>JZKD02S2276181.1:321595-397569 GCA_000966675.3 Picea glauca | reverse complement strand
GTTGGAGTAAGGGTGAACAGAGGGAAGACTTTGGTGAGGAGAGTGTAGAGGTATTTTATGGACATCAGGTCTTCTAGTAGCCTAATGAGGAAAAACTTAAACACAATATTCTATTATATATATATATATATCACCATTTATGCAACCCTCTAAATCACATGCAAATATATGATACATCCATATCTTCTCACAAGAAAAAGGCTGAAATAATTTTGATCATCTCAAAGTACTTTAAATGAGTTTTGCATTTAAAACATAAGCGAATTTGATAAGCATACTTCAAACATCTCACACTCAGAAATCCCAAGATCTAAAACATCATTGAAGTCATGCCCCTAAGCAATTCTTTGTGGAATTTAATTCATGAAAGATATTCTTCATTATACAAAATCTATTTGACAGTCACATACATGTATGTGAATATTCCATGATCATGTAATAAAATTATTGGAAGATAATAAGAGAAACACTCAAGAAATCAACTTTATATTCATTTCAGAAACATGAACAAAACGCCATGAGAAAATGGTGTAGACGAAGAAGAAGAATGGAGATATTTTTTGCTGATCAAAATTTTGGCTACATGTTGATGGTGGACCCTTTCTTTTCTAATCTTTTTCTCTAATAATGCAACCTTATCTAACCCTTTGATGGAGTCCTCTCTTGCTTTTTAAAATTTTCTCTTTTAACTCCTTGAGGCAGTTAGGGTTTTCTCTTCTTGAATTTTGACGCACACTTTTCTTATTGAAATATTCACTTGAATTAATGCTTCATTAAATCATCATTAATGAATCTGTATCATTTAAAAATCAAGAGAGGACTCCATCAAAGGGTTAGATAAGGTTGCATTATTAGAGAAAAAGATTAGAAAAGAAAGGGTCCACCATCAACATGTAACCAAAATTTTGATCAGCAAAAAATATCTCCATCTTCTCCATTCTTCTTCTTTGTCTACACCATTTTCTCATGGCGTTTTGTTCATGTTTCTGAAATGAATATAAAGTTGATTTCTTGAGATCTGTATCATTTAAATTTGTGCCTTGAATTGGGCCTTTTTCATATTTAATAATAATATATATATATTTTAAATAAATCCTTATTTTTCAAAAAAATTAATTTATTGTATTTTAAAAGAGAGGGCTGTATTTTAATTTTATGGATGTGATATTCAATTTATAAACCATGGAAAATAATTTGTATGTAAACTTCATCATCTCATCTTTCCAATGAGTCTTTCTGATCTATATTTCAATTTATGGATCTCAAGATATGAGCTCATGAAGTTGAGGTACCAAGTAGATTTATCAGAACACCATACAAACTATTTCCAATTGTTCTTTCAATTTATGAGAATATTATGGCCAATTTCATCTCTTTAAACCTATTCCATAATCTTCCACATCAAATTGTCTTTCCAACTAGGTATATTTTGTTGAAAATAGAGGTTGGGAGCTCAAGATACAAGCTCAGGAAGTCAGAGACTCAACCATCATCCATTAATTTCGTGGGTCATTCTTAACCCTTGATTTAAATTTTCCTTTTCTTTTGAAATT
This sequence comes from Picea glauca, assembly GCA_000966675.3. Lineage (NCBI taxonomy): Eukaryota > Viridiplantae > Streptophyta > Pinopsida > Pinales > Pinaceae > Picea > Picea glauca. The sequence continues at coordinate 396,016 of JZKD02S2276181.1, read as the reverse complement.
CCCATCCCACATGCACTGTGGTGGTTGAAACATTGGTGTTTATAATGCAAAGTCCTTCCTTATTATTCATGTGAAGTAAAGGAACTTATGAAAGCCATGCCTTAGCTTAACTCTTAGTGCCTTAGAAAAACTCATATCCTGGTAATATTTTGGTCACCAAGTAATTGCCTAGTCATCACCTAGTCAACTTGTAGATGTCCGACACATCACATCCAATCATCATCTAGTCACCTGCCACATGTCATTTGGATATATGTCTAGAAAACTTAGGACAAGATAAATAATATTAAAATAATTTGAGGAATTCGTGGGGTTATGTGAAATACAAAAAATGAAAATAAAAGAAAATGAGAATACGGAAACGTGGAAATGGCCGAGTATGGAATATGTGGTATATAGAGTAGAGTGAAAGAAAGAAAAATGGTTTAGTATGGAGATGAGAGTAAGGAATAGAGAAAAGAGAAAAATGGTTAAGTATGAGAAGAGAAGTGAAAGGAATATTAGACTAAGTATGAGAGAAATGAATAAGGGAACATTAGAGCAATGAGAAAAATAGTTAAGTATAGAGAGTAGAGCAAGAAGATTAGTGAGGAAGGAGAGTCGAATGGAAGAGGGAAAAATGAGTAAATATGGAATGAGTGGAAGAGAGTAAAAATGGTTAAGTATGGAATGAGAGTATGAGAGTAGAGTGAAAGAGGGAAAAATGGTTAAGTATGGAAATGAGAGTAAGAGAGAGGAGAGTAAAGAATGGAAGGTAGAAAAATGGCTAAGTATGAGAAGTGAAGGGGATATGAGAGTAATGAGAAAATGGAAAAATGACTAAGTATGGGATGAGAGTATAAAGATAGGTGAAGAGATGAGAGAAGAAAATGGTCAAGTGTGGAGATGGATGGATATGGAAGGTGAGAGAAATGACTAAGTGAGGAGAGTACTTAGTCAAAAATTTGGAAATGAAGAAGAAAGGTGCACCATACTTAGACAAATTCTTCTTGCCACTTTTCAAAGTTCTTTTTGCAATCTCTCTGCTGGATTTTTGAACAAAACTATGAATATATTAGGAATATGAAGTCGGATTTCGATTCCGAAAAATGCGTGATGAAGCTAATATTGGAGGCTACGTAATGAACTTATAATCGTTCAAAAATCTTCTTCTTCTGATGTCAATATTTTATTATTATACCGGGAGTGAGAAAATATAGGTGACTGCATTTTTGATCAACACACGTCAAGTTTTATTTGATTGCATATTTAAGGTTTGAATGGTTTATTAAAATAAAGAAGGGGAATTCAAATAATTTATTTATAAAAGAAAAGTAAAAGGATTTAAAATACTTTAATTAAAAAAATTATTTTGAAACTTTTGGATCATTACTTTATGCCTTTCATAAGAATTCTTTGGGAGTTAAAAATGTGATGTAATTTGAAGAGTGAAGTAGTGTTTAATTAAAGGGAGTGAAAAGTTAGTGTTGTATTGTTTAATTCTTCGGTGTTCATGAAAAAATGGATTCAAATGTGAAATTTTGAATTTTTTTTGTTGAAAAGTAATGTGTAACAAGAATTCTATAAGAGTTGATTAGAGTCGAATGCAAAGATTAATTAATGTTTTTTTCATAAGACTATAAGTGGGTCGAGGCCAAGCCCATATAGATATTTTCTATTGAAGAGTGATCCGTGTTTATAGAGTCTCTCATGTGGTGCATTTGATGATTTGTTGATTAGTGTAATTGGTGCAAAAATTCACATAATTGTTTTCAAGGAAACCACTCATCATAAAAAATGTCAAATCTTTTAAATCTATTTTCAAAATTAGTAAATTAGAGGGCTCCAAAAATTATAAAACTTGCAGTCAAAATATATAAAGCACACTCATATATAATGAACTATGGATTGATATATCCAGTGGAGATAAAAAACCACTAAACCCATTGATACTACTCCATTGGCTAAGTGGGAACTGAAAGATGAAAAATCTTTGACACTCTTAAATTCTTCCATGAATGAAGAAATGTACATTCACATTGAGAATGCTCTTGATGTATGGTCTACTTGGAATACTTTGAAAGATTTGTTTGACACGACTTGAAATAAAAATGGTTTATCTTCAATTAAATTTGTTTCAATGGAAATTAAATGATGGTGGTGATGTGATGGAACACATTTCCATATTAAAGAACATCAAGCAAGAAATAATTAAGGGAGGATTTCCTACAATTGATGAAGTTTGATGGTAACCATATTGATTGTAGGGTTGCCACCCTCCTATAAGAATTTTCAAGAAACTCTATAGTTCACTAGTAAGTTGAAGATAACTTCATTTGATTAGGTGAGTGAATTATTGTCTCAACATGATAAAACATTTGGGGAGAAGAAACAATACGTAGAAGACGATTTTTATACAAGATAAAGCTAAAGTAAGACATCAACTCAAAGTTCAACAAGAAGAAGTGATCCCATTAAAACTAGAAACTTAAGTGGAAATCAAAATCAATTTTCTTATAAAAGATGTAGCCAAGTTCATATCCAAGGAAGAGGAAACAAAAATTTCAATCAATAGGGTTCAAAATATTTCAAACGAAGTCAATTAGAAGGACCTACAAATCATAACTATTAATATGAAAGAGGTAAAGACTTGAGTCAAATCACATGCAAAATATGTAATAAAGTTGGCTGTTATGCACCAAACTGTAGAACTCCTAATGATAAGTTGCTTAAGTTCAAGTAAGATTCAGCTTTAGCACAATATACAAATGCCAAAGATCTGGATGATGATCAAAATAGTTCTAAGTATGTGTTTACTACTCTTCAAAAATTAGAGTTAAGAGATTTAGTGGTCTCTAAATAGTCTTTTTAAAGTGAATATGAAGATGCTTGGATAATGGATATAAATGAAACACAACACATGCCATTTAGATGAGATTTCTTCTAGTCTTTTCATGAATGCAAATTAAATTCAATACTTTTTTGTTGATGGCACCACACATACATGACAAGAGAAAGGTTCTGTAAAGGTTTTTCTCCTAGGGGTTGGAGAGAAAATGATTTATAATGTTTGGTATGCACCGACATTCAAAAAACAAATGTTGTATTTAGTGTTAATTTGAAAATCATGGTATCAAATTATAATGGAAAATGGATTGGTTAAAATCAACTCAACAAAGGAAAGTTTCAAAACAATAATGATAGGTTATGAAGATGGAAGAATCCTAATAACGAAAAGGAGGTTCACTCTTAGGAAGCGAGGTTTTGCAGCAATAATTGATTCAGGGAGTTCACCCATAAGATTATGGCATGTTCGATATGGACATTTGAATTTTGAAAGCCTTTCACAACTTCAAAAACAAGGAATGGTAAGAGGGATACAAAACTTTAGAAAGGAAAATGAAATATGTGAAGCTTGTATTTATGGAAATCATAACCAAGAAGAATTCCCATTTGGTTCATGGAGAGAAAATATATGCTTGCAACTTATCCATGGTGACATTTGAGAAAATTTAGAAACATCTCTTGGATGATTTAACTATTTCCTAGTTTTCAATAATGATATTAGTCAGTTGACTTGGGTATATTTACTAAAATAAAAAGTAATGGAATTTGAGAAATTCAAGAGTTTTTGTCATCTGGTTGAAAAAGAAACTAAGGAAAAAATAGCCACTTTGAGGAGAGATAATGGAGGGGAAATCACTTTAAATGAATTTCAAAATTATTGCAAGGATAAAGGAATAATAAGGCAATTTAATAATTCCCACACTCCACAACATAATAGAGTGATAGAAAGGATGTACAGAAATTTGATGGGTATGGTGAGATTTATGTTGAAATTTCAAGGGTTAATCTCTTCCTATTGGGTCAAAGAAATTCATATTGCAGTTTATTTAAGGAATATATCTCCCACTACTTCTATGGATAGAATCACACCATTTGAAGTCTGGTATGATTTTAAACCAAAATTTAAGCATTTTTGTGTCTTTGGTTCGATATGATATGCTTTAGTTCCTTAAGAAAAGAGGACTAATATATAATCTCACATTATGAAGTGTATGCATATTCCTATGAAAAGAAGGCATATTGACTCTTATGTAATGTTAAGTTTGTTGTGAGGTGGGATGTTGTATTTGATGAAATAAAAAGTAATGATGTTTGTTACAAAATTTTACTTCCTATGGTTTTTGGGTCAAAACCACAACAGATCAGAACCCAAGGAAACTTCTCTCAGACTCTAATTAAATAATCAATTAGGAATAACCACCTACAATAACTAACTTTTTAGAAAAAAAAGGAATAAGAATGCACCTGGAATCCTATGTTTGAAGTAGATTCCATTTGATGTCTTTCGCTATGGAAGTCCTTCACAACAACTCTCTGAAATTCCTACAGACAAAGAAGTATGCAACTGCAAGAAACTAGTTATCCGCTAACTAACTTAATGTGATCAATTTAGATTTAATGTTAGATTCAAAATAACATACACATAATATCATCATAATCATAAATCAACAAAAAGAATAGGACGAGAATGAGAATTACGTTTTTTAATGACAACAAAAGGGGTTGGTTACAATTTGTAGCCGCTGTGGCATGAACACACTTTGCACTCTAACAGGTCCAAGGAAGACAAAGGTGTTCTTGACAAGATAAGGAGAATGCAAATTCTAGAAACGAGGGTTTCCAGGTAGAGGGGACAATCTTAGACACTAGGGAAACATGGCACTTGCAGGATAATCTTCAAAAGGGCAGCATAATGGTGCATTTCTCATCCATCTTTTTCCTCCACCTCAATGCTATCTTTTATACTTAATTTTTATGGTTGGAGTCATTATGTACGGGCTTTAGGAATTTAGGGAACAAAAAAATTCGTAAAATCCGCCCAAAATATTGTGATTATATTTTTTTGAGCCAAAACTAACATGTATGCAGGTTTCTAACAGGGAACTCGTGTATGTACGCAAGTTTCTTTAAGGAAAGTCACATACACTTTGATAAATGGGGTTTTTAAATAATTTTTTGAGGAGGAAGAAGGGGATTTAATTCTTGCAAGTAGGAAAAGGGATGTAACATAGGCCAATGAGTCATCATATGCATGTGTAGTGGAAAATTATGCTATAACAGATGCCCCCTAATGTGTGAGGTTAGAAGGGAAACTAATGGATGAAATACATTGCAAAAGTCACGAGATAGTGGAGGGGCCATTGGGTAGGAGTAGTTGAAAACCAATCTTGGAAAAATACCTACAACATAAACAAGTAAGATACTCTCTTCTCAAGTCAAGCATTCCCATGCTTGAGTGTGATGTAAGCATGGCCGCCAATCAAATACACTTCAAATCCATGAATGATAAAACTATAATCGATGTCCATGGACATGAAAAATATACACAACGGATCCATGTAATAGATACATAAATAGTAATCATGGCCATGAAAAATACATAGTGGATTCATGTCTCAAAATCAAAGCAGAGGATATCTTGAGCCAAGGTAGTGAACAAAATGATCCTTTGCAAGTACTAATGTCTGTGAGGGTGGTACAATGAATATAGGTCAAGTAGGAGCACAAAATATGTGTTTCTCATACTTTACCCGAATTCTTCAAAACGATTTGCCTTGGTATGAGTCTACACTATGTGAATACAAGTGTTGAAGTCAAACATAACGAGACACCATTTCATTACCGATCATTGAGGTATACCGTTAACAAATGCGAGACAACCCACCGATGATGATAATGGGCGTTAAAGTACCTAGTCCAATATAACATGTGTGAATAAATGAGCTGATGTCGAACACCTGGTAGAATTTACCGATCAGGGGACATTGATGTATTCCCACTATCAATAGCGAGGGAACCTGCCACTGATGAGTGCAAGCCCCAAGGTACTAAAAATGACTCTAGATCCCTGTCCCAGAGAAAGATGTGCTGAAGTCAATGGAAAGAGATTAATTGGAAGGAGGGAATTAAGGCATCCCCCATCATCCAACACGAGGAGTAGTACAAGGAAAAATATTTGGAAGGAATCGAACAAAAAAGATTGTAAGGACCACACTAAGGTACGACTCTGAAATGCACCAGGTAGAATAGAACACAACATAGACTCTCTGAATAGTAGTCAATAATGGGGATTATTAACAAAGACGAGGAATCCACCAATGGGGTCAAATGGAAATCAAGGTTTCACATGAATCCCTATGTGTGATGATGGTTGTTGATGTCAAACATAAGGGAAACTGCTCATTCAACGACCAATGATGGTTTGTCATCTGCTGAGTGCAAGGTCACCCATCAATAATGTAAATAGGCCCATGGTGTAACTCTAGGTCATACTCTCAGAGCAATGTGTCGTAGTCGATAAGAGCAGGCCCGCTAGGAACAAGTTAATGAGGACCTTCTATAATAGCATGAGTGGGATACAAATATACTTATGATACTGAGTAATATTTGACTAACACGAGAAGGCCGACTTGAAAAGAAAAGGTTTCTACAGAATGATCGACACATGTTGACTTCCCTTGAACAAAGACATGACACAAAATGTGACTTAGGAAGCATGGATTATAAATTGGGATATGTATGTGACACAGGAGGTGTCAAGAAACGCTCCATATGATTGGAAGAATAACCAATCAGATGAGATTATGCTCAAAAATGAGAAAAAGGGCCTCTTAAAGCCATACTAAACCCAATAATGAGATGACGACTCATAAGATTGTGTTTTTTTCAAGGGAGACACAAGTAGCTGCCATATATAAAAGATTTAGACTCATCCCATCTTTTTTTTTTGTTTTTTTTGTTTTTTGTCTTTTTCATATTATAAATCCTAAAAAAGAATAAAAGAATTCTATAGTACAATAGAGTGAAAGAGCATCGCGGGTGAGAAAACCAGTTCCAAGCACACAAAACATACCTATGCTCAATGCAATGAAACACGTGCAAGATATCGATGCTCGAGGGGAACTTTCCTTCGGGGATAAGGTGTCAAGTCGCAAAAGAAAAAAATTGCAAGGCTGGTAATTATTCAAGAATGCATACAATTGGCTTATACAATAGCAAGTTGAAGCCGACATTAGGCCCAAAAAGTGCAAGCGATCACTATGTTATGAAGTTACAACTTAACACAAAATTTTGGAAGCTGTAGGGGTAATTTGGCCATAAATATTTTGAGAAGAAGTAATTAGGCTTCATCACAAAGTTGTGACAAGACTAAACAGAGCTTCTGAGCCTATAAAACTGCAACATGAGTGTCAAAATGGCGAGTAAGGTACTAACTAGGACACTCATAAAGGGGTAAGCTCTACCATTCATCAACAACAACTTTAAAGCAACTTTGAGGGGGTGATGCTGTGAATGAATGCGATTGAACCTATGGTGAAATTGTGATTGGTAAAGATAGATGCATTATGCAAGCGGAGTGAAACCTACTCTAAATGCATATAATGACCATAATATATAGATAAGGGAGTCATACAGGTATTAGCCAGAAATAGATTAGGAAGAAGATATGCAACTTCAACGCAAAGTCATGGCGGGACTAAACAAGGCTCCCAATCCTATGAAACTATTTCAGCACGGGTGCTAGAATGTAAGCTAGGGTCTAACTAGGGAACCCATGAATCATAGGCTCTACCACATGAATTACAACACTTCTAAACAATAAAGAAGGTTTTGTTTCGTAACTTAGTGGGGTTGATCCTAGGGAAAATATGTAATTGATATGGATAAATGCAATATGCAGGCAGGGCAATACCTTCTCTACATGCTAGTAAAGACCACAATACTCGCCGATGAAATCAAAAAATGCCACTAGATATACAAATATGTGTAAAAATGAAATCTCTCAAAGACAATTGCATAAGAAAACAACTCCCGAGTGCTTTATTAGGTTAAACGGTACAGAATTATTAAAAATGAGGGAAAAATAATTGAAAAAGTGGAAAAAATGTGTTAAAATTAGTATAAAACTCATTTTTACCATTCCATTTTTGTTTTTTACCCTTTGGAGAGCAGTGAATCCCTATTTACCTTTCGAACTTATATGAAACACAACATGGCTGACATGTATGAAGGCCCAACTAATAGGATGCAAACATGGAAAGATGGAAAATTTGTGTTATGGAAGCATCTTATGTTTTTTTTTCCAATCCTAGAGTGGACATCCATCCTCACTGTAACGTTCCCCCAGCCACCCACGGGCCGGGGGTCGCCACTCCAAAGAAACCTCTCATGCTCAGACACCAGTCGGTAACATCCCCAGTCTTAACAGGCCAGACCATGCTACTCTAGGGAACACTTTCGTTCCCTTACTGCGGAACATACAGTAACATACCCAGTGGTCAACTGAGCTATGCCACATAAATTTTCTCTTTAAACTGCATGCAACTTAAACATATACATAAAACACTCTTGCAGAAGCTTTAGATATAAACATAAACAAACAATTACTTTCTGTAATATGCAACTTTTCTACTGAAATAACAGTAACTACATATATGCAACATATATAGGGAATTACCCATAAACATACAGACAATTATAATCACATATATGATAAACCGTAACATAGGCATGTAAATAACAAAGCAACATATCATTTTATCATACTATTGGTACTTATCTTGGAAAGATTGTCACCAACTGCGTACATACCGTCCACGAACCTCCCAGCCTTAGACTACAATATTCATCACTCTCAACAGCGAGTCACCCCCGAGATGGGTCCCCCACGATATGAATGCATGTCCCCAACTGGATACTTGTCATATCGGAAGTTACTTTGGTCCACTTGTCCCCAAATTTAGAACTTAGGATAAAATAATTATCCATACATTAAACTTTTAGGAAATATTAATATAATATTCCCTTTACTTTTGACCCTCCCTTTCCCTAACTGGTGAAGTTCAGTCCCCCATCTCTTTTATCATGGTCGGTCTACGCGTAACGATGTATTTTATATTAATCATGAGTCATGTACAAAGTAGGCGCATTGGCCTTTGACATCTAGGCGTTCTAGCCTAATACCAAAACATAAGCATCCCAACTTATAATAATTGGCTCACCAGCCTATAACACATATCATATACACGAGGCTTATTGTCCTCCATACTACGCGCACCTTAGTTACTGCCCGCGATATCCAGGAATGTGCATACTACATCATTTTACTACGCAGTTCATGCACGCACTATGCTAGATGACGTGTATTACCAAATGATGTCAAAACAACTCACCAACTTAAGTACACTTACAATTGGGTTCGACCGAGGGATATTACACTCACTATGTCCGAGATGGAGCAATGGAGAGGTAGACCAAAGTCTTACTGAGGTAGGGAGGAGGAAAAGTAGGGGATCTATGAGATGATGCCTTCTTTGCTTGGTGGTCATGCCAAGTGGTAGCCATAGAGGACTATCCCTATGTAGAGATAGACTATCGGTAGGTCCCATAGATGCCTATCCCTCTTGACAATGCCTACTGAGATATTGGTAATAAAATTTTGTAACTATTTGATTTTTATATGTTTGAGGAATGTAAATGAATACGTTTTTTTTGATATGGATCATATGAATAATGAGATTGTTTGATTATGCATATGTGGGACCGATATGACCACATGATTTCCTCTACATGGACGATGTGGTTGTGATGGACAACCATGAGTAGATGCCGAACGAGTTCTAGGTAATGTCTAGAGGAATCTGGACATACTAGTGCATTCAGTTCCCATGGTACAAATTGAAGATCTATCGGAGCAGTTGTAGTGACATGTAGTTGGAGTGTCAGGGGCATGGATATGACTCTTTTGACATATTTCTCATGCGGTGGTTTGCTATGAACAACATGTAGAGGGAGGGGCTGGTCCCTAAGGACATTGATTAGGAGATATTTAGATTTTGTATTATCGGTCCCTGTAGAGGACAACCAAGTCTTGAAAGCATTTTTTGAGACATGATCCACTTTTTGTAACTTATTGAAAACTGATGTTGATGATATATATAGATGATTTTTTTCCCTTGACAATGATGTTCTTATGATTTATTATTATTGTATGAATGATTTGAGTTTTTGATTTAACGTGAATGATGTAAATTCCAATCTAACACGTAGTTAGCAAATGAATCACATAAGACATTAAAATTTCTTGGAATATGAACATAAGTAATATGATCAAAACAACGCTTGAAAAAATCCACTCTGAGGAAACAACGAAGTAACATGGGGTTGTGAATACAATAATTACCATTTAGTTGGAATACAACCAACTGAGCGTTCATACGAACTTCTAAGGACCGAATGCGATGCACAATGGCGTTATGAAGTAGTTTGATAACAACACTATACTCAACTACATTATTAGTAGATGATTTGAGACAAACACCTTCAAAAGTGATCAATTCTCCTATAGGCGAATAAATCACCCAAGTGACAGAAGCCATATTATTAGTGTGACGACTAATGCCATCTACATACCCTGTGAAAATTGATGAAGCTCATGACATATTCCAACCAAGGAGAAGCACCATAGGCACCACCAACTCAAAAACAACATCATACCATCACTATATATAGCTATATACAATAATTACAAGAAGACTGCCTAAGCAAATATGCTTAGGCATAATACTTTTTTAAATAGAGCCCATTTCTAGTCTTTGAAAGTGCATTCCCCTCAAAATATTTGAGATCAAGGATCATTTCCATAAGGCACGTCTCACAATGTAAGGGCCATACCATAAAAAATTAAACTTGCCTACCCCCAAGGTAGATTTGTCCTGGTCATAGACTAAGACAAGATCACCTTTCGAAAAAACTCTTGGGTACACAAAATTATCGTATTGACTCTTAACTCATTTTTTGTGTGCTTTGTTTGTAGTAGCAGCATCCCGACACTACTCGTCGAGGTGTTCTAGATGAACAAGGTGCACTTCTAACTCAATGGAGTCAGGTAGAATCTTGACAATGGTCTTAAGGGATGCAATCTCACACTCAATAGGTAAAATTGATTCCAACCCATGAACGAGCTGGAATGGAGAAAAGACAATAGCTGTCTTTACTGTAGTCTGGTATGCCCATAAATTCGGGTAGAGAATAATGTGCCATTTATACTTTCTTGCTTTGACTATGATTTATACAATGGTTTTAAGATACTTAATAACAACCTCGACCTGTCCATTTACTAGTGGGTAATATAGAGACAAGTGCTCCTGTCTAAAACCCAACCTAGAAGCAAGTTCTAACATCATCTTGTTCTGGAAATGAATTCCATGGTCAGTGAAAATATCTTTCGCAACATTGAATTGAGTTATAACCTGGTTGAATATGAAGAATAAAGTAGTCTCACCATCGCTCAAAAAAGTAGGCATGGCCTCCACCCACTTAGTGAAATAATCAATGGCCACAATGATGTAACAATGAACCTAGCTGAAGGAGGGTGGTATGTCATAAAATAAACACCCTACTTAGTAAATGAGCCAATGATGATTATTGGAAAAAGAGGAGTAGGATGCACGTGCATTTTTCAAGAAAAAATCAAGCAGGGGTGACCCTTCTTGACCGCTTCTATACAGAGTTTAAATATGGACGACCAAAAGTATCTAGTGTGGAAGATCTTCTGGGTTGTTTCTAGTCCTGATAAGTGACCATCACATGTTCCACTATGACAGTCATTAAAACAAAGTTGAGTGAAAACATACTAAAAAGGGTTAATATCAATGATGACAGTCGTCTTGTGCAAAAGAATATAATGCCAGATACAACGAACAACATGAAATGATGCTAAGCCCAATTTCTCGACATGTGAATACTTTAGTTAACATCCTATCAAGGCGTGACTAAAATAATAGATAACATGCTCTTGGAGCTTGTCATCCTCCTGAACTAGGACCATGACGAACGAATATTTAGCTGCCATGAGATGTAGTAGAAAATCTATACTATAATCTGTGGGGATAAGAAAAGGAGTCGAAAATAAGGATTTCTTTAATGCGATGAAAGAAGATTGTGCCGAATCATCCCAATAAATATGAACCCCTTTCTTCAATAGGCACCTAAAACCTTTTTTGATATTAGCATAGTTTAGTACAAAATGTCGAAGAAAATTTACCTTTCCTTGTAGCCTATGAAGTTGACGTATTGTGCATGGGGGAGGCAACTGATTTATTGCCTAAACCTTCAAAGATTCAACCATGATCCCTTTAGTTGAAGCGATAAAGCCTAAGAGACATCTCGAAGTTACAAAAAATATGCATTTGTTTGGATTCAAGTGAATTCAATAGTGACGACATCCCTTGAAGACAGGGTAGAGGTGTAAAAGATGTTGCGCCTTTTACCCGAATCGACAGTGAGATCATCCAAATAATCCTTCACCATGTGCTTAAGATCGTGGAAATCGAAGATCATGGCCCGCTGAAAACAACATTTTTAAGGCCAAAGGGCATATTTTTGTACGCAAAGGTTCCCCAAGTACAAATAAAAGCTGTCTTATGTTGGTCCTCAGGGCAGATTTGTATCTAGTTATAACCGGAAAAACCATCCATGAAAGAGAAAATCTCACTTCTTGCATATTCATCAAGAATTTGATCGATAAACGATGTAGGGAAGTTATCCTTAGGACATGCTTTATTCAAATCATGAAAATCCATGCATACTCGAATCATACCCTATTTCTTATCTACCAGAACAAGGTTGAATACCCATTCTGTCAATGGGACTGGATAGATAAAGTCTACTTTTTCTACCTCAACCTTGATTTTTGTCGCTTTCCTCGGGTTAACTGGTTGCAATTTCTGCCAAACCGGTTTAGTGTTTTCATAGGTTCGAATCTAATGTTTGACAATTCAAGCATCTATGTCAGGAATTTCCTCATATGACCAGGAGAAAACATTACAAAATTCCTTGAAAAGTGCCATATACTGACGAATTTCATCTTGAGAGTAGTCTGCCTCGATAAAGACATTTTAAACAACATCAGGGGTTCTTCAAAGGTTAATCGAGACAATTATGATATATTCTCCATATTCCCCTCAACATAGACACCATGGTTTGCTAAGGGGTTCACCTTCTGACCAACGTTTCTACTCACAACTGACCTAAATTCTCTGCTTTCCATATAACGGATCTCCGAGAGGAAGTACGATCAATGATGCATATCCTCCCATGGCCTTTCTGACCCAATCATTTCCTCTATGATTACGTCATTGAAAGGCAAGAAGGTATTGAGGTAGTTGAGGGAATTCAAAGAATTTTGGGCCTAAATGGGCTCTGGAAATTGATCGTTCTCCTCTGTCCATGCAGGAGTTTGACCAAGGTTTGCAGTGGCGCGCTGAATAGATTGATAAGTGGCTTTATCTGTAGACAATGTCATGGCCATCCCGACATGTGCATGAACTTTGAATGATTCACATGGTGAGGGTAACACCCATGGATCTTTCAGATACGACGTTATGAACGAAGCAACTCCTGTAACAAAAGTTGGGGAACTTAACTTTTGGAAGCTGACCAGGGTCACACGAATATAAGACATTGGTAGTAGGAAATTAAAATTTCCCATAAGCAAAGCACACATTCTGACACTGCTACTCTCATTTCCTGCTTGAGAGTTCTTGATCCACGAAACTATGGATCTTGGATTCCTCACGGAGGTAGAGAAATTAAAATCCATTTGATCGATAGTTACAATCCTTCCCTCATGGGTAAAGCATAAAATTTGAAATACCGATGAGACGATAACCGTCACCGTATTTTTCCAACTCCTTCCCAATAACAGATTATAATCGAGCAGTGAATCAACTACCTCTACTTCTACAGAAATGGAATTCCCTCCTAACTGGACCAAGAAAGAGGAAATAATCCCGTGCGGTCTAAAAGATCATCCACCGAATGTGGTTAACAAAGTGTAAGAAGGTGAAAGTTTTGGAGATCTAATAGATTTCCAACAGGACAAGAAGATGACACATGTCAAAGCTCCCTCATCTTTCATGGTCCTCCTGATTACATGTTTCACGTATAAAACATCAGTCTAGAAGGATACATGATATGGAAAGTGAGGCTTCACATTAGTAGCATCAAACTTCATAGTGAGATAGCTGGAAGAATCTACCACTTCGATCATGAATAAAAATGCGATGCGTTGTGTGAGAAAATTTGAAACACCTCTAAAGTAGACATCACACAAGGCGTTTGAGCTAAATCCTCAATAATGGAATAATTGGGTGTAACTCGAGCATTAGGGTTATGTGCCATCCTTTTGTACACACCCTTTGGTATGCGTGACATTGTTTCCTTCTCAGTTTTTTTTATGTGGAGAGGCCCTTGAGGATCAATTTTTTTTTTACGTTTTGATGTAGACTCTAGATTACTATAATGACAAGATCTAGTTGAAAAGTCTACCTCTTATTCTTTTAAATTCATATGCTTTACCATATTAACGAATGAGAAATATCCTTCTAACAAATGTGCATTGATAGTTCCCCCTTGCGGATTGGAAGAACCAACCTCCATATTCTGTCCTTGCAGAAACATATTTTTCAATATAGTATGCCGTTGTTGTTGCTCTTGCAACTTTATCAGGTGTTGGGATTATTCCATCTTTGGGAATTGATGAGTAAGGTGATCATACCCACAAAGCTTGCATGGTAATTTCACCTTTCTCTTTTCATCCTTTTCTCGCTCAACATTTTAATTATCCTTTTTATCTTTTCCCCCACTACCCTTCTTTCCCTTACCTTCCTTTTTCTCTCCGATCTATTGAGGATTGTTTTGAGTCTTTGATTGCATAGTGTGTACATTTGAGGACTAGGTGGTGGGGGTGGACCGACCACAATTTTTTGAATAAACAACTACTGCATATGGTTAGAGACTACATCTATGACTTTGCTTTGCGAGGAACCGACAATACCATCAACATGTGGTCCCGATTTTGGATTTTCCAAGCTGAGAGTCGACTGTGGTGCGTTGGGCATGATCTCATAGAGAATACCTGATTGAGAATATATCAACTCCAACTTTTGTGCTCTAAATATTGCATGTTCTTCTCTAAACACCCCTGAAGTGGCCACATCCTTAGAAATATAAGGAAGTAACGACTTCAAGAACCATTCTATAAGAAATTCCAATGGGACCATGGCTCTGATCAACCTCTTCTGTGTCCATTCTTGAATATGATCAGAAATGTTCATATATTTATCTTATTCAAAGTTAGCTAAAAGTTCTGTACCAACATCACACTAGACAGGAAGTTGGAATTGATTGAGGAAAACCATGGCTAGATCACCAAACATTGCGTACTTAGACCTCTCTAGTTCTATATACCACTTAGTGATGACCCTAGTGAGGGTGCATTGGAGCAATCATAACAATATCGACTCATCGTTCAATGGATTAGATGAGCACCACAAGTGAAATGTTGTTACGTGATCCTCCAAGTCTTCACCACTCTTTCCTTCTAAATTTGGTAGGTCCGAAGGTAGTTTGGTGGGGAGCATAGGCCACCTTGAGTCATGATGAATCGGTTCATTCATCAACTTCGAAAGATCTGGAAAATGAAGAGTTGTCAGAAAAGGTAGCCTAGGCTATGACATTGATTGATTAGCATCTTGAAAAGAAGGTCATAGGTTGATATTGGAACCAGGTTATCATGAAGAGTTTGTGGATGAGCCAGAGCGTTGGGTAAACCTTTGGTTCTAGTTAAACTAAAGAATACTCCCACCTATTTGATTTTTGAACAAAAAAGCAGGGTTTCCCCTTGTGAAACCTCCTTGTGAGTGAAGACCTCCCTGCATGGGGTTCGAATGACCAAGAAAGGGGTTTCCCCCTGACGACATCCCTTGTGAAGGGAAATACCCTTGCATGGGATTCCACTGAGCTTGGAAGGGGTTGCCCCCTGCCGACACTACAGACATGGTGAGAGGATTAATCATGAACCCACCATACAATGTGAATGGGGTCGAGGTGGATGGCATGCCAATGGATTGGAATTTTCCACCCATAGAAGCACCCCAACCTATAAAGGGGTTAGGGTCGGAAGACGAGAATGACCTGCTTCTGATGGAAGGGAACGATAGAGGGATATGAGCTCTGCCCCAAGGAAAATCCTGGTAGGGAATCACAAAATTCCATAAACCAATATTAGAGACTTGGGACGTCGATTGAGACCCAGTCAATGCGTTTAGCATGTCCATCGATGACATACCGAATGAGAAAACATTGGTTATTGATGGTAATGACATGGACACACCAGAGGGATGAGTGGAACCAACAATCAGAGGAGCAAAGATGCTGATATATGCAACACAATGGATTGAATCACACCAGTTGTTTGGTTTGACATATTAGGGGGAAAAATCCCACTGGTAACAATTTCTGAAGAGGGAGTTACAACGACTCCTGACCCAGGCACTTCTAGAGTGCCTTCCATTGTGGCCCAATGAAGAGGGATACTATCAGGGAAGTCCAACCCAGGAGATGGAACTTGCATGACAACTGGAGCGTAATGCCCAATTAACGAAGGATTGAAACGTGAGGCGAATTCTTCAGCCCCAAGATTAGTTACCATTACAACCTCTAGCTTAGAAAGATTTATTTCTGCAGGTTTCATAATCAAAGTCTTGACCAGACTAGTTGGTACTAAAGTGATAAATTGATTGAGTTGATGCCTCAAAGGAGCTAGAGGAAGATTCACTTGGACTTCTTCAGGGGGAAGACCTTGAATTCTTCTTGATGGACGAGGTAGTTGATTGACCACTTTGAGTTGTCAACTCTAGGTGACCACCTACACACCTTCCTAAGAAATTCTACGATCGGTAAGCACACCAATAGAAAAATCCTAAATGGAAACAAAGGACACAAACAACCTTGCTAATATCCTGACATAGGTGGATTAGGTGTTGAGATTGCAATAGTCACAAGGTAAGGTAACGACCTTCCAGACGAAGGCACAAGTTGATTAAGTCCCATGGACCAACGAATGAAGGAGAGAGAAGCAATTATCCCGACCTACAGTGACCAACCTTATTTGGTGCAATTACCCATTCTTCGTGGGGCACCCTCCAGTAATACTGAAAAGTGTGATACAAAATCTGCCATAGGTACCATGGGAAATCCCCCGCAATCACCTCTGAGATCCCTAGGAAAAGGTAACTAAGCATGAAACTCTTTCAAAGGATTGTCTACAAAATGGCTAGTGTCAATTTAGAAAATATCAAACTAGTTCAGAAGCTTCCGGAGGACTGACACCAAGAGGGCCAGTATCACTTCAGAAAAATTTCAACTAGTTTCAAGATTCACAAAGGACCGACACCAGATGAGTCAGTGTCACTGCAATAAAATCCCCTAATATACTATCTCTCCACTATGCTCAGTTAAGCTTCAGAGGGGTTATCTCCTCGACTCTCCTTCATGCGACCTCGTGTTTGAATCCTATGCTAGAGGAGCTTCCTAGCTATAGTTATATAATAGTTGGATTTGAACTCTCCCTAGATCAGATTCATATGTTTGTTTTCTACCCTTGGAGAAATAAACTCTCTAACCTAAATGAAGGCCCTAGCCTATAGCTAGTCTGTTCACCCTATAAAATGAAAATTTCTAGTTAATTTTAGTTAGTGTTCATTTTATGGGGCTATTATTTACTCCATAGGGATATAGATGAAACTAGATGGTGTTTTGACGGACACGACAAAAAAACACTTAAGAACACAAATGCATGATGCAGTTTCTTCACTGAAAAATGAGTGTAACAACGTTTCAAATCAAATGAAAACAAACTCTTTCTTTTATGCTTTTTCAAAAATCAAAACAATGAACTTTTGATTGTATACAAGATCTTAAACCACTTTGCAATGCAAATATAAGATGCTTTTTGAAAGGAAACACATAAAGGAGTGTGGAAGAACTTTGCAAACTTGATTTCTTTTCTTTTATTAAGGCTATGAAACAATTTTTTTTTTAAAGCACAAGAGTAAATTTAAGAAGAAAATATGCCCACAATGAACTTTTCTTTTCAAAATGGAATTGTGAAAGGCAAGGGAGGAAGTTCAAAATCATACACTCTTATACTTTAATTTTGTATCAAACAAGAAAACAAGAAGGTACAAGGGGAGAAATATTACAAACATATTACTAAGCACCTGAGGAGCCATTGTGCTAACATGAAACAAAGTGTTAGAAACACATGACTAATCTTTTTGAAACCCTAAACCTTTAAAAGACCAAAAACAACTTTGAACAAACACAAAGGTTCACCAAAATATTTAAGTTTTTCTTGTAATCTTGGAAACAAAGGAACAAATCTCTAGAACCAAAAAACACTTCTATAGAGTCACAAAAGACCCACAAATATCAAAGCACAACCACTCTGACTTCAACAAGCTGAGAAGAATAACAACCCTTCTTCAGAACATGTACGAGACTGTGTAGTACACCAACTGCATATGTATGTGACTTCTATGAAGGAAACCCATGTACGCCCTTAAAAATCCCCTCAACAAGAGAGAAAGGGGACTGGAAGACTCAGGTAAGATCGTATAGACTCAAAGAGTGTTGGAAATAGGATTAAAACACAGAAAAATGTTTCAATAGAAATGCAAAAAAGGAAAGCACCCTTAATGACCCAAAAGGGTAAGTCCCCAATATGGTCGCCAATTCTGTTATAGAACTTTACTTCCTACAGTTTTTGGGTTAGAACCACAATGGATCAGAGCCCAAGGAAACTTGTCTCAGACTCTAATTAAACATTCAATTAGGAATAACCACCTACAATAACTAAATTTTTAGAAAAAAGGAAGAAGAATGCACTTGTAATCCTACGTTTGAATAGATCCCACTTGATTTCTTTCGTTATGAAGTCCTTCACAACAACCCTCTAAAAGTCCTACAGATAAAGAAGTATGGAACTGCAAGAAAGTAGTTATCCGGTAGCTAACTTAATGTGATCAATTCAGATTCAATGTTAGATTCAAAATAAAATACACATAATATCATTAGAATCATAAATTAACACAAAAAATAAGATGAGAATGCAAGTTCCTTTTATTAATGACAACAAAAGGGGTTGGTTACAACCTGTAAGTGTTGCGACACAATCCCAGAACTAGGCTCCAAGTTCTTCCACCCAAGGCTGAAGATGTATAGGAGTGCCTCCAACACTCTGCACTCTAGCAGGTCCAAGGAAGACAAAGGTGTTCTTCCTGACAAGATAAGAAAAATCAAACTCTGGAAACAAGGGTTTCAAAGTAGAGGGGACAATCTCAAACACTAGGGAAACAAGGCACTTGCAGGATAATCTTCAAAAGGTCAGCATAATGGTTTATTTCTTAGCCATCTTTTTCCTCCACCCCAAGGCTCTCTTTTATACTCCATTTTGATGGTTGGAGTTGTTATGTACGGGCTTTAGGAAGTTAGGGAATGGAAAAACTTGTAAAATCCACCCAGAATATTAGGATTATATTTTTTTGAGCCAAAATTAACATGTACGTGGGTTTCTAATAGGGAACTCGTGTACGCATTTAAGTTGCTTTAAGGAAAGTCGCGTACACTTTAATAAATGGGTTTTTAAAATAAGTTTTTGAGTAGGAAAAAGATGACTTAAGTCTTACAAGTAGGGAAAGGGATGTAACTGAGGCCATTGAGTCATCATATGCATGTGTATTGGCAAACGACGCTATAACAATGTTGTTGTTATTAAAATCCTTATGGATAAGTTGGAACAAAAGTGGATAAATATGAAAACATGGTGAAAAATAAACCAAGAAAGGAACATTGGTTTGAAATGGATTGGACTTTATCGAAAAATAAAAGTAGTGAAGAATTAGAGAAATCTTCACATGATTGCTCTTCTTCACATGAAGATTCAAAACAACAATATTCAACTCAAGATGAGCATAGAATTCCTAAGTGGGCCACTCAAATTCTAAAGGATGTAAAATCGGATGAACAAAAGAAAATAGGCAGAAAAAGTGCCACCATAAAGCAATAATATTTTTCCTTAATGCTCAATTATTTTACTGATCCTTCCAATTTTAGAGAGGATATAAAGCACGAGGAAACATAAAATGATATGGTTGATGAATACAAATCAGTGGTTGAAAATGGAACTTGGAAACTTGTAGATTGTCCTCAAAATGTAAAATCCATTGGATGCAAATGGGTTTACATAATTAAGTACAAGTTAGATGGAATGATTGATAATATAAAGAAAGACTAGTAGCCAAGGGTTTTGCTCAGTAAGAAGGAATTGATTATGAACAAACTTTTGCACCTACAACAAAGTAGAATACTATAAGGATGGCCATTACATTAGTATCTCAAAATGGATGGAAGTTACATCAAATGGATGTTAAAAGTGCCTTCCTCAATGGTGATTTGTAGGAAGAAGAATGCATAAATCATCCTCTAGTATTTGAGTTTGAAGGACACGAACGTAAAGTTTCTAAACCGATTAAATCATTGTATGATTTAAAGCAAGCTCCTAGAGCTTGGTATGCACACATGGATGAATACCTTCATAAAGTGGGTTTGCAAAGAAGTGAATCTGATGATGCTTTGTATGTGCACATATAGGGTAAAAACCTGTTCATGTTAGTTATGTATATTGATGACTTGGTTATCACTGGGGACAATGATGATCATATTGCACAGGTTAAGAAAGATTTATAGGCTGTATTTAAAATAACTAATTTGGGATTACTTCACTACTATCTTGGAGTTTAAGTATTCCAACAACCTAATAACATTTTCATCAGTCAATGCAAGTATGTATCTAAACATTGAAGACGTTTGACATGGAATATTTCAAGTCTATTCTTACCTTGATGGAGAAAAATTTTAAATTTGAAAATTTGAATGACGAGGAATTGGTAGTAGTACTAGTTATAGACAACTGATTGACATCTTTATTTATTTGACAACCACTCATCCACATTTGTCACATGCAGTTAGTATTCTTTCAAGATTCATGTAGGAACCAAGGGAAAGCCATTGGAATGAAGCTAAGAGGGTTCTTAAATACATCCAAGGTACAAAAGATTATGGCCTTCTATATAAGAAAAAACAAGAATTTTTTACTTATTGGATATTTCGATGTAGGTTCTTATGGAAATATTGATGACTTGGCATCAATATTAGGTTATTAGATGCATATGGGATCAACAATAGTTTCATGGAGTTGCAAGAAGTAGGATATATTTGCAAATTCTTCAACTAAAGAAGAATACATTTAAGCATGGGAAGCAACATGTGATATTGCTTGGTTATGCAGGGTTTTATAGGATCTTGGAGTTCTTCAAGTAGAAGCCACTTCTTTATTGAATGATAGTCATTCAACCATAATACTTGCTAAAAATCTATTTTTTCATTCCAAAACAATGAATGTTGACACCCAATATCAGTACATCAGGACACTCATCACAAAGGGCATCATCAAACCGAAGTATTGTCCTTCCTAAAATTAGATTTGAAACATCTTCACGAAACCCCCTAGCAGAATAAAATCTACCAATTTCATAAACTAGCTTAGTATTTGTTCAAATGTCCTTTTAGATCAAAGGGAGGATTGTTATCCATGATGATCCTAAAGTACTTATAAAACTTAGCCTTTTCCTAGGATTATTAATTAGAAGAATAATATATTCTAGAATTGTTGTACATGGACACTTGTCACCTTCACGTGATTATGTGATAAGATGTCCATATTAAATTTAGCATAAGAGACAAGAATGAAGAGATTATTTAATCTCTCTTCTTCTCATTTGAGGATTATTCAATTCCATCCCTCACATCAATAATATAATTTTATTTTCCTTATTAATAAATCCATGTGTCCAAGGACACTTTGGTATAAGAAAGGGCCCAATTTTCAAATTGATCCCAATCTGGAAAACATGGGGAAGGTGAATTTTAAAATTCAAGAAAATAAAACTTGAATTTGAACTAAAAAAATATAGTGATATTCGGAAGAAGAATATAGAAAAATTAAACCCAAACTTCAAAAGAAAAGTTTGAATTCGATGGTTGAACATGGGGGGGGGGAAGTTTTGAAGAGTACAAAGTGATTGATATGAAGGTTGGATTTAAAGATCGAGCCTCCTCTTCATGAAATATTTCTTTGATTTCATGATCAAATACGATGGCTAGATTAACTTCTCCCTCTTATAATGATAGTGAGATTGGATCCTGATTATTTAATAGGATCTGATTCCCTGACTAGCCCCTTGTTTTTGAACTCTTTGCATACACAAAATTTTAAAGTTTGGAATGGACTCCATAAGGTATGATATAAATCATGTATTAATCTGTATTTAAAGCATGTCTTGTCACTATCTAGTTTGATTATTTCATAATTTGAATGGTCACCTTTTCAAACTTAGAAATATATGCAACATGCCCCTTCAATATTTGAAATATAAATGTAAATTTCAAACTTAAGTCATGCATAGTTTGAATATTGGATACATTGAAACAATGATTTTCTTCCCTTTTTAATGCCTAAAGTTGTAGAGGAACCTAAGAGCATTACAACCTAGACATAGTAGCCTATTATCCAACCTCATTTGATCAAGTACTCATTTCAACATGCTTATGTTTTCCTAATGGGATATACTTTTATAATGAACTAGTTAGATGCATTTTTTTTTTCTTTAGCTTGAGTTATCATCCATATTATGCACGATATTTTATAGTTTGAATCTATGGAGTGGATGCATTCATCATGATATATTTTCTCCCCCCCACCAACATGGAAAAATGTTCACATCTATGTAGGTCACATTCATGTAGCTATCATTTCATTTTCCTTCCTCTACGAATTGATTTTGAAACTATATTCAAGATTGTACTATTTTTCCCCTTCTTCATACAAAATTTGAAGTTTTTTGTACTATGAGGAGACCCAAGTTCAAACCATCAATATGAACTACAAAATTCAAGCTTCACATTCATTATGACAACATGTTCCTTAAATCAGAGTCGATATTCTCAATCCTTGAAAGCTAGTTTTAATTTGAATTGCTAAAAGAAATCTTTTGGTTCAATTAATTTGGTTTTGAATTTAACCCCCTATTCCAACTAACTCCTCGTGTCTGCTTTTTGTTCAACACGTTCTTCTGTACTTCTTTGTAATTGTGGGTTCTACACTTCTAGGTCTGTCTGAAGCCCCACACATCCTCCACATGGATACATGTGGCCTCTTTCCTAATCCAACTGGCTTATTTTGTATGTTTTGATGTCAACACATCTTGCTGTACTTCCAGGGCCATTTTGGGGCCCTAAACGTTGTTTTTTTGGCTCCCCACAGTCAAACTATAGACTAAGTTAGAGTTTGATGACATAATGTGTAGTTCTCTGAAATACCTTTCCAACGGGCTATCATGTGCCTAAAACGAAGGTCGTATGCAAAATTTACGACCCTTGGAAGTTGAGGTACCAAATTACACCAACTCACCCATAGGGCTCACATGACTTTTGACGTTTCACCTTCTAGGGTTAGGTTTTTGGATGTCTACAATTTTTGAATTCATGAGTAATATCAAAAAGGCCTCTGGAGCCTCATTGTATTCCATTCTTCTCAGACGGATGCACGTAACAATCACATCTCTTCTCAGAGATAGCTACAACCATTCGAGCAAGTGTTTTAGTTCTACAGTTTAACAGTCTTAGCCTATTTCATTATTTAATAGAAGATATTGTTCACTGGATATTTGTGTTATTATTCATATGTATGTGATTATTGTATTCAGTCTATTAATCAGTTCGTTCTGCTCCTAAATCCGAATCATTGGTATCAGAGCAGTCTGCTCTTCATTTATTTTTCTTCGTGCATGTCCCTGACAAGATCTGGGTACAAGAAGTTGGGACTCGAACCAATCGAGCCATTACAAGATCGACCACGCCAAGCTCGATAACAACCCATGGGGAAATTGCAGAATGACTGCCATCAAAAGTGATCCACCTACTTGCAGAAGTTCCATCTCAACATAAAGTATAAGACAAGTATCTCCAATCGTGTCACTGACTGCCTCAGTCGGCCTCCTATGGCTACACTCACCACTGTGCTCCATTCCTATGGACATGAAGCATCTGAGTGGCCCCAACTTTATCAACAAGATCTAGACTTCGCCACCACCTATCAACTCTTGGGTACAGGCGCAACTGTCACTAATTTTCACATTCAGGATAGGCTCTTATGCCACTCGAGCCATCTCTGTGTTCCTATAAGTGTGTGTGCAAAGATGATTTGGGAATCCCACTACAGTCGAGTGGCATGACATTTTGGCATGGAGAAAACTGTGGCTATTCTTTAGAAACATTTTATTGGCCAAAACTTCGACAGGACGTCAACAAGTATATCAGATCTTTCACTACCTATGCCATTGCCAAGCCAACCATCAATAAGTAAGGCTTATACATGTTGATGTTTAGACAACATTGGGAAGACATTCTCTAAATATACTAATTAATAAAAGTAAATGATAATAAAAAATAGTTATTGATTATTCAAGGGACTCATCCTTTCATGGATGGTCACCTTATGTTCCCTATATATGAAACACTCATCATTGTAATAATATATCGAATATTGATATATCTCATATGAAGAAAAACCAACATGGTATCAGAGMAAGACTGGGCTAACTCCCTCAAAGGAGGGCCCAKGATACTGAAAGAAACTTGCTTCTTGGAGACAAGATACTATATTCCATAAAATTATGTCAGAACTAGATGATCTTGAAGACATTTACTAGAGAGAAATTAGAATGCCATTCCTGATACATGCACATCAAGGTGGATTTATTGGTTTGACAATCATTTCTCTCTGGTTTGATCCCCTAACAAACGAATCTAAAGACCTCATCGTAGTCCAAGGATGCACGGTTTCTAGATTGGATGCTGTGTAGATCCGCTTGTTTTTGGAGACTATCCCTCTTCCATGAAGGAAAGGGTTGGTGCTCGTTTTCCCTCCTTCACGGAGAAGTAGCCTGATAAATAAATAAATTAAGGGGGTATTTTGATATAATTGGCATCTATCATTACAACACATATTGCGTAGCCGATCTCCCAATCTCTGAGGATGACCCAGGACAAAGAGTTACTGGACAGATCCTTGTGTGTCTGTTGGAGGAACCAGTGGAGCGAAATGGAATTCCTATTTCCAATGAGACTTCATTTTACAGAATGCCTATTGTTCCATGGGGTATACAGGAGCTGTTGGAATACATGAAAACATATTATCATAATCCTCTTGTCTCAATACTTGAGAATGGATTCGCTCGTGCAAAGAACTCATCTTCTCTGGAAGAGGCCTTGGAAGATTGGTTTCGAGTGGACTTCCTCACTGAATACCTGAAATACGTCATTGCATATTTAAGGAATCAATCATATCTCATATAAATGGGGTTTATGATCATGGAGGCTAACATTGTACAATAGAATGAAGACCTAAAAACAAACAGGGTTTATGATCATGGAGGCTAGCATTGTACAATAGAATGAAGACCTGCGATAGAGCCTAAAAAAAAATAGGGTTTATGATCATGGAGGCTAGCATTGTACAATACTACATAGTTTCACTGATCTCCTTCAGTTTGGAATTGTGTTTCACTGATCTCCATGAAGGAAGACAAATCTCATTTGAAGATAACATATGCATTTTTAAGCAATTCATACTATTTGTCACGTGGACAACATGCAAATGACGACGACTTTGGATGAGACACAATGCTTCTAAAGTCATGGGAGATAGCAAGGCTTGATGCTTATTGTTTCTACAATAAGAGTAAATTGGAGAGCTTGAAGTATCGATTGAGTGCCAAATCAAATGATCATGTTATCTGAAGTTGCTTATCAATGTTAAGAGAGAGGTGTGGTGTTTTCTCTCCTCTAGTTGACTAACCCCTTTAGATAAGGGTTTCCCTAATTAGTCATGTGAGGTGACTAAGGGAGTAATGCTCAGTTGGGTACAAGTATTTCCTAAACCATGTGAGGTGGCTAGGTGTGAATGAGGCTATGTTTGTAGTCTTGCCTATGCCATGCGAGGTGGCTAGGTGTGAATAAGACTACTGGGAGAGGAGAAACATCACAAGATGGTCATGGAGAATATGGAAGTTGTTGTGTACTATTGGATGACATTGCAATAGCTGTGCGCTATTGGTTGATTGCAACATAGTCATAAAGAATGTGGTAGATGATTTGAGGTATCGATGGCATGGTAGTAGTAGTATGCTACTAGTTGATTGCAAAGTAATCAGTGGATTACTAGATGAAGGAACCAAGACATTGGTTTCATTAAGAAACCTCGATATGTCTTGGGGGACATTGGTTCCATGAGGGAACCTCGATGTGTCCTAGAGATGTTTGAGGCAGGGATCAAGAGGGAGTACACCGTTTCTCACAACCCTCAACATAATGGGGTCACAGAGAGGAAGAACAAATCTATTGTTGAGATAGCCAAGGCGATG
This sequence comes from Picea glauca, assembly GCA_000966675.3. Classification (NCBI taxonomy): domain Eukaryota; kingdom Viridiplantae; phylum Streptophyta; class Pinopsida; order Pinales; family Pinaceae; genus Picea; species Picea glauca. The sequence goes on along the minus strand of JZKD02S2276181.1, from coordinate 369,584 downwards.
ATTCATGATCAACATTTACCTATGTTTTTGTGGGAAGAGGCATCCATGACTGTAATGTATGTTCATAACACAATTCTTTGAGGAACATGAATCCTGAGGGGGCCTTTACCAGAGTTAAGATTGAGGTTGGACACTTCAGGATATTTGGGTGTTCAATATACATTTATTGGGCACAATGAGTCTTCGAAGGAATATAAGATCTTCATTCTTGGTCAGAGACAGATTGAGTAAGAGACAGAAAGAGATGGTACCTTCCGAGAGAGAAAGATACCTCAAAGATATTCATGATATGCCGTAGCTATGAGCCACATAATTGATTCTAAACCTTCTTGTTATGAGGAGGCAACTAGTCATCCAGTATGGAGAGATGCCATGATGGAGGAGTATCAGTCCATCATGAAGAATGATGTGTGGGATATTTTTCCGAGACCTGAAGGGAAGTCTGTAGTGACTTCCAAAAGGATCTACAAGATCAAACACACAGTTGATGGGAGCATTGGGAGGCACAAAATGAGATTTGTTGCTAGAGGATTCTCTCATGTGGAGGGAATAGATTATGAGGATACATTTGGTCTTGTATCTCGATACACCTCTATCCAGATGATTATTTCCCCTGCAACATCCATGGGTTGGAGAGTGCATCAGATGGATGTAAAGAGAACCTTTCTCAATGGAGAGATTGAGGAAGAAATATACATCGAGCAACCATATGGTTTCGTGATACATGAGAATGAGTCTCATGTGTGAAGGTTGAATATGGCCTTGTATGGAATCAAGCAACCACCTCGAGCTTGGTATGCAAGGATTGATGGACACCTGATGATTTTTGGGCTTCAACAAAATTGTTTTCGGTCCTAGCCTATACTACAATATTGTTAATGGTGAGTCCTTGATTTTGGTTCTCTACATTGATGATTTGTTCCTCACCGATGTAGAGAGCTTATTTTTAAATGCAAGTATGCATTGGCCACTAAGTTTGAGATGAAGGACCTTGGTATGATGCACTACTTCTTGAGACTAGAAGTGTGGAAGAGAATTGATGAGATCTTCTTGAGTTAGGGGAAGTACACAGTTGAGATATTGAATGAGTTTGGGATGCTGAACTTGAAGCCCAACAACTACACCAAACCAAATATTTGCTATGCAGTGAGTGCACTTAGCCAGTTTATGAGTCAACCAATATAGACACATTGGATTGCTATGAAGCATGTGTTGAGATACTTGCAAGGCACAGTTCAACATGGTCTGAGATATACTTCTAATATTGATATGATATGGCAGGAATATATTGACTCTGATTGGGTAGGGAGCATAGTGGATAGAAATAACACCTTCAGATGTTGCTTTGCTTTGGGATCTTCCATGGTTTCCTGGTGTAGCAGGAAATGAACTTTTGTGGCTTTGAGCACAACAAAAGCAGAGTACATTACATTAAGTATGAAAGTCTGTGAAGCAATGTGGCTTCACAAGCTCCTTGTAGATTTATTCGAACGTGTGCTAGATTCCACCATTATTCATTATGGTAACCAAAGTTGTGTGAAGATATCTGATAATCCATTGTTTCATGAAAAATTGAACCACATTGAGATAAAGTACCATTACATCTGAGACATGGTGCAGAGGAAGGAATTATTGGTGTAGTACCTTCCTACATATGAGCAGGTTGCTGATGTTCTTACCAAACCAAGACGAAGTTCAAGTATTTCTGTGACAGACTTGGTGTGCAAAGAATGCCACCCTCGCTGAGAGGGAGTGTTTATGTTTGCATCTTCCTGAGACATTCTACAGATCGTACTACTCTGTGACTGATTTGAGTTGATCTGTGATGACACTTATCTGAGAAGGTCTAAGTGGGTCACTTATCCGAGAAGGGATAAGTGTGGTTGGGCTTATAACTCAATGACCCATGTGGAGAGCACATGAGGACATGTCAAGGGAGTTGACCCTTGACATCATACACTATGGGAGTTGACCCTAGTGTTTCTAGAGGGTGTAGCCTCTAGAAGTCCAAATGGAGTGCCATGTGTGACAAACTTTCTCCAGATCGTACTCCTGTATGAATTGAGTTGAGTTGATCTGCGATGACACTTATCTGAGAAGGGATAAGTAGGGAACTTATTCGAGAAGGGATAAATGTGGGTGGGCTTATAACCCAACGTCCCTTGTGGAGAGCACTGGAGGACATGTCCCATGAGGACCCTAGTCTTTCTAGAAGGTGTAGCCTCTAGAAGTCCACATGGAGTGCCATGTGTGACAAACTTTCTCCAGATCTTACTCCTCTGTGAATTGAGTTGAGTTGATATGTGAGGATACTTATTCGAGAAGGAATAAGTACATTTGGGCTTATATCCCATTGTCCCATGTGGAGAGAACATGAGGACATGTCAAGGGAGTTGACCCTAAGTGTTCCTAGAGGGAGTAGCCTCTAGAATTCCACATGGGAGTGCCATGTGTGACAAATATTTTACTACTATGGTGGTTTTGTACCACTGGCAAAGACTGTGTGTCTCTGGAAATTAGTTGTGTACTACTATAGAAAGATACCTCCCTAGCTAAGAGGGAGTGTTGATGTTTCAACATCGGACATAACTTCTCCTATATTGGGTTGCAGACCAAGGGAGATAGGATACATTTATCACAAAGGTGAACTTTTGTTAAATGGGCCCAAATTTAGTCATTCCTTGATCATGACGAGGAATAATATGGACTCGAGGTGCTTAAAGTGCTTTCCACGTGTCAATTAGCATCAAGCCGACATTCACTCATAGGTGTGTACCTGTGGTGAAAGATCCTCGTGTGGTCTTTGTCCTAGTCATGGTGATTTGACAAAGCATGATAAAGACTCAAGATGATATGCTATTACATGTTGACCCAAAATGAGCCTAATCTTAGAGAGAGTTAATTGGCTCAGAGGGAGAGTCGCAAAAGGAGTTTCTCCTCGATTCAGGTGGGAGAGAGATGTCTCCCAAGACTGACAGACATGTGCCATGAGTCTAGGGTGAAGTTTGTATACTTCAAAGACAAGAGTGGCATGTTGCAGAATGTCTCCCTCGTTGAGAGGGAGTGTTGATGTTTAGAAAACATCGGGAAGACATTCTCGAAATATAATAATTAATAAAAGTAAATGATAATAACAAATAGTTATTGATTATTCAAGGGACTCATCCTTTCATGGATGGTCACCTTATGTTCCCTATATATGAAACACTCATCATTGTAATAATATATCGAATATTGATATATATCATATGAATAAAAACCAAAAATACACCCCTCTTCCTATTCCCGAGAAGCCTTGGGAATCCATATCAATGGATTACACGTCTGGCTTGCCGTCCACCAAGCAAGTAAATGACTGTGTGTTTGTGGTTGTTGATTGGTTTTCGAAGATGACCATCCTCACAACCTGTAAGAAGAATGTCACAGTGGCAGATACTGCTAAGCTCTTCTTCGAACGAGTGTGGGTCCACTTTAGGATACCATAGACCATCATCTCCGACCGAGACAATAAGTTCCTCAACACCTTTTTCTCGAGTCGCTGGTCTCTGTTGGACACCAAGCTCACAAAATCCACTTCTTTCCACCCCCAAACCTATGGAAAAACAAAGGTAGTCAATAAGATGATTGTGCACATCCTACACATGTACAATTCTAAGCATCCACGTACATGGGACGAGAGTCTCCCATATGTCCAACACAGTTACAACAGGGCTCTCCATAGTTCCATCAACCATATCCCATTTCAGGTGGGTCTGGGATTCCAACCCTTGGGACCCATTGATGTTGCACTTACTCTTGTCACCGCACAGACAAACTCTTCCCCTGATTAGTTTGCGATCAATAAAGCCACCAGATTCATTGAGCGGATTCAACACATCCGCCAACAGGTCTAAGATATTTTGCGAAAATCCAATGCTAAGTACAAGAAGCTCCATGATCAACATAAGGTACCACACCAGTTTCAGGTTGGTGAAAAAGTCTGGTTACATTTGCAGAAGGAGCATCTCATCGGGCCCCATCGAAAGCTTCGCCCACTTTGTTATGGGCCTTACACTATCACCAAGGCTATGGGTAGAAATTATTTTGAGCTCAACACTCCACCCTTCCTTGGTCTGCATCCAGTATTCAATGTGGACCCCCTTCGGTCATATTTTCACCCATTATTGGACACCTCTGAGATCGTAGAACAACTAACACCAACAGAGATCAACCCTGACTACATGGAACAAGCATCCACTAATCATATAGTGGACACACAAGTCAAGGGCACTTGCCAACAACAGATCCAACTTTATTGGATTGTCAAGGCAGGGCAACTCCTACACCAAGGAAAGTGGCTCACGCAGGGCCAAATCCAACAGAAGTTTCCTCACCTGATGGGGGAACTCAATGCAATGGAGACCATTGCTTTCTAAGGGGGGAGTATGGATCTAGGTGGATATTGGTGGCCACCCACCTATTCCAACTGGCTCCTCGTGTCCATTTTTTTTCAACACGTTCTTTTGTACTGCTTTGTAATTGTGGGTTCTACACTTTTGGGGCTATCTGAATCCCCACACATCCTCCAAGTGGATACTAGTGGCCTCTCGCCTAATCCAACTAGCTTATTTTGTATTTTGTCATGTCAGCACATCTTGCTGTACTTCCAGGGCCGTTTTGGGGCCCTAAACGTTGTTTTTTTGGCTTGCCAGAGTCAAACTATAGAAAGAGTTAGAGTTTGATAGCAGAATGTGTAGTTCTCTGAAATACCTTTCCAATGGGCTATCACACGCCTAAAACATAGGTCATATGCAAAATTTACGACCCTTGGAAGTTGAGGTACCAAATTACACCAACTCACCCATAGGCTCACATGACTTTTGGCATTTCACCTTCTAGGGTTAGGTTTTTGGATGTCTAGGGTTTTGGGATTCATGAGTAATATCAAAAAGTCCTTTGGAGCCTCATTGTATTCCAATCTTCTCAGACAGATGCGCGTAGCAACCACATCTCTTCTCAGAGATAGCTACCACCATTCGAGCAAGTGTTTCAGTTCTACAGTTTCAACCTATTTCATTATTTAATAGAAGATATTGTTCACTAGATATTTATGTTATTCTTCATATCTCTGTGTTTATTATATTCATTATGTTAATCAATTCGTTCTGCTCCTAAATCTGGATCAATGTGCCATATTTTTGTTCACTAGGATGAAGGAATTTTTACATGGATACCAAGGGATATGAAAGAAGGAAGAAAGTTACACAAGATAAATCATTAGTGGGCCATCCAAAGGATCTAATTGAAATAATAAAATATCCTAAAAAAACCATAGTAACAATCCACAACAACATAATCATTAGTCAAGAAGGAGAAAAAAACTACCAAGGACAAGGAACCAATCATGGAAGCTCCACAATATATCAAATTGTCCATCTACATAGATACCACTCACATTACTAGATTTTATGGCGCCCACAACTATAATGAACTATTCCATCTAGTTAAACATGGAAAGGGGTTAAGATATGGTGATGATTTAAATGAAGTGAAAGAAAAAGAGCTCGTGATATCCTTTGTCCATAACCCAGCTAATAGATTCCTAACCTACACATAAATGATTAGAGATTAGATACAACATGCAAATGTTAGCACCAAAAAATATTGAATGATCAAGGAAAATGCATTGGCTCATTTTCATCAACATATTTTGAATCCTATTACAAGATGTCCAAGATTGAGATTAAATTTACCAATGAGTGGGTGATATGTTTTACTCATGACCATAATTGATATAAAATTCTTGATGACTAGTGTGAATAGGGGACAACCTTCTAGGACCTAAGTAATAATCCATTTCCCACCTTACACATCAGGTCAAGATACACATGGGAAACCTAGCTAGTAAGTAGGATGTATGGTGAGAAGGATTCATCCCATGTAATGATCCGTCAAGATTTTTTAATGACTTATGGTTGAGTTTTAATTTTGCATGCGTTAATTAACCATTGAGAAACTTAGTGAAATAATGAGGAAAGAAGAGGAATTATGACAGACATATACATATGTTCAGATCTAAAATGAAAGAATAAACAACAAACCATAATACGCAGATTGATAACGGAGTTCGGCACAACTTTGCCTACATCTCCGGGCCTTTTCTCTGTGAGGGAGGCTTCTTTATTTCTGTTTGAAAGATCAAAGATACATCGCTACAATGCCGAATGGCTACAAGAATGATTTGTTCATGTTCGTCCAGATCTCTAGAACCATGCAAAGAAAACGACACGCAAAACAGACGTCTGGAGCTCCCAGAAATGGTCCGACAGCGTCTCCTCCTCAACAACTTCTCTGCCTCAAACTGGCTTTGACTTGGCTTCTCCTCAGCATCATTCTGCTCTGGATGCCCTCAAAGCTGTCCCCATGGCCTCAAACAGGCCTTGGTTATATAGTTGGGAAGTTAGTTATCCACCTCCAACTTCCTCCAAGAAGTTAGGCTCAAAAACCACCCAATAACTCCCAAAAATGGATTAATTACATTAAAAATGAGTTAAACAATAATTAAACCCAAAAATGGTTACAAAATCCCACTTTTAAAACTATATTATAGTTATGAAATCGGGCTTAAGCCCCTTCGCCTTGGGCGTGCGCCCCTTTTTTCGGTCATATGGCATATTCATATGGCCGAGTGCTAGCCCTTGGGCTATGCGCTGGCCCCCCTTTGCACTCGACTCTCGGTCACGTGGGCGGTGATAGAACCACAGCCTAATGGTTACAACTTCCCCGCATAATCGTTGTAACCATGCGTTAACTGTTAACGGTCCATTGTGTTAACCGGGGGAACCATAATATAAACCGCGCCATGTTTAAAAACCCCACGCGTAAATTACATATGTGGTCATATGTTATGTCACAAAAACCACGGGCCGGGGCTAAGCCCCGACCTGACACCCCCGCCATATACACTATAATGTAAATTGAAATAAAATGAAATACATACATATGGTAAGAAACATATGGCGGTACGATGGTTGGGTGCATGTTTGTGAAGGTGGATGGTTTGGGGACGTCCGGGGGTCGAACCCCACAGACTCCATTACAATTTTAACAAAACATTCAACCAATACCGGGGTGCCACGTGGAAGCCTGTGATTGGGCCACGTGGCACCCAATCACTTTCCAAATAAATGCCACATGTCAGCAAACGATTCGTCCAAGTCATCTGCGATGCGTCAAACATCGATTGGTCCCCGTGCCAACCACGTCACTTCGCCATACTGCCCAGTCAACCTTGCCACGTCATCACCGTACTGTCTTGGTCATCCTGCCACATCATCTACTAATGTCATCGTATGATCGCCACCTCATATGCTGACGTCATCCGTGCCACGTGTCACCCTTTCAGTGGTGACACGTGTCACCTTCGGATTGGCCCAACTGTGCACCAAAAAGTCCAAATCTACCTGCCACGTGTCACTACCCAAGGCTTCCACGTGTCACTGTATGGACCTGCCATGTGTTGCTGTACGGAACTGCCACGTCAGTGTATGGACATGCCACATCAGCGTTCGTACGGACTGTACGGACTGCACAGTCAACAATTTTTTTTGCCTGTTTGACTTTTCAGACAAAATGCGATATCTTTTCCATACGGAATCCGTTTGACAAAGTAAATATACCACCAGAATTAGGAAGACGAGACAGACGCAATGGGACATGTTTCGTCGCATTCTGAGCACTTTCATTTTTGAGCATTTTTCAAGCCCTATCAGGCTTCTGGATCCCATTTCGGATCATGTAAAGACAAATCAGGTCCCAATGATGCACAAGATAACAAAAAATGGTAAAATTTTCAATCGGTCAACAATATTGTCCAACATATTAACAAAGGTTTTAGAGAAGTCTCAAAACAATGCACACATAGGGTGTCTAGAGTTTTATATGTCTTTTTATCTACTAGATGTGGTATATGCCTTCAATGTATTCATGGGGATAAGGTGTTCTTGGTCTCTAGAGCATCCTCTTGTTCATTTTTATTTCAAGGATTTGTGGAAGAAGAAGTATAAATTATAGTTTTCTCTTACCTACAATGGTTTCTTAGTGCCATTGTATAAGATATTTTTTGCAAACATTTCCCAAGGATATCCCTAAAGGCTATAAAAGTATTGGATAACATTTGGGATTGGTATTTAGATGAATACTCCACCTATATCAAAATCTATGGTGTTACAAAGGCACCTCATATTCTTCCAACATCTGTGCCAAATAGACTTCTTATTCGAGAAATTGGATATCAAACTAATTTTCATGGTTTTAATGTCTTCTTAATCAAGAATCAAAATAAGTTGTGACCAACCTATCCATTAAATATAGGCATGTAAAGAAAAATAGATTCTACTTGGGCCAATATGGAAGGAGAGAAGATAGACTAATACAATTTTAGTTTGGAAATCAATTAGATGCATGATCCCCGAGGAATTAGAATTGAGATGAATATTTCATTCCCTGATAAGAATGAAGAAAATGAAGATGAAAAAGATCACAAAAGAGTATTAACTTATGAATAAGTCCTAAATAATTTGCAAGCCACTGCTAAGGAAAAGAGAAGGAAAAAGAAAGGGAAGTTGAAAAGGCTATTGCTGAAAGCCAATATCCTTAGGAGAATATAAAAGAGTAGGAAAATAGAAGATTTTAAACACTAGAAAAATATAGATAAGAGGGTAAATTTAGAATAAAATAAGAGGAACAAATAAAAGAATTTAAGAAAAAATAATTATCAAATAAAGAAAAATATGAAAAGAAAGCCAAGGTTGATGCAAAAGATGAGAAGAAAGATAAGGAAGACGTTGAATCCAAGAAGAAACATGAAGTAGAGAATAAAGTTGAGGAAGATTATAAGGTTGAGAGGAATAATTCTAAAATTGAAGGCAAAAAGATATAAAAAGGAAGAAGAATTGAAAATTGAAGCTGAAGTAGAAAAAATAAACCATAGGAACTAACTAGAAAATAAGTTGAAAATAAATACAAGGCTAATGAAAAGGCTAAGTATAACGCCCCCATATTTGGCCTTAGGCAGTTGGAACTTCAATTTTACACATCTTAGTAATTCATTGCTTAATAACTCTTTGGACTTAGTTAGACTGATATAGACATTTGAGATGCGTATATCTGGACCTATTTATGTGTTGCATAATGCTATTTTATTGTTCTATGCTCATAATGATGATAGTTATGAGAATTGTTCAAACATGAAAATTTAAATGTGGAAATTTGGTACGTGGATACCAATTCAAGTTATGTTGTGAATGTATAATAAATGCAAGGCATGATTAAAATAAACATACTTTTCTTAACTGAATGTTAATACAAATATGGATTCTTATATGAAATTGTGATGTATATGCATGGATATGAGTTATTGGTGAACTAACCTACAGGTTGATGAGCCATGCGATAGCCAAATGACTATAGTGTTGAGGTAACTTGGATGTTGTAGACATGAAGAATATAGTTTATGCTATAAGTTTTGCTTATTATTTAATTTATGATTCAAAATATTGCTATGATCTGTGGCAAGTGTCAGTTTGATAGGACACAAAAACTTGCCTAGAGTGGTTGTTCAATGACGCAACTCTAAGAACAATAGTTGCACAATATGGATTGATTAAGGGTGTTGACCCTAGTTATATGATGAGGGGTGGAGGTATTTCCCACCGTTTATCCTTCGAAACCTAGAGTTGTGGGAGGGATGTGTGAAGTCACGTTCCCCTAGACATGTGATGTCAACTACTAGTTGCCTGCTGGGGAAGCTTGGTCAAGATGTATGACACTTCCGATTTTGGGTTCTATCTAGAGTTAGGTAAATATAGTTGATGCTCCAACTTAGTCCAACAGAGGAAGGATAAGATGGAAGATGGAAGTAGGTTAGGAAGGAAGGATGCTTAGATGTTAGTTGAGAATACCGATTGAGGTTTAGATGTGCTACTATTGTTTACTCACTTGGTCCCTACCATGTTTAAAGCCCTCTTTTAATTCCCTTTTGATATTTTAAGAGTGATAATGAGTTATTGATGAATTATTGTAATTTTGTTCATTAAGATTATTAAATGATGCATTTACTTGATCTATTGTCTTGCATGCCTTGGTGTGATCATACAAGAACTATGCACTAGAGGCAGTGGTTGTTTATCGTTAGTACATGCATAAGATATGTGTCATATATCTAGGCACACATACCCTCCACATGTACACTAATAGAATTAGTTAATGTATTAATTATTAAACTAGATTATTAACTATTTAATTGAATGGTTTAATGACTATGTAAATTATATTGCATACAAAAATATCTAGCAGCATTAAATATCATCTTTGAATTAGATTGATGTTTGGTATGATGAAATAAATGAGTATGGTGGGTTGTCATGTACATTTGGTGGAAATTGTCAATTTGAATTTATAAGTTAGCTTGATATTAAGAAAGACTTTGCATTTTATTTATTGTTATTTTATGTAAGTCATTTATATTTTAGTTTGTTTCATATTTTCTCCAAAACAATCTAGATAAGGGAAGTTGATGGATAATAATGAGGGTGTATGAGGATACTTGGGGAAGTGGGTATGGAAACTTGATAGATAGGAAGAGGAAGTGGTGGTAAAAAGGGGAAGGAGGTTGAGAGGTTGGATAATTCTTGGAAGATATAATTCTTGTGATAGTCTTCTTAGAGCATATGTGCTTTGTTGTTCTTGGAGTCATGGGAATGGATGACCAAGAAACTGAAAGGTTTGTTGGAGCTAGGAAGTTGGCTAGGCTCCTATTTGGCTGGGAGGATCTCGTTGTTTCCCTCTGTGCAAGTGGAAAAAAAAAGAATGCTTGGAAGCATCTTCCTACTACTCAGAGGACTACATTGCAAATGGTCATCTTCAACATACTAGGGAGGAGGTATTTCACTTAGTATTTTTTGTTATGTTTCTATTTAAATATTTTAATTGTAAACTTAAGTTCTTATTTATCTCATTCTCTTATTTATATTTGTATATTTGTATTCAAATTTGGAATATTTAGCATTGGAAAAATTGTAAAAGAGTTATGAATATGTTGTAGGTTATTCCATCTATGAAAGTTTTTTTTTTTTTTTTACACTTAATGCATGTGTTTAAATTATCAAATATTATTTAGTATCATCTCGTGGATAGATGTTACACTAAGAGGTAATTTAAGGAAGATGATAAATCAAATAAGAAACAAGAATTAGAGAATAAAGCCAAGAAATATGCCGATGCTAAGAGAAAGAAATATAAAATTGAAGAAAAAAAAGATAGAAAAGAAGAAAAATTGAAAACTGAAGATGAATTAGAAAAAAATAAAGCAACGAGAACTAGCTATAAAAGAAGCCGAAGCTAAAGATGAAGAGAAAAATAGAATGGAAGAAGAACTAATGGTGAAAAATCAATATGGTTCCCAAGCTGAAAAAAAAGACAAGGAGGATAATTTGAATAATAAACCAATGTTAATGACAAGAGTATTGAGAGACAAATTTTTTCACCAATGTAAGAAGTCTTCACTACTTAAACATTTACTGATATCTTTGGTCTAGGAATGTCTATAGGAGGTGATGGCCCTATTCTGACACTAGTAGATGAAGTTGGAAATGTGGAATTATTTACATTAGATAAACAAAAGAAACAAATGATAAGAAAAAAACACAAAAACTGGAGAAATAGCATGGATTTTGAAATGTTGACCACTACTGCGACTTTAGTAATAAGTGTCAGAAAGGGAAAATTATTATTATCCTCCTCAATTAAATGAAAAAAGTGTGAGAAAGGATCAATGATCCTTCTTCTCTTTTTTAAACTTACTAATGTATGAGAAAATGTACCCATTCCTCCTCAAATTGCTTGAATAGATACTGACCGTAATAAATCTCATGCTCGTCCTATCGAAACCAACTCACACTGATAACTTCCATAACAAAATGGAGAAGGTAGAACATATATGGAAAACATAAATGAGTAGATTAGAACTAAAGAGAGTAATCATCAATCTAATTACAAACGTGTGAGAAAGGGTCAGTGCTCCTTCTCCTCCCATAAATTGCTAAAGTATGATAAAGGGATTTTTCTCCTTCTCTTCCTCCCAAATATTAATAAATTGGAAGAAAAGGAATTTTATCTTTCTCCTCCTCAATAAAATTACAAAATTTCAAGAAAAGGATTGTGCTCCATCTTCTCGTCACTCGAATGATAGAAGTGTGAGAAAGGGTTAGTGCTCATTCTCGTTCTCCTCATCACCCTAATTACAAATGTGTGAGAAAGTGCTAGTGTTGCTTCTCCTCCTCTTGAAAATTACTAAAGTATGGGAAAGGGATAATGCTACTTGTATTCTTCAAAAAAACTAATGAAGTGTGAGAAAGGACCAATGCTCCTTCCCTTGCTCACTCAAATTACAAAAGTGCGAGAAAGGGCCCATGATCCTTCTCCTCCTCTTTCAAATGGCACAATTGTGAGAAAGGGCCAATTCTCCTTCTCCTTCTCCTCATCACTCTCATCACTCTAATTACAAAAGTGTGAGAAAGGGATGGTTCTAATTCTCCTCCTTAATTAAATTATATTATATAAGCATGAGAAAGGGTCGATTCTCCTTCTCCTCTTTCCTAAAATTACAAACATGTGAGAAAATGAAGCCACTCTCTTTTTCTCCACACTCTAATTGAAAAAGTGTGAGAAAGAGACAATTATTATTTCCCTCTTCACTCTAATGGAAAAACTATAAGAAAGGGTTGGTTCTCCTCATACCTCATTCTAAAATCTAAAAAATGGTTGGTTCTATTCATCCTCATTACTTAAATTTAAAAAGTGTGAGAAGGGGACAAGATAGTGTCTAATTTCATTGTCAAATGGGGCTCATAGTGTGTAGGCTCATAAATATTCCAATGAATCTAACGTTCTTCTTATAAAAATCTAATCGGGCCTTCCAAAATTCCCAACAAGGGGTGATGAAGTCCCCTAAATCTAACTAGAGAAGGTATAATAGAGTCAATTATAGTGAAGAGCACCAAGCACATATTCCAATGGCCAAAAACTATCTCCCTCAAGTACAATTATAACCCACAAAATTCACCTTGGTGATAATCCTAAGTTTTGTCCACTAAGATACCTTCCTCAATGTGGATAAGATATTTATCCTCAAATGGTCATGGGTCGCATGTAAACAAGAACTAGGTGGCTCAAGAAACCTTAGAGAAACATCAAACCTTAGATTTACCATCTCGAGGCACTGTGCCATTCTTATATTGGTTTTTTCACACTTGGTATAGAAGGATTTCAAGATCCTTAGGAAAATAACTATGTGTCGAATGAGAAATGATCGAGGGGTATTATTTAAATTCCTAACACAAAAACCCTAACTTAGACTATAATTTGTTCTCTGACCTAAACAAAGAGGAATTAAGTCAGTGTTAGAAAAATAGGATCACAGAGAAATAAAATAAAAAAAATGCGGAAATAAAACACAGAAGATACATAATATAATAGAGACACAGATATACATAGTTCACCCAGTGTGGTCTACGTCCACCAGAGAAATTGCCAGGTCCTTCCTTTTTATTATCCAACAAATGAAGGGATACAACCTAAAACACACTCGCTATAACTTCCTCTTCTTTCTCTCATAGTATCCTCTCTCAGAATACAATATTCGCAATGATACATAGCCGTAATAAAATTCCCTCATAAAAGAGGGTTTCCTTCTAGGATAAAAAACCCTAACATAACTTCTATCGTCAAATATGTGACATTAAAATAGACAGTCCATATTTACTATGAAATTACAATATACATTTACAAGGAAATTTTTCCTTTGGGGGATTCGCCCCCGAACCCTCACTGGGGGCCCGCTTTCCATCGGACCCCCAGCTGGAGGAATGAGCCCCTTGGACCCCGTAGGGGCGGAAAACCCCTCTCTGCAAACATTATTCCAGGGTGTACAATATTCATGGGGTATAAACACAATTGAAAAAAAATACCTATGAAACAAGAAGATAATGAGGCTTCACAACCAATAGTCAGTTAGTTACATTTATTGAATTAAGATTTGACGTTAATTTATTGGATTTCTCAATGTTCTTATGGACCAATATGAAGGCTTGCATAGTGTGTTTTTCAATGTCTTTTGGATTAATTGCATGTATGCCATTTTATGGCTTATTATAGATTTATCATAGTTTCCAAATTGAATACAATGCATGAAAAAAGTAGTTGAATATGTATTTGGGGAATGTCGTAAAGAATTATTGATATTTCCCTCAACTAGATGCCTCTATGAATATCCAAATAGATGCACTAAAAGTTGAGAAATGGGTTGGACTACATTTTATTTCTTTTGTTCTCTCAATTTTGCTTGTCTTTGTCTCATCCTCTCTCTAGAATTCTCTCACACTTCATATTCGTCAACCCACTGGTGATCATATTTCCTACTACACTTTTTCATATTCCCCATATTTATTGATGATTGATGTATATTGATGTTAAAATTTGCATACATTCAATACTAACATTTGATATGTTAGTCATTTTTCCTAACTATCAGAGCCCATCTTTTAGATTTATAGTTTTGATTGTATATTAGACTCAACTTTAAGATTCAAGAATAAATAATCTTAGTGTGCATCCTAGTCAAATTTGGTAGGTTCTCTTTTTTCAGGGATTGAATATAAAGTGACTTATAATCTTTTTTTTTCCCTCTTGATCCAAAATTTAAGTCTATTGTCTAACAACAAATGTAGCGAAATGTGACAAGGTAGTCGGGGTAATAAAAGAAGGAGGAATCCTTGTGGCTTTGAATGGAGCTATAACACACCCTGTTTCATATTTGTGATCACTTCAAATGGATCAATGCTTTCCAAACTAAATCCGTATTTAGAAAGTGGAGAAGTAAAGCCTATTGTTGATCCAAAAGTTCCATTTTTCTTCTTTTAGTGGGTTGAATCCTTTTCCTACCTCGAAACATGTAGAACTACTAGTAAAGTAATCATTTCTCCCATTTCTTGAAATCATTGGAACACCAATATTATTCTTATAATATTGGCATGGTGTCTTATATAACTGATAGGGTAGAATATCATTTTCATTGGAACTATTCAATGTCATCTAAATTATTGGCTCAACAAAATATGGAAGTTTTATTTGACAAGGTTGTCTCTTTTAAACCCTAATCCCACAACCAATATGATAGTGAGTGGATTCCTAGGACTACCGATACTACCAACTATTTATAGACAATTTTTTTCCATGGCATCTATATCCCAGGATGTTCAGGATGGAAATTTATATTAAAATGTAGAAACCTGGGTTAATCTTACAAGTCCTTAATATGCAAAATGTAAAATGTTTGGCTATAGTTTTGTAAAAAAATTAAAATTTCTAAGGATTTTATATAGTTTTTATAACATTTTGGCAATTTTTAAGGTAAAATAATTTTATTCTATAGAATTTGGGTGAATCGGTTTTAGAAAAAATGGAAATTGGTGAATCTGTTTTTGGGAAAACCATGGCAAATTAGCCCATTTGAAAAATTTAGCCCCTAAATTCATCTATGACGATGTTTAATAGATCCATTGAACTTGTTGCAATCATATTTTCTAAAGGTCAGATTCTATCAACAGTAATTGTGTTTCTCAAATTTTAAACATATCAAATCTTCATAAAATTATTAGAATATGTTATATCTAACTGTTATAAATATACTATAGCACTCTATAGTAAGAGGTTCATTGGTGAATTGATATGGTAGAAACATAGAAGAGAATCCATGTGTATCAGATTGTTATAAATATATTGCATTACAAAAGTGAATCACTACATAGTAATAGGTGCTAATGGCTTCCATCCAGATAAATGTTTCCATGTGTTGGAGGGCCTAGTTGAATCTATCAACTAGACCCACTAGTTGACCAAAATTTTTCAGTTGACTAGGAAAATTTTAAAGTAACTTGAATATGAAAATGTAAGTTGGTTGACCGCTCAGTCAGGTCGATCGACTAGGGTAGTTAAACCATTGTAACTACTTACTAATTTAATCAAGGTATAAATACATGAGATCCTAAATGTAAATGTCACGTGGTATTGGTCATAATCAAGATACTTGTTGCTGGTCTCACCATTACTTTTATTTTCCTTTTCTTCTCCCATGTGTGCACATGTATGTTGATGTATAATGCCATGTTATGCTATATAAAGTCTACTTGTAACTTCCCCCTATAATATTATAGATTAAAACATTGGTTCCATTACCGATAGTACCTGCTCTGGTATTTTATCTGAGATTATGAACATATAAATGTTGAGTCTGGAAGAGATTTGTGGTTGGTGGGAGAGAAAAATTGAAAACTATTTGAATAATTATGCCAGGAGAAACCAATTAACACTCGCCCAATAAAAAACTAGATTCTTCACTAAAAATCACAAGAGATTCCTTGAAGCAATCATTGAATAAATAAAAAAATACATCGACCACACCTCTCACGAATAACCACTCAACATATGAATGGTTAATCTCCAATCTAATCAATGAAGGATGCATACATTTATATGAGTTTTTAGAAAAAATTACAGATGACTTTTCGAAGAACAAGTGGTTGAAGAGTGTATATTTGTGGATGATGTGAAATGAATATTCTAGGACAATATCCATGACAATTTCCTCTACACTGTACCTACATTACTCCACAAATTCTTCATCGAAAAGGGTGTGGGCCATATTTTTTAGTACCATCCTCCTCTTGTAACCCCGGTGAATTCCAACTGGAAAAAGAAACAAGAGGAGTGGGTTCAATTATTGAACACCAAGTACAAGAACACTGAAGAATCTTGGGAATTCTTCATTAAAAAACAAACATGGCTATAAGCACTACCATTTTCGACCAAGAGTAAGTCAGGGTCAACAATGGGGGGGTAGTAGCCAATGAGATGTCTCAATTGAAGTTGAAAGATCCCCTCTTGGACTGCTGATAGGTTTTTTTTTTTTTTTTTTTTTCTCAATTCAATTTTCACAATGGATCCACAAAGTTTGGTATTTAATAACTTTTAGATCTCTTATTTAGACAATTTCACAACAGGTTCATAATATTATTGACACATAAAAATAGGGTTTTATTGTTCTCAACATAAAAGTAACTAATACATTTGCTGCAAATGATAACAATCAGATTCAACCTATTATAACAATAATAAGACTCAACAAGAACAAACTAATACATTTATTATATCTGAATTGTTAATGATCATGTTGGACAACATTTGTTGCATGGAATCAACCCCTGTTGAACACTCGATTTGCTGGTATCTTGGCATGATTTTAATGAGAATGGTGGAGGATATTATCGATAGCTCGATCCCCTCTGACATGGCACCTTGGGAATCCACACTTGGAAAACAATGAATATGTAGAAACAACCTCCTTCTAGACACCATACACAACAAATGACTATTATGATTTGTTGGGAAAATAGGGGTGGTTTGTTGCAACTCAATCTGTAATGAGCTTCCCCCCTTCTAATAATCCATGATCTGATAAATTTTGGCACAATCCCTCTCGGTGACCCCAGGACCTGCCAATGAGGAATACAACCTCTTCTAATTTCCCTACAACTACAAATAAATAAATCTTCCCCTCTTTTTTCTATCCATGAGATGAATACGAGGGTACGACCCTCTCTCTTTTACTACCACAAGATGCCAAAGGAGGTACGGCCCCCTTTCCTATGCCATGAGCTGTAAATGATGGCCATGACCCCTCTCTAAAACCCTACGACCTGTAATGAAGTGGAACAACCTCCTTGAAAGACCTGTAATAATTGATTCAACCTCTCTTTGTGTTCTTTACAAGCTAATAACAATGACACGATCCCCTTGTAAAATTCCTAAGACCTAATAGTTATTGGTACGACCTCCACAATCACACAAGAACTCAAAAAATACCCAACGATCTAGAAAAATGGCGTGTCTTCCTTCTCACAAGTGAATCCAAATGAGAGATCTGTGTTATCTCTCCTCATGATCAACTAGGGTGGATTAGTTTCACCACTGAACCCAATATTCTCAAGGGTTTTTAGTCCCAGAGCCAAAATCTTCAAGAGCTCTCCAAATCGATTTGATAAAATGATTATGAATAATGAGATAATGAGCTCCTATTTCTCTTTTATCCCCATTTTTACCCTTTTCAACTCTACAATTAAATTTAAAGTCACTTTATAAGGTTTTTCTTCAATATTGCTCTAAAAGTCACTTTTCTTGTCTTTTAATTTAATTATCCAATGCCACTTTTAAATATTGATTATTCTGCCCAAATGACATTAAATAATCAAATTCATTAATTCCATTTCATTGACTATAGCCTACGAGAATTAAGTAGGCTACTAATTCATCCTCCTTGAGTGATCACTCGGAAAGGGACATTACAATCCTCCCTTCCCGAGATTGCTTGTCCTTAAGCAATTGCAAGTTAGGGTGCTGCAATATCTGAACTCCTTCCCCCTTAGGATCCTTCATTGGCAAGTCTCTTCAATTGATATAATACTCTTGGATCACTCTGCTCCTCAATTTCCTCTCTAATTCATCCTCTATATTCAACAACACCAATTTATTTGTTGATTCTAAGTTTGTATTCATTGTCACCTTGGAAGCCTTTATATTCATTGAATTTTCGGCTCTGCTTTATTTTTTAAAATCCACATAATCTGCCATTGATAGAATAGGGCTAGAAAAACCTGTAGACTCCTTATCATATTCTTCCTACTCACTGTCCTCTACGAATTCATAAATATATGGGCCATTGCATACCTATTTTTTGACAACGTTTGGGTTTTCTATGGGGCTGGAAATGACAACAAAATTCTCACATAACTCCGTTCCTTTAATAAATCTAGAATCCGCAGACAAAGATGAAAACCTTTCAGCCTCTTTGTCACTCTTTGAATCTGATATATCTTGCATATGTGGCTCTTGTGATGAAAGAGGATATTGGTCATCCTCATGTCCAAACTTCCCTTGGTCTTGCACACCCTTCTTTGTTTTAACATATTCAATAAAAAACATCAATGCTTCTCCTTTATCATTAATTTTAGTCAAGGGAGACGTTGAAGGACTCTTTTCACATGAAATCAAGAGATCGTCAAACTTCTCCATTCTATAAAAAATCTCAACCCAAACAACTGCTTCATGTGATCCCACAAATCCTCTCAAATGTGACAAATTCCTTGGTCTACGGAAATTATGGCTTGCCTTGATATTTTCCTCATCAACACTAACCCCTTGAGAACTAACATTATGCCCCAAATACAAAATTTCAGTCAAACCATACTCAGATTTTGGTACCTTGGAGTAAAATGAATGTTGCTCAAGTATGCCAAGCACCTCATCTATGTGCTTCAAGTGATCCTCCCACGTCCCATTGTAGATCATGATGTCATAAAATGAAACCCAAACAAATTTCCCTAATTGTATAATGAATAACTGATTCATACATTGCTGGAAGGTAGTAGGGATGTTAGTCAATCCAAATGGTATGACCAAAAACTCATAATTTCCATAGTGACACCTGAAAGCCATCTTATGCCTCTCACCCTGATTTGATGGTACCTAAAACACAATTCAATATTAGAGAGGTAGGATGCACCATGAATCTCATCTATCAACTCATCGATCCTAGGTAAACCAAACTCAATGGTATGCTCAAAGACTCTGTTAGGAGGTCTCCCTGAACAAATATTTCCAAATCTTGGTCATGTTTTCTCAACAATGACTGTATGTATACATGATAAAGTTGGTTGCTATCTGAATAATTCTTAGACGTAATTAGACACTTTGCTGCACAAGCTACATCTATGTGTCTAGATATTCCTTCCATCCACTTGGATGAAGCCATCTTAAGGGCACCATTAGACATGCCCCTCAGAACCATCCTCTTACCATCCATTGTATTGAATTCCAAATCCATTGTTTGGTAGTTCCAATATTGTTTTCCTAGGGAAATAATCCATTGAACACCCGATATGACATTAGTGTCTACCAGTTCAACTACATAGAAGCCATCTATCACCTTGTAGTTTCCCAACATCACATCCAACCGCAAAACCCTCTGTGTGCATGTCATACCGTTCCCACCAAATACTACTACATCCAACCCCTCAAAGTCCTCTATAGGAATGCCTCTTCTAGCCACCAAAGCCGAGTCAATGAAGTTGTGCGCTGCCCCACTGTCAATCAAAACTATGACACCCTGTCCCTATAATACTCCATGGATTCTGAAAGTGTGAATTCTAGGAACACCTGATAGGGAGGAAATAATCCCACCCTTAACCTCCTTGTGTGGTTTCTCATCATCTGTATTGTTGTTCTCTTTTCCATAAGCCTATATTTTTGCCTCTTCCCCATCACTATCTGAAAGAACCTCAATGCAATGCACCATACCCTTACCCAAGCACCCATGACTCAGTTCTCAAGGCTCCTTACAACTAAATCAAAGTTTCTTCCTTCTCAATTTTTTATGAGACTCATAATATAATCTATATTTCTCAAACCACTCCTTCTGGAAGGGTTTCTTTTCTTTGTTTTCCTAGGGAAGGAAATGTTTATAAGGAATTTTATTCTTTGGGACTACATAATCCATGTCTCGTGTTCTAATAATAACATCCTATAGAGATTCTGGTTTGAATATTTTAACCCAACCATGTAGGGGTTCATATAGTCCTTTAATGAAAAGAATAATCAATCTATGCTCTGACACATTCGTCACCATGACTGCAATCCTATGGAACTCTGAAATGTAAGCATACGTGGTACCCATATGCTTGAGCTACACCAGTTCTCTGAAATTCACTCTAGATTCTTCTTTTCAAACTGGTCAATGAGCCTCTATTTGAAATTCAAGTATGAGGTAATACTAGCATGCCCCAAAGTGACTAGCCCATGGTACTGCCACTCATGGGTCTGTCCATCCAAATGCAATGGACATTTGTCTCCAACACAGGATTGAGTTGGAAATTTGTATCCAACTTTTGAATGCCAGCTATGCCAATGCATTTGTTTGAGCCATCAAAGTAGGGGATAGGCAATTTCCCAATATTCCATTGAAGGTCTTGATTATGTGGGCCCCTGTTGTAGTCCCTTGGTCTATTCCTATACTTAAAGGTACAAAAATACTATAATCACATAACTACATGAAATTCCTCACCAAGATCATGATACTCCCTTGAATAATATGTAAACCCTTCACCTTGTCCTTGCTGTCCCTCCAAAAATTGAGGTAAGAGAGTTCTAGGAGTTCCTCTACTACTTTCCCAAGTGTTATTCCATGCAGGGGCATTAGTGTTTCTCCATTCAACATGATTTCCATTGTTACCATTACTACCAGTTTTTCCTCTTGGACCATTATTGCCTGGATTGTTTTGGTTTCCTTGATTATTTGTTATAAATTGGATGAGAAGCTCAACCAACTATTTCTTTCCCCTTTCCAAGCCATTCAAAATACTCATAGTGATACCCTCTGACTGTTCATTCCTTTCCCCCATGTATTACTCTTCTTTTGACTCTGAATGAAATAGGCTTTCAACCCCTCTCTTCCTTATACTCTTGTAGGTGATATATGTCTTGTCTTCCAGAAACATTAAAAGAGCATGTAATTCACAGGATGGCAGGAACACAAGCTCTGATACCATTGAAATATCCCCTCTTGGATTGCTGATAGGTTTTATGTTTAATGTTCATAAGTGTTTTTCTTTGTTTTATTTCTCCATGAAATTTTCACAATGGATCCACAAAGTTTGGTATTTAATAACTCTCAAATCTCTTCTTTACAAAATTTCACACCAGGTTCATAATAGTCTTGGCACATAAAAAGAGGGTTTTATTATTCTCAACATAAAATAAACTAATACATTTGCTGCAACTGATAACAATCACATTTAACTTGTTATAACAATAAAAGGACTCATCAAGAACAATCTGATACATTTATTATATCTGACCTATTAATGATCATGTTGGATAACATTTGTTGCATGGAATTGGATCCTCTTGAAAACTCGATCTGCTAGTATCTTGGAATGATTTTGATGAGAACGGTGGAGGATATTATCAACAGCTCGATCCCCTCTAAAATAGAATCCTAGGAATCCATACTTGGACATCAATGAATATGTAGAAACAACCTTGTTCCAGATACCATACACAACAAATAATTGTCACAATTTACTGGGAAAATAGAGGTGGTTTGTTGCAACTTAACATGAAATTAGATCACCCCCTTATAAGAACCCACAATTTGATAAACATTGGCACAATCCCTCTTGGTGACACCACGACCTACCAATGAAGAATATGACCTCTTTTGGGCTCTATACAACTGCAACTAAATGAATTGACCCCTATTTGTGCTGCCAATGATTTGAAGATGAGGGTACAATCCTCTCTCTTTTACTGCCATGAGATGAAAAAGGAGGTATGGCCCCCTTTCCTCTGCCACGAGCTATAAAAAGAGGTATGGACCCCTTTCCTCTGCCACGAGTTGTAAATGATGGCCATGACCCCTCTCTAAAACCCTACAACTTGTAATGAAGTGGCAAGGCCTCCTTGAAGATCCCACAGTCTGTAATAATTGATTCAACCTCTCTTTGTGTCCTATACAAGATGATAATAATGGAACAATCCCCTTCTAAAATGCCTAATACTTGATCGTGAATGGTATGGCTTCCACGGACACACAAGAACTCAGAAAATAACCCATGATCTAGAAAAATGGTGTTCCTTTCTTCTCACAAGTGAATCCAAATGAGAGATCTGTGTGATCTCTCCTCCTGATAAGCTAGGGTGGATTAGTTTTACCCCTGAACCTAATTTTCTCAAGGGATCTTATTCCTAGAGCCAAAATCTTCAAAAGATCTTCAAATCGATTTGAAAAAATTATCATGAATAATGAGAGAATGAACTCCTATTTCTCCATTATCCCCCTTTTTTACCCTTTTCCGCTCAATACTTAAATTTAAAGTGATTTTATAAGGTTTTCCCTCAATATTTCTCTGAAAGTTACTTTTCTTGTGTTTTAATTTAATTATCCAATGTCACTTTTAAATATTTTTTTTTCTTCCCAAATGACATTAAACAATCAAATTAATTAATTCCCTTTCACCGACTATAACCTACAGAAATTAAATAGGCTACTAAGTTGTCCTCTTGGAGTGATCACTTGGAAAGGGACATTACATAAGTCAATTTAGCCAACTTGCATTGAAGAGTAGTCATGCCAACAAAAGGGAGGAGGTCAAACGACAAACAAAGAGAATACATATTAGAATAAGAAACAAAGAAGAGGACTGCGAGAAGAATACAATACCACAAATAGTTGGTTGGTATTCAAAAAATCAAAAGAGACAAAAGACAAAAGAAAATAGAAGAGACGCAAGATGTGAGGGACCCTCAACAGTTTAATAGAAAGAGTTATCTGGAATGAAAAGTCATTGGAGCATTGGAGTGATATTTGAGTAGCAATGACCAACTAGATGAAAAAACATAAGCAACCCCAATGGTTTCTGAGTCGAATGAAGATCTGAAATTGGTAGAGGCTGGCATTGGTGTCCTTCAACTAAAAAAAATGTATGGAATATGAGGAGTCAGGCCCCACATTTCCAATATTCTCAATAACATATGTAGTAAGTCTCAAAGTGAGAGAATTCCTCCATCTGTGATTGGTTATAGATCTTGGACCCTCTTCAGTGGGCCAAGTGACCTAGAAGATGTTTTTAAGGAAGCTACTTGGAGAGTATAAATAAGAGGCAAGGCGCTCGCATTTTAGACAGACTTTAGCATATTGAATACCTATAGGTTTATGAGGTAACCAAAGGACATATAAGCCTAATTTTTGAGGGAAAGTGAAGAAAAGAAGGCCATAATTCAAGGAAGGATAAATTATTTTGATGATGCTTTCTAAGGTATGTTATTTACAGGTCATCTCCCCATTTTCGCAATAACTTTTTTTATAGAATGATTCGGACCTTGAAATTGCTATGAAATTGAGTAAACATATCCACGTATCTATGGTAAAAAATTTATCTTGTGGGTCGTTGTATCTTTGGAGTTACACTCCGTGGAAAATAGGGTTTGTGGCTAGTCCTGAAACTAGCTAAAACATGTGTTTCGGGTAAAAACGTCATAACTTATTCATAACAGATCCAAATTTAGTAAGATAAAATGTGTTGGTTAGAGTACCTTTTGTAGTATGTTGTATAATAGTTTCAGATCGATTCAAAAAATATTTCGTGCGAGACACACTCTACAAGGTCTCTCTCTTGAATAACCCAGAATTTAGAAAGGTATGCCATTCTTGCTATAACTCCTTTTCTGAGAGGTTCCAATTAGTGACACCTAGAGAAATTAAATAAAACACACTGAATAACATTGTGTATCAGTTTCATATATTTATTCATTATAGGTACAAAGTTATGATTATTTCAAGTTAGGGTTGTTGATTAATCCAAAACTAGGCATGTGAGACTAAAGAAAAGTTTGATGAAAACACTAGTCTCTTGTTGTTAAAGTTAAGGAAGGTTTGCAAGAATGTGATAATATACACCAGGTCTATTACAAAGTTACAAATCATATTTGGATGATGAAATTGATGAGGGCATTTGGTTGAGGTACATGTCGGGTACATGATTGAGACAAGTAGTTGATGAGTTGGCACATACATGAGGTGTATAGTTGATGATGTTGGTACATATTGATGAGTCATAATTGATGAGTAGTTGATACATGATTGGTAAATACTTGGTACATGGTTGGATACACTTGTTAGTAGTATTGTTGACACTTGGTTTGTGGATGATGTAGCATACTTGTATTATTAGAAGCACATATTGATCTTGGTGATGATTATGAGTTGTTGTGTTATACTTGGTTGATGCATATCTTTGAGAGTTGTATTGGTGATTGATCTTGGTGAGTAGATCTGATTTGGTTTATAAAATTGATGAGACAGGTTGTTGTGATAGGTTGTTTGGACAAGTTGTTGTGATAGGTTATTTGTACAAGTTTGGTGCATGGTTGATGCACTTGTTCATGGTACAAGTTGGTGCATGGTTGATGCACTTGTTTATGGTACAGGTTGATTATAGGTTGGTTGGTATAGGTTGGTTCATGTTTGATGCACTTGTTTATGGCAAAGGTTGATTATAGGTTGAGGTACAGGTTGATGCATGGTTCAAGTTATTGGTACATGTTGTTTAGTATAGGTTGATTGGTACAGGTTTACAACAGTATATCTTATAGTGATAGTGTGACAATGGTTCCATCATTTTACTTATACGTCAGGGTGATTGGATGGGGCAAGGACAAGTGGTTGTATCCACCTTTTGATTGTAGCCAGAGAACATAGGGGGTTGTAGCCTCCTTCTGGTTGATAATTGGGGAGTTGGAGCTTCCCTCAGGTTGTAGCCTAAGAAACTAGGGGGTTGGAGCCTCCTTCCAGTTGCAGTTGGAAAACAAAGGAAGTTGGTGCTTCCAATGAATGTAATTCTTCAAGACATATAAGAAAAAACATTCCGTGGTTTTCTCCCACTTTGGGTTTCCACGTAAAACACTGGTGTACTGTGTATGTGTATTATTGCTCATTTGTTCATTACTTATTTACTCTGTAGTTATTGGATGATAATGATACATTGATATAACACTTGGATTATATGGTTAAAAAGGATTAAATTGCTCTATTACTGAATCACCCCCCCTCTTAGTAATCCAATAGAAACAACGGAGGAGGTTATCAAGGAAGAGGAAATGGGTACCAAGGTTGAGGAGGTGGATACCGATGTAGAGGACGTTTTAGAGGCAGATATCATGTCCACTATGGAAGAGGAGGACATGGTGGCCGAGAAAGGGAATAATTATAGATCTGTCTAAAGGATGACCACATGAGCCCCGATTACCTAGTCAAAGATATGACTGATTTAAAATTTTGTAACATATGTGGTGTCAGCGACCATTCTCTTGAAGAATGTCCAATCATATTGGATAATATAAGAAACAAAAGTTCTGTAAATTTATTATAGAGCATTCCCGAGCATGATGTTCTCAATTCCAAAAATTTGAATGTCGTTACATGATCGGGGGTAGGTCAAGACACTTATATACCAAATAATCCCCAAATTGAACTAGTAAAGAAAAACAACGCTTACCCTAGTCCCAACCAAGAAAATCAACTTATATGGGGATCCAACGACACATAAATTTTACACATAAAGGTGGCCAACTAGGATGAGGATGATCATTCTACACATAAAGATGGACAACAACACAAAAATTCAATAGGAAAAAAATGATGTTGTCCTAGATGCATTTATCAAGCTACTAAAAGAGAATCAATCAGTTAATCAACTATTATAACTTTTGAAAATTTCAAAGGAATACAAAAAAGATCAAAGAACATATAAAACCGAAGAAAAATTTCTCAAGATAAGTTACTTGACAAATATAACCTGCAAGTCGATATGGAAATAGAAGGGTATATGATCCCATAATTCATAGTTGAATTCTGATCCCAAGTAAACATTATTATGAAATATACATGGATTAAAATGCGAAGACTAAGGCTCAAAGAATCCACAAACTTACTGAAACTTGCAGATCAACGATTTTTGGAACCAATTGGTATATTTAGGAATGAAGAGATCACAATAATAGGAATTCCAATGCTCATCAACTTCAAAGTCATAAATTTGGTTGAAGGTATCCCCACATATCTATAACTCATAGGTTGACCATGGGGTATAAAAATGAAATCAACTATCTCCCTATAAATAGATATAATCAAACTCAAGGGAAACAGAAAGAAGATCATCATACCCCTCGATCCATAATAAGGGAATCCTTGGACAAAATCTTAAGACGAAGATGTAGAAGCAAAAATTTTGTACCAGGTCATCCAAGAAATCATAATGATGTTGAAAAAAATATGTCGGGATAAATACCACACAGTTCGCCATTACCAGTCGGCTAGAATTCAAACACCAAAATCTACGAATGGAAAATGGAGAGCTACGAGTCAAGAGATAGAAAATGTTGGTCAATTGAGTCCATCCCCATTCACAAGTGTCGATCTTGTTTCTCCATCAAATTAGTTCCCTTAATATATGAAAATAAAATTATGCAAAACCCTATTTTGCTAGGGTTTGCTGACAATAGATATAAAAATGACTTTGGCAACATCGCTAAGGTCTAAGGAATGTCAGTCACCATGTGGATTTTAACCTTGTACAATAAATTACTACAAACAGATTCTTAATAAAAATAGAAAAGATAAAATGACACACACACACACACACACACACACACACACACACACACACATTACACAGATATTTTTACCCTAGAAACCCAAACCGGGAAAACCAACAACCTATTTAGAGCCGCATCCCTAATATTCTATTCATCATATTCATTATTTACAATAAAATATACATATAGGATCCCATGACATCCAAATCACTAATCCATTGACCCAGATTAGTTAAAAACCCTAATTCCTTAACTGAAATTAGAAAACCATTGGGAAAAACCATGTGCCAAAAAACCACAAAAAACATACACAAATAACTGCAAAAAACAAACTGATTTTTTTTTTTCTCAGGGGGCTTTGTTGACGCTTGAATCCGTCAAGACTGAAACTGAAACCTCATGGGGATACAAATCCCTTTTTGTTTTTATAGAGATGGTACTCCTCTTTGTTTCATGATACTCTTGGAATTCTAGTTTTTCAAGATAATATAGGACTTCGAGAAAGTCCACCGTGATATTCAAAGAAATATAAAGGTTACAAAAAAAAGGTTTTATTTTTAAAGAGAATTCTTGAGAGATGACCAGGAGCCTCACACATCACATATTTGAAAAAGAGAAGCAAAATTTATTCACATCCATCATTTATTTTTAAAGAGAATTCCTAGGAGTTGACCAAGAACCTCACACATCACATATTTGAAAAAGATAAGAAAAATTTATTCACATCCATCATAGTTTAAAAGGATTTCTGATCACTTAAAAATAAAAGAAAATGGTCTGCACACATAAGAGAAATTTAATAGAGTAAAGAAATGTGGAGCTCAAATAAAGAAAATCATAGATCAATCTCAAATATTTTATACTCAAAACTTAGAGTTATAAAACATTGTCAAAGTTGATCCCGAATTAGTTCTCTTGGGATTTCTTGAGAAATATAAAGTCTATTACAAAGCTTTAAAATTTAAATGCATTTGTCTAGAGGACTAGGATTGGGGCTTCCCTAGACCATAAATAAAATATAAACAAGAAGTAAGCTATGGAGAGAAGATGGCGGGCGATGGCAGAGTAGCAAGACCTGGAAAGAAGACATGAATAAGTTATCAAATTTCGATTAAACCTTTCTAGTCAAAGAAGCATAGTAACTGGATGAAAAACAGATAAAGAAAGCAATATGTGATAAGCATAAACTTACTATGATGGTCTCCCTCTCTTTTACTTTTTTTCTGTTGTCCTTTTATTTTTCTCGTTGATGGTTATAGGAACTGTCTCAACTGCTGTTTCTTGGCCTTCTTTAGTTAATTTATCAATCGCCTTCTTAAACCAATATTCAATGTAATTTTTCATTGGTGCCACATTTATTTCATGCCTGATTTTGATATTAAATAATTCACCTTCTAAATCTCTTAGGTCATGAGAAATGCCATGTATTGCCTCCTCAATATATTCATTTTTCATAGAATAATCAACCAACCAATTATCTATTTCTTCTTCATTATATTCAATTATGCCATTAAATTTCTCACCCGATAACCCCTTTAATATCTCCACTTGTTCATCAAATTGTTGCCTTGTCATAAACATTGAATTAATAATTAACTTAGGATCTTGCACCTTTGTAATAAATAGTTTATCAGATACATGATATGGAAGAAAAGAAGGATTCTCTTTCCAACAAAATATCCTTATGACATTGTGATTCTCCATTTGTTCTATTGTCCCCTTTTTCTCTGAAAATATGGTAGCTTGAATCCTTGAAGTGTTTTCGCCCAACAAAAGATTTTTGAAGACTGAAACAAAATTATTTTAAACTTCATAGAAAAATAGAGGGGTCTTATGTCTCCATAGTGCCTGATACCAAAAGGTAACTGGATTTGTTTCACAATTCACCCTCTTACTGATGGTTAAGTTTGGGAATTGAAAACAATGCAGAATAACAAATATCAAATAAGAGGCCATAAATAATTTTCTGTATTTTTTATACTGTGACAAATGGGACGAGATTTCTATAGAAATGATTTTTCCCCAATAAAAAATGGCCTGTTCATGTACTGTAAAATACATAATATATAAAATCACGTGAGAGATAGAAACAATGCTTTCCTGACCTGTCAACCTGATAAATAACAATGTGATTTCTCGATAATGGTTTGTAAAAGACTCAACCTAGATTCTGGTTATGTCTACTGGGACAGATGCATGATTCTCCAAATATTATGGTAGGAGGTCAAACCCGTTGTTATGCTTCTTAGATAATTCTCTGCAATCTTCACCTTTGAAAGTAAGAGTCATATCTGGAAGCTTTAATATCTTGCAAAAAACTTTAGGTGAAAGAGAAATCAGAGAATGATCCTGAAGCCGTATAATTCTTTGACTTGGCACGTACTTGTCTACACACCATGAAATGACTTCCTTACAATAAAAAACCTCAGGAACACACCCAACACGAGCAATTCCAGATGCCCAAATTAAATATATCTGTGTAGGAGGAGAGGAATAATACAAATATGCTCTTGATCACTGGAAGTTCTGGTCTTCACGGCCAAAGATATTCAGAGTATCACGAAAAAACTCTTGTCTAGCTGATGCTGCCATAGGTTGACATGATTATTTCTTCAGCTGGATAATAATCTCAAATAAATATTTTCGGAAAGATAATGATAATTTAATCCCTTGCAAAACAAAGATTTAATGATATTTAATGAGTAATTCCTTGAGCCTTTCGCCATTAATGACGATATTTTCAAAGCCTGCACAACAATTGCTAGCATTAAACAATACTTAATGCATATAAGGAAAAACAACAAAATGGCGGGGACGGATGATGATATTTTGAATATAAAACTTTTCATGAACCCGAGAACCCATGGTTGTAAATATGATAAAGAATATACTAAGTGTAGAAGAATGGTTGGTCGGACTCACATGCAAGAGGAATAAAATACTTTGGAGCTCAGAACCTGTGATAAGGCTGATGGTCAAAATGTATATCACGAAACTTGGTGCACAAAGTGAAGGTCACGAAAAATGGGGAATGAGGACTCGAACTCGGGAAACTCAAAAAATGGCTAAGTGTTAAAATTAACTTATGAAATAAGCAAGTGGGTGGAAATGAAGGCCCACCAACCCATGAACCCGCGAAGACTAAAATATGACTAAGTATAGTAACTAGAAAGGGAGAGAAAAAGGGATAAAAGAAAAAGGGAAATAAGGGGAGGTGTATAAGAGGGAAAAGAAATGGAAAAAATAAGTAGGGAAGATAGAATGTGGAAGGAAAGCAAGGAAGCAAAAAATGGTCTAAACAGATGGCTCCAACTTTGGGATGATAACCCCCTTTGGGTTGTCAAGAATCCAAAATCCTCATGACTAGATGTTTCTATCCTTTGGGATATGGGGTCGAGAGGTAAGGATGTACAAAATAAATAAATAAAAATGATGTACAAGGAAATGAGAAAATTTCGGGTGAAGAAACTTTTCAAATGTTGCCCATTAACAGACAACATTAACATTTTACCCTTCATATCTTTGAGCATATAAGCATTAAAAACCATAATCTTTTCAGTGATATATGGTCCAACCCAAAGTGCTTCAAATTTTGTGTGCATCGATGGTTTCTTCTTAGATTTGTTCCAGAGTAACACCAGTTCACCCTTTTGAAAATTCTTTATGGTTGCGCTCTGATCAAAATATTTTTTGATACTTTGCTGTCTCTGAGAAGTTATATTCAAGGCTTTACTTCATTCTTCCTCCAATTTAAATAATTGGTTCACTCTCTTTTGCATAGGTGAACTATCCTCTATATTATATGTATTAACTACACAAGTCAAGGCATTTAGATCTAGGATAATTGGCATTTTTTCTTCTTTCCCATAAACCAACGTATATAGAGACATCCCAATGCTGTCTTTCTGAGTCATTATGCTCGCCCACAAAGCATCTGTTAATTTCAAGTGCCAATTCCTTTCTCTTATCAATAGTTTTCTTCAATATTTGAATGAGTGTCTTATTGGTGGATTTTTCAAGACCATTCCCTTGTGGATAATAATTTGGTGACTTCCCCATAACAATCCCATATTCTCCACAAAACTCTATAAATTTTGAACCAATGAAAATTGAGCCATTGTCAACAATTATTTTTTCTGGGACACCGAACCTTGACAAAATATTATCTTTGAGAAACTTAATCAACTCTTCAGAATCAACCCTGTTTAATGCTACTACTTCCAACCACTTTGTATAGTAATATGTAGTGGTAAGAATATATATATGTCCTTTTCTTGACTTTGGATTTATTGGTCCAACAACATCGAGTCCCCATTGGAAATGGTTGTTCTACAGATATAGGCTATAATGGCATTGTATATTTTTACATTTTCCTTGAAAAATGTTGACAAGATACACACTTCCTTATGGTAGCATATGAGTCTTTAAAAACTGATGGCCAATAAAACCCAACTGTTATTATTTTATGGGACATGGAGGTAAGCGAAAAATGTCCACCACATATAACTTCATGTAATTGTTTCATCAATTCTTGATATTTACTTTCATCAACACATCTCAACAATATACCATCATAGTTCCTCCTGAAAAATATATCAATGATCAACACATATTGATTTGACTTCATTTTCAACATTCTTCACTCTTTAGGGTTCATGGTGATTGGAAATTATCTACGCCTCAAGTAGAATATAATATCTTTATACCATTTTGAAACTGCCATGGGTTCTCCTATTGAAATCAAAATTACTTCATCCAAAGAATCATTATTTTCAATGAGCTTACATAAACCTTGTCCTTTAACTGCTTTTGAAGGCTTAATTTCAATACCATATTCTTGAATATTAACCAGCCAGTTTGCCCATTTTCCTTCTCTCAATTGCTGATTTAAAAACATCTTCATAGGAGATGATGGAACCTATGCAGTGACATGAGAATTTAATATATAAGTCTGAAAGTGCACCATTTATTTTACAAGAGACATGGCTTGCTTCTCCAATTCTGAATATCTTAATTCATAATCATGAAGGATCTTTCTCATGAAACTAATTGGCAATTATTCACCCTTGGAATTTCTTTGAGTAAGAACAAATGCAACAACTGTTTCTGTAGCGAATGAATAAATAATGAAGTCTCTTTGAAAATATGGGCTAATGAGGATTGGAGCTGTAGCGATTGCCTTTTTGATATTATTAAAAGCTTCCTGAGTATCCATGGTCCATTCAAAACTTTGGTCCCTTTTCAATAATAAATTGATCGGCTTCACAATACTTGCATAGTTAGGGATAGATCTTTGTAAAAAGTTGATTTTTCCAAAAAATGACTGAACTCCCTTCTTAGATGATGGGGGGTTTAGTTCATTTATAGCTTTAACTCTCTCTGGATCGATATAGATTCCTTCTTTTCACACAATATGACCCAATATTTTGCCTTCAGTTACAACAAATAAACATTTTTTTGGATTTAAAGAAACACCATATAACCTACATCTTTCAAAAACTTTCCTGAGGTGGTGAATGTGATCGCTCCTTGTTTTTGAGTGTACTGTTAAATCATCTTGGTAGTCCACCATGAATATTCCTATCAATACCTCAAAAGCATGATCCATATCCCTATGAAATGTATCTCCAACAATTTTTAAACCAAAGGGCATCCGAGCATATGCATATGTCTCCCAAGGTGTTATGAAAGCTGTCTTTGCTTTGTTTTCCTCAACAACCATGGCTTGATTATACCCATAAAAACAATATAACATGGACATGCAAGCTGGTCCCGTCACTTGCTGGAGAATAAAATCCATGTTAGGGAAATGATAATTATCCTTTACACTTTATTTGTTAAGATCCATGAAATCTACACACATTTGAATCTCCCTAGTTTTTTTTCTCACAATCACAGGGTTTGAAATTTAGTTAGAATGTCTAATGGGGTATATTATTCCAACTTTATTTAATTTTTCCAATTCAAATTTTACCAGCAGTTTTAATTTTGGGTTCATTATCCTTGTCTTCTTCTTGACAGGATTTGCCCCTTCTCTCAAGGGAATAATGTGTTGAAATATTGTTTTATCATATGCCTTCAAATAATCATAACTCCATGCGAACACATCAAGATATTCTTAAATAGTGTGACATATTGATCAACTTCGTCAATTGTGCAATCAACTCCCAAATTGACATATTTTGGGGAACTATCAGTTCCAATATTATTATTTATTGTTTCTTGGACTTTTCAGAGCGATGCTTCTTCCATGAGGTTTTTAGCATGATCGTCTCTTGTAAAAAGAGACTCAGATTGAATACAATTCCTCAGGACAACAATTATGTGATTATCCTTATCTTCATTATCATTCATTATTTTTTTTTCCAATTCTTCATCATTCTCAAATGCTTGTAAATACTCCTAATTGTCTGGTACAAAAGGTTAGAATATTCTTTTTACTTGAAAATATGTTTTTCTCTGAACATCATCTGGGTTCGATAGTGAGGCTGCCAAAGCTAATGAATCTTCCTTTTGATTTTTGTCCCTTGGGATGAAAGAGATGTTGAAAGAGATGAAGTTGTCCATCAATTCATTAACTCTTTTGAAAGATAATTTGAGTCTTTCCTTTTTAATCTTATACCTCTGGGTAACATGATTTATTACCAACTCGGAGTCGCTAGTCACAATTAAATGTTCTATATTAATTTCTCATGCAAGAATCATTCCTTGAATCAAAGCCTCGTATTCTACCTCATTATTGGTGCATGTAAATTCAAGTCTGATAGCATGTGGATGCACAATATTTTATAGGCTTATAAGGATGATTCCAACTCCACTCTTGGAACTTGAGAAAGCTTCATCAAGTGAAATCCTCCAATAACCTTTAAACTGATGCTTTTGATTCTCCATGTCTTCAATTTGCTCCATTTCTAGAATAGCATAGTTTCCAATTGCAGAGTCTATATAATATTCCAATAGTTAATTATCCTTCTTTTTGAAGGAAAAAAACCTCTTGGGTTCACGAGGAACCTTAATCATTGCTCCTTCTTTATCTGGGAGCATCATGCAACTTACATCATTCATTATGTACCCACCGATCATAGATGACCAATCTCTTCCTAAGACAACTCCATATGTAGGAGGAAGATCTACCACAACAATATTGAAAATTGTAATGATATGGGGAGCCGATGTGATCCAAGAATAAAAATATTTGATTTCCCCATAAGCTAGCACCTATCTGGAATCAATTGCATATATGCTTTCACCTGTTTCATAATATTTGGTGCATCTCATACCCAATGCCTCCATGACTGCCAATGGCATAATATTATTGGTCACGCTAGTGTCAACTAAACAATTATGAAGTGCAACATCATGATTTTCAATTGAAATATAAAAATATGGGATTTTACCTCTGAACTTGACAGTTGATGTGTTCTGGCTTTGTTTTGGACTTATAACAATGACCTCCATTCTTCCAGATGGATCATCCAACAATCTCAAAATATTTTCCCT
The DNA here is from genome assembly GCA_000966675.3 of Picea glauca. NCBI lineage: Eukaryota > Viridiplantae > Streptophyta > Pinopsida > Pinales > Pinaceae > Picea > Picea glauca. The sequence goes on along the minus strand of JZKD02S2276181.1, from coordinate 334,784 downwards.
TTGTTGAGGGATATTTACCACTTCTGTAAAAGGAAGATTTATCCTCATCTTACTCAAATCCTCTATAACATTGTATTTCATCTAGGGAGGATTTGACACTAGGTGTTTCTTCTGGCTTCTAGTGTTATTTTTATTGGCCTCTTTCTCATTCACCTTTTCTTTACTTTTTCCTTATTTATTTTCCTTTTCTTTGTCATAATCAGATCTTTATTTTTGGATTTATTTACAAATGCCCGTGTTTGGGAAACATTTTTGTGCGAGTCAGCATCATCGTTTCCTTCTTCAAATATATACATGGATGTCCCACATCTGTCCGTCTGTACAGTTTCAAAAATTTCATCATGTAACTAATCATTTCCTTGCTCATTGCATATATCATCCAAAACAATTGCATTTGGGATTGGTTTCCTGGAACCCTTTGTCTTTGTTGATCATCAATGTTTTCAATCCTCACTCTATTTTCTTGGGAAGGGTTCCTTCTTTTCTCTTGGACCGATATTCTTGGATTTGCTAGATAATTACCACCCCTTCTTAATTTGGTTATCTCATTTTGCATTTTCTTGATGGTTCTATTAATTTGTGCAATCTCAATTCTTTGCTTAGTTTCTTGTGCCACAACAAGGTATACCTTCACATATGGTATGGTTCCCTTAAAAAACCCTCCTCCAATGGCTTGATTTTGGATTGATCACAACTTTTTCTCTTCATTCTTTCTCGAACTAGAGGCTCCTTGATCATCGATACTTAGGCTTCCTAGCTGCCTATGTACTTTTCCCATGATAATATTGGGGTCATCACCCATCTCAATCATAATTTATTCCATCTCTATGGCCTTAATCATTTCTTCCTCCAAGGTATCCATATGGAAAGTTCTGATAGCGTATTTTACATTTGGGGGCATCACATTATTATAACAACCAAGTATCACTGGGTTATTCGGTCTTTTATCTTCTGGAATCTTACTCAGAGTTTTATTGAACCTGAGATTAAAATATCGCATTCTCTCATTCTTCCTCAAACCAATCTGGGTGAAATTAGTGAGAAGGGTATGATATCCAATTGGGGGAGAGAACATAGTCAGGAACATGGCTTCAAGGTCGTTAAATGAACCAATTGACCTAGTGGGTAATGTCATATACCATTCATAGGATCATCCTGATAAGGTTTGAAGAAACAACCGTACCATCACATCATCATATTCAACACGATGAAAATCACAAACATCAAGAAATAAATCAAGGTGTCTTTTGGCATCAATTGTTCCATCTCCAGAAAATTCTTTCAAAGTACCCTTAGGGAGAGCAGGGAGGTCATGTTTCTCACCTCGAAGATTTAGGGGGGAATCTCTTAATCTTCTTTGGTTTCCAAATATTATGCCTTCTTGATTTCTTCCACCACCTCCTCCACCTCCTTGTCTTTCTTCATGAGGTTCTCTTTGTGGTTTTTCTCATGGTTCTTCATTTCTTCCTACCATGTCTGGAGATATTTCAGGAATATGTTTTCCACTTCCTAGAATACAAAGTTGATTTCTTTTAATTCTGGTAATAGGTCCCTTGTATTCGTCCAACTTCAATTTCGACCTTGTTCTTGTTCTCTCTGAGCTTGTCTTTCATTTCTTCGTTCTCATCGCTCCTCTCTCCTCTATCTACAGAGGATTTATCTTTCTTATTATAGGACCGATGTCTACCAAGATCTTTCCAATTATTCCCTGGTCTCAGATGTCATTACTACCAAATTGTATAGCTGATGAAAGATAATTCATTGATTACTCAATCCAATTTCTAAGCGGGGCTGATCACCCTGGGGAAAAGTCATGTATTTTTCAAAAGATGCTAAACCATATTTCAAATTTTTAGTTGGTTCTCGAGTATGGTCACCAAAAATGTTGATTCTTGAATCCGTCATGATCGAAATGACAACTTCACAGGGATACAAATCCCCCTACATTTTAATAGAGGTGGTACTCATCTCCGTTTCATGATACTCTTGGAATTCTAGATTTTCAAGATACTATAGGACTTCGAGAAAGTCAACCATGATATTCAAAGAAATATAAAGGTTACATAAAATAAAAATAAAAAGTTTTATTTTTAAAGATAATTCCCAAGATATGACTAGGAACCTCACACATCACATATTTGAAAAAGATAAGGAAAATTTCCTCACATCCATCATAGTTAAAAAATATTTTTGATCACATAAAAATAAAAGAAAATGGTTCTCACATATAAAATAAATTTAATAGAGTAAACACATGTGGAGCTCAAATAAATAAAATTATAGATCAATCTCAAATATTTTATACTCAAAACTTAGAGTTATAAAACACCGTCAAAACTGATCCCAAATTAGTTCTCTTGGGATTTCTTGAGAAATATAAATTCTGTTACAAAGCTTTGAAATTTAAATGTGTTTTTCCAGAGGACTGGGATTGGGGCTTTCGTGGACCATAAAGAAAATACACACAAGAAGTAAGCTATGGAGAGAAGATGGTAGGCGATGACAGAGTAGCAAGACCTGGAAAGAAGACATGAAGAAGTTATCAGATTTCGGTTAAACCTTTCTAGTCAAAGAAGCGAAGTAAATGGATGAAAAACTGATAAAGAGAGAAAGATGTGATCAACATAAACTTACTATGATGGTCTCCTTCTCTTTTACTTTCTTTCTACTGTCATTTTATTTTCCTTGTTGGAGGTTATAGGAACCATCTCAACTGTTATTTCTTGGCATTCTTTAGTTAATTTATCAAACGCCTTCTTAAACCAATCTTCAATGTAATTTTTCATTGGTGCAACATTTATTTCATGCCTGATTTTGATATTAAATAATTCCCCTTCTAAATATCTTAGGTCATGAGAAATGCCATGTATTTCTTCCTCAATATCTTGAGTTTTCATAGAATAATCAACCAACAAATTATCTATTTCTTCTTCGTTATATTCAATTATGCCATTAAATTTGTCAGTTGATAACCCCTTTAATATCTCCACTTGTTCATCAAATTGTTTCCTTGTCATAAGCATTGAATTAAGAATTAACTTAGGATCTTGCACCTCTGTAATAAGTAGTTTATCAGATACATGATATGGGAGAAAAGAAGGATTCTCTTTTGAGAAAAATATCCTTATGACACTATGATTCTCGATTTTTTCTATTGTCCCATTTTTCTCTAAAAATCTAGTATCTTGATCAGATATCCTTGGAATGTTTTCGCCTAACAAAAGATTTTTGAAAACTAAAACAAAGTTATTATAAACTTCATAGAAAAACAGAGGGGTCTTGTGTATCCATAGTGCTTGATACCAAAAGGTAACTAGATCTGTTTCACAATTCACCCTCTTACTGATGGTTATGTTTTGGAATTGACAACAATGCACACTAGCAAATATCAAATAAGAGGCCATAAATAATTTTCTTTCTTTTTTATAGTGTGATAAATGGGACGATATTTCGATAGAAATGAGTTTTCCCCAATAAAAAATGTCATGTTCCTGTACTGTAAAATGCATAATATATAAAATCATGCGAGAGATAGAAGAAATGCTTTCTTGACCTGCCAACTTGGTAAATAACCATGTGATTTATTGATAAGGGTTTGTAAAATACTCAACCTAGATTCTGGTTATTTCTATTGGGACAGATGCAGGATTATCCAAATATTCTAGTAGGAGGTCAAGCCCATTTTTATGTTTCTTCAAGAATTCTTCGCAATATTAACCTTTGAAAGTAAGAGTTGGCTCTGGAAACTTTAACATCTTGTGAAAATTTTTAGGTGAAAGAGAAATCAAAGAATGATCTTGAAGCTGTATAATTATTTGACTTGGCACGCACTTGTGTACACACCATGCAACGAGTTCCTTACAATAAAAAACATCAGGAACACACTTAGCACGAGCGATTCCAGATGATAAAATTACACCTTTCTGTGCAGGAGGAGAGGAATAATACATATATGCTCTTGACCGCTGGAAGTTCTAGTCTTCACAACCAAATATATTCATAGTATCACCACAAAAATGTTGTCTAGATGATGCTGCCATAGGTTGATGGGATTGTTTCTTCATCTGGATAATAATCTCAAATAAATCTTCTCGGAAAGATAATGATAATTTAATCCCTTGGAAAATGAAGATTTAATGAGTAATTCCTTGATCCTTTCTCCATTAGTGATGATATTTTCGGGGCCTGCACAACAATTGTTAGAATTAAAAAATACTTAATGTTTATCAGGAAAAGCAACAAAAATGGCAGGGACAAACGAGGAGATTTTGAATATAAAACTTTTCATGAACCTGCCAACCGGGGAACACGCGAACCTGCGGTTTTAAAGATGATAAAGAATATACTAAGTGTAGAAGAATGGTCGGTCACACTCGTATGCAAGAGGAATAAAATAATTTGGAGCTTAACAACAGGAAGAAGGCTGATGGTCAATATGTAGATCACAAAACTTGGGGTCCAAAGTGAAGGTCACATAAAATAGGGAATGAGGACTCAAACCTGTGAACCCGCGAAAATAAAAAAATGGCTAAGTGTTAAAAATGACTTATGAAATAAACAAGTGGGTGGAAATAAAGTCCCGCCAACTCATGAATCCATGAACACTAAAATATGAATAAGTATAGTAACCAAAAAGGGAGAGAAAAAGGGATAAAAGAAAAAGGGAAACAAGGGGAGGTGTAGAAGAGGGAAAATAAATGGAAAAAAGAAGTAGGGAAGATAGGATGTGGAATGAAAGCAAGGAAGCACAAAATATTCTCAACAATCTCCCACCCTCGAACCCCCACAACCCTCCTATCCGAGGGGTGAAAAGTACCCCCTAGACCCCCTTTGCTCGCATATCAATGTACAATATATGAGATCAATTTTGCAAAGAACATAACACATACCCAACATTCTCCCACTTGTTGTTTTCTTTGTATACAAGGGGTTACATGATTACATAATCAACAATTTAGGGCATCAATGCCCATAGATCCTCTACACCAAGAGAAATTCTAAGTGCTCATAGATTTTGTTAATGAATCTGCAACATTCTCCAAAGTGTAATATCCCTAGGCTAAAACCAATTGTAATGTAAATGAAAATGCACTTAAGTTGGTGAGCTGTTTGATATCATTTTTGTATGCACCTTTCATGTCATAGTGTGCACATGTACTGCGTACTAAAATGAGGAAGTGTGCACATTCCAGGATACTGCACGCAATAACTTAAGTGCGCACGACTTTGAGGCCAAGGAGCCTTGTGTATATGCTGTGTTTTATAGGCTGATGAGCCAGTTTTGTGATTATTAGGCTAGCGAGCCTAGATGTTAAAGGCCAGTGCACCTACTTTTGTATATGTCTCAGAATTAATATAAAATACATCACTGCGCGCAAACTGACCAAGATAAAAGAGTATGGGGGACTAAACTCCACTAGTTAGGGAAAGCGGGGGCTAAAAGTTAAGGAAAAGGGGCTAAGATACGAAGCTTAAGCCAAAAAGGAATATTATGTTAATATTTCTTAAATTATAAAGTATGGATAATTATTTTATCCTAAGTTCTAAAGATGGGGACAAGTGGGCTAAATTAGCTCCCAACATGACAAGTGTCAAGTTGGGGACATGCATACATATTGTTGGGACTTAGTTCATTTCCCATCATTCATTCATCCACCATTCCTTCCATCATCCAGTCAATCATCCATGAGCATTCACACACTCATTGAGCTATCCTCCGTATCTTCTTGTGATTGTATCTAAAACTGTATCCATACCCATACCTGTTTGTGTAGCTGGTTATCTTGGAGATAGACTGAAGAAGTGGGTTGTCAGGCCCGTGGGATATTGAAGAGGTGGGTTGTCAGGCCCATGAGAAATCTCTCTGGGTGAGAGAATTGTTGGGAATTGATTTCCTGAAGGTGCTAAACTGCAGCTACAGGGCTCTGAGACTTCTTGTCCGGCCTATTGCTGTAGCCTGGAAAGGAAGTGGGGCAACCGAAGGACTATTGAGAAGAGAAGGGGCACACTTCCTAGGGTGGAACATGCATGTGGGGAATGATGGACTGTAGGCTATTAGTTTGAGTAGAACCTGGGACAGAGTCTTTCCTATTGTCTATGATCCATTAGATTGGTTAGGAACCTTTACCGGGGTGGAGTTTAGTCCCAGCTCGGGGGTGACCCACTGATGAGAGTGATGATCAGTGTGGTCTAAGGCTGGGAGGTTTGTGGAAGTTCTGCACACAGTTTGTGATATGCTTACCAAGATAAGTGTCAATTGTGTGATAAAATTACATGTTGCATTGTTATTTACGTGTGTATTTTTATGGGTTTATCTTATGAGTGGTTATAACTGTCTTTATATTTATGGGTATTGCTTGTATATGTTGCATGTATATGTTTACTATTATTTCAGTATGAATCTATGCATTTACAAAATGTAATTGTATGTTTATGTTTTATATATAATGTTCCGCAAGAGTTTTGTGTGCATATATTTTAATTGCATGCAGTTCAAAAGCTATATGTGGCATAACTAAGTTGGATGCTGGGTATGTTACAGTATGTTCCGCAGAGAGAATAAAGTGTCTCCTGGGTGGCCGGGGATGTTACACAAAGTGTCCACCTTCATCAACAACAACTTCTTGTCTTCAACCATTTCTCTCACAAAGTGATATTGAACATTGATATTCTTTGTCTTTGAATGGTAAGTTGAGTTCTTCGCCAGGAAGATTTCACTCTGACTATCACAATATATCCTTACATCTTACTGTACCAACCCAATACCTAAACATAATATTTGTAACCATACTACTTCCTTTCTTGCATGTTTGGCTGCCATGTATTCAACTTCTGTAGTTGAGAGTGCCACTACAACTTGTCTTTTTCTCATCCAACTGATTGCTCCTCCAAACAGGTTAGACACATACCCGCTTGTAGATCTTCTACGATCTATATCTCCAGCCTAGTCTGCATTCACAAAGCCATGTGTGTCCAACACTCTGTCTAATCCTAGTCTTCCTTGGTAGCACAATCCATAAATAATAGTGCCACACAAATACCTAAAAACACTCTTTACTATTGTCCAATGATCCTTCCCTATTTTTGACATATACCTGCTAAAAACTCCCACTACATTTGCAATGTATGTTCTAGTACAAACCATTGTATACATCAAACTACCAATCACATTCATACACAAAACACAAGACATGTCCTCTTCCTCTTCCTGTGTCTTGGGAAAATGATCTGCATATAACTTTACACCTACAATAATAGAAATCTTGATTGGTTTACATTCCTACATATTAAACCTTTGCAACAATGTTTCAACATATTTCCTCTGATTTAACTAGAGTTTCCTATTTTCCCGATCTCTTTTAATTTCCATGCCCAAAATGAAATTTGTAGCACCAATATCCTTCATGTAAAATTTAGAGGACAACTGAGTTTTCACATCTTGGATAATCTCCTTGTTGTTTCCTATCAACAACATATCATCCACATACATGAACAAATAAATAAGATGATCACAAATTAATTTGAAATACACACAATGATCCTCTTTGCTCCTTGTGAAGCCAAGACCCTACATATAAGTATCAAAATTTTGATACCACATCCTTTGTGATTGCTTTAACCCATAGAGGGACTTTTTCAGCTTGCATATCGACTCCTTCTTTCCCTTCACAACAAAGCCTTCTAGCTGCTTCATGTAGATTTCTTCTTTCATATCCCCATGTAGGAATTTTGTCTTCATGTCCATCTGTTCTACTTCAAAATCAAATGCAGCAAAAAAATATAAAAGAAATATAATAAAAGTTAACTTGGAAACATGAGAAAAAAATATCACCAAAGTCAATTCTCTCAACCTAGAAATAACCTTTTTCTACTAACCGAACATTGTATTTATCCACTTTTCCTTCTACATTCAACTTCTTTTTAAACACCAATGGGATTTCTTCCAGTCAACAACTCCACTAGATCCCAAGCCTCATTCTTATCCAAGGTTGCCATTTATTCAACCATGGACTTTTTCCCATAGTTTTCCATCCTTTGAATCCACTACCTCCCTAACAGTTCTAGGATCATCATCAATAACAAACAATTTTTTTTTTTGAATGGAAATCAGGTGGATTATACATTTTTAGTTTCCTTCTCTCCCAAACCGATCTCCTTAATACTGGACTATGAGGATCTTCTTCTTCTGATTCATGTTCTTCTGTAGAGTCTTATTCATCATCCTTCAACTCAAACTCTCTTTTTCTCTGGTTCTTCCTTCCTTGGTAGGTCTTTCTATTTAAAAACATCTTTGATTTATATAAATACCACATCTCAACTATACACTGCCTTCTTAATTTATGGGTTTCAAAGCTTATAACCTTCCAAACCATCTTTATACCCAATAATGATACACTTTTCAACATTCTTATCTAGCTTACTCATGTTTTCCTTTGGAACGTGAACATAGGCCTCACAACCAAATACCCTGAGATGTGTGAGAGAGGGTTTCTTACCAACCCATACCTTGTGTGGGGTCTTTTCATCCAGTGTTGATGAGGGTAATCGATTGACTAGGTAAGATGTAATACCCACTTCCTCTTCCCAAAATTCTTGTTCTAACTTGACACCACTGAGCATGCACCTTGATTTTTCCATCAAAATCATATACATCCTTTCCACAAATCCATTCTATTGAGGTGTATATGGAGTAGTCTTCTTCCTTGATATACCACACTTCTTACAAAATTCTTCCAATTAATTTACGCAGAACTCTCTCCATCATCAACACCTTAATTTTTTTCTCTGTTTGATTTTCCGCAAGAGCCTTAAACTCTTTAAACCTTTCAAAGACTTTCAATTTCTTCCTAAGGAAATATATCCAAGTATTCCTCAAGAAGTCATTTATAAATTAGACATATTATACAAATTTTCCTAGTGATGGAACCAACACAGGTCCAAACAAATCATTGTGTACCAACTATAAAATTCCCTCTGCCCTCATTGCTCCAAAGGGGAATCTTACCCGATTATGCTTCCCATATACAAAATTTTCACAAAAATAAAAATCCAGAGAGAATTTAGACATACCTTCTGTTAGCAACATTACTTGTCTTCGACATCAGGATATCTAGGTCTGTAGGTTGCACGAGGAGCGCCCAAGCGCAATGCATGGAGGAAGTCCTTTTCGGACTTAAAATCAAGCGAGCGAGAAAAAATATAGTGTTAACGGTCCGGATCCACCCATATGATAAGATCAATGACCGACGAGAAATCGTGGATAAAAGAGTTGCGCCAAGAATAGCGTAAATAGATGGTGCCCATATTGTATGAAGGGAAGATCAACAACCATCCATCTAAAGGACGCGTGGCGTGAGATCTAGGCGCATCGACTTTTCGGCAGTCGTGAGTTCAAAGGGTGAAGGTTTCATGTCATTCTACATCTCAAAACCCCGAACCCCGAAGCATCGAAAGCGCCCAAAGGCAGGCCCACAATATTGAGGAGCAGTCTCATCCGTCCATCTAAAGGGGACACCTGGTGCGTGATTAGGTTCCCCACCTTCTCGCTCATCGTGATTTTGAAGCACAAGAAGCAGCTCCCTCATATCCTCGATGCACGAAATGACGAGAGCGTCCAATACCTAGGGCCCGCAACAGCGTCGGGTGAGTTTAGGACCGTCAGATTTGAAGGATGCGTGGCACCAGATTAAGCTGTTTCGGCGTTTCGCTCATCACTCTTTGAAGAAGAAAGGATCAACCTCTTCATTTATGCGAACGCCGAAAGCTCCTTTGGGAGTAAGCACAAAGTCATAGCCTGTGGTCACTTGGGAGACAAAGAGAGCTATGCAAGAGGGGTCAAAGGCACCGAGTTCAGTTACAGAGGGGATCATCGCGATCTCCAGGCGCCATCGTATCCGATCTCAATCCTGTGTCTCGCTTGGAGTAATTGAAGGCATGAAAGGTGGTTGAAACCTCCTTTCATTCATTAAGTGTGAGGTATGGAGGGTCTGGCAAGCAGTCTACTCGAAGGGGTCCTATGTACCGATTTTTCCAAAGTAGCCATGCTGAAGTCTTCGAAGAGACAGTAAGTCTACGCATGCTAGCTTGGCACTTAATGGTTCAGCTACCCTCCCTACAGGAGCCATGCATAGTTAATATGGCACGTGAAGAAGGATTCCAGTACGAGTTTGACTGAAAAGACACCTAGCCCTGGGTGACTGGGCGCGCCTCTGTTTGGTGAATTCTCCTGAGTATATAGGCTCCGTTTTTGTATTTTGTAAGTATCGATGGTAGAGCGGAGCTCCCGATTGTAATGTTTTAACAGGCACTCTAGTTCTCTAGTTATGCATCTGTATGTAAGATTTCTTGTTTAATGAAAGACAGTTTCCTTATTCCATCTAGTTTTCATCTCATACCGAGGGAGTTCATGACTGACTGATTCACATGAATTATTGCAGTTGTGTTATGATAAGGGATTTATTGTGGCACTATTGTATTCTCTGGTTTTCTGCGTTTGAATGTAAGAAGATCTCCCGTTTAAATGCATTCTCCTACAGTCTGCTAGAACCCTGATGTTGACAACAGACCTTTGCATATCTCTGATACAGGTCTTCCCCCTGCTCACCCTTACTACAACTCACTGTCTGGAGTATGTCTAAGACCTCACTTACCCATGCATGCCTGGCCTAGTGTCGGATTCAAAACAATATTGTCCGAGTTTACTTCCATTCCTTCACCCCTTTCATACACAAATCGTGACATTAATTGATGGGCGTCGGGCTCTGCTCCTGCTGCAATCCAGGAGTGACTTCTGACGCTAACATTTCTGGCGCCGTTGCTGGGGATGAAGTTGAAAATTTTCCCCGGGATTGAACGACATTGAGCCTCTGATTCTGAAGGTGCATCAGGTATCAGAGCCTTTGAAGATTGCTGCTGTGCACCTGATGACTCCATTGTGATGAATCCACTATGGCGAACCTGCTGTGTTAATTGTGGCTTTCAGAGGTAGACACATGCCGTCTCATCCACAAATGCCTCTAGCTACACCTGGAACTGATCCAGAGGTGGTTCTCAGAAAAGGAAAGGCCCCTGAAGAAGAAGATTCCACCACCGAAACAGGTAATCTGCCATCTCCTTTTGTAAGAACTCCATTTTCTCCTCCTCAGTTTCTTAATAGACCTCCTTCAGAGGTTTCCCGTTTCCTAAATTTTGGGAGTGTTCCTGCTGAGTTTTCCCCTCCTGGTCCGGGATTGGATGGAGAAATCCTTGTCACTCCCCTCTCCTCTGAAGCTGTACCTTGGCGTAGACCCAGGACTACAGAAGATTTCCCCACTCCTATCTGTACTGCTCCTCCTCTTGTTACTTTTACTACTCCTGTGCAAAGAGGAGAACCTGCTGAATTGAGCTCGTTATCCTTCTCTTTAAATCCCCTCCTGTTTCCCACTCCACTTCGAGACTCATCCTCAGTAGCCCCTTCGCAAACTCCTTCTCCTCCAAGCTCCCCTCTACCTAATATTCCTATGGCTGGTGCTAATCCCCCTCTGAATAGAATGGACACCATAGTCGCTGCCATATATGATCCCTTAATCCTACCTCATCCCATGAATCCTCTCCCTGCTGGAGATTACTTGAAATACATGCCCAAGTTCACTAGGGAAGGGGATGTAACTGCTGAAGAGAATCTGGATGCTTTCTACAGTTATGCAGACAACCTGAACATTGAAAACGAAGATGTCTGGATGAGAGTCTTCATCCAGAGCTTGGATGGTGAGGTGAGGAAGTGGTTTAGAGGACTGGCCCCCAGAACTATTGCTGGGATCGAGGCCCTGGATGGTGCTTTCCTGAGGCAGTGGGGCGATAGAAAAGATTTCATGTATTACATGACAGAGTTCGGGTCTTTGAAGAAAATGGAAGGAGAGTCCGTCTCCGAATTCTCCAAAAGATTCAATAAGATGTATAATAAAATCCCTGCCGAAATAAAGCCTTCAGAAGCCTCAACCAAGATTTCTTATGCTAGTGCATTTGGCCCCGATTTCTGTCTGTTATTGAGAGAAAGGAGAGCCACCTCCTTAGCTCAAATGCAAGATGTTTCCATAGAAGTGGAATCCAATTTATTAGCAGCTGACCGACTGAGGAACAAGGCCGACACAGACAGAATAAAGGGAAGGTCAGATGCCTCAACTTCTGGCCCATTGGTACCCCACCCTCAAGTGGATGAGATGACCAAGATGGTGAAGTCTCTGTCTGCAGAGATGGAGAGAATGAAGGTGGAAGGGAGGCAAGCATACAAGGGCCCTCAGAACGCTGAAAACAAAGGAGGTTTTAGGAGGCCAAACCATATTGTTTCCCCAACTATGCAAAGGGAGAGGGGAAGAGACAGAGAAGACCAGAAGATTCAAGCCCCTTTCCAAAACAATTTTATGGCCGAGGAAGAAGAAGGGGAAGTAGATGAGTTGGATCCTGAAATCCATTGCTTCGGAGACAGTCCTCCTTTTCCTCATCTCACTCAATCAACATATGAGGAGTCCCTCATGGAAAGTCAGCTTAATGAACTGAGCAAGGAAAACAAGACTAGTAGCCGCCAAGGCAGATATGACCCGAGGTCCCAGAATAAGGCGGTAACACCTGATGTTCCTGAGCAGTCAACTAGAACAGAGAAGCCTACTAATGAAGTAGCGGGCAATCACAGAGGTAAGAAGACTCGACCCCTCTCTCCCATAGTTCAGAGTCATGTTCCCGAAATAAGAGAAATTTCGAAGCTTAGATCTTTTTTTAATTTCGAGCATGAAATTCAAAAGATCAGAATCCCTGTGCCCCTAACTGAGTTGATTAAGCATGAAGGGTTCAAGAAGTGCTTCTCTGAGATTTTACAGTCTGAGATCTCATGCCTTTCCACAGACTCCATCAATTTGCAAGATGAAAAGCCTGCAGTTATTCTAGGTCCTATAGTAGAAGACAAGAATGACTCATCCCCTCCCTTCTACACTTCCTTGAACATCCACGACAAGGTACTGCACAATTATTTGATGGATTCAGGGGCTTCTCATAACCTCATGCCCAAAACTGTCATGGAAGAGTTAGGGCTAGAAGTCACCTGAGCCTATCATGACCTCTATTCCTTTGACTCCAGGAAAGTTCAATGTCTCAGGGTTATCAAAGACCTGGTCGTGACCTTGTTTCAGTTGCCCATGAAAAGTGTGGTCATGGATAT
>JZKD02S2276181.1:295934-318211 GCA_000966675.3 Picea glauca | reverse complement strand
AGGCACTGGAACTGCAAAATGAGTCCTTAGAGCATCACAGGGATGACTCTATCCCCCATGGAGCCTAATGTTAGCAACATTACTTGTCTTCGGCATCAGGATATCCAGGTCTGCACATTGCACGAGGAGCGCCCAAGCGTAGCGCATGGAGGAATTCCTTTTCGAACTTAAAATCAAGCGAGCAGGAAAAATTATAGTGTTAATGGTCCAGATCCACCCATATGAGTAGATCAACGGCCAGCGGGAAATCGCGAATAGTAGAGTTGTGCCGATAATAGCGCAAATAGATCGTGCCCATATTGTATGAAGGGAAGAGCAGTAGCCGTCCGTCCAAAGGACGCGTGGCGCGAGATCTAGGCACGTCGGATTTTTGATAGTGACGAGTTCAAAGGGTGAAGGTTTCATGTCGTTGTACATCTTGAAACCCTGAACTCCGAAGCACCGAAAGTGCCCAAAGGCGGGCCCACAATATCGAGGAGCAGTCTCATCCATCCATCTAAAGGGGACACCTGGTGCGTGATTAGGTTCCCCGCCTTCTCGCTCATCGCGATTTCGAAGCGCAAGAAGCAACTCCCTCATATCCCCGATGTGCGAAATGACGAGAGCATCCAGGACCTAGGGCTTGCAACAGTGTCGGGTGAGTTTAGGACCATCAGATTTGAAGGATGCGTGGCACCAGATTAATCTGTTTCGGCATTTCGCTCATCGCGCTTTCAAGAAGAAAGGATCAACCTCTTCATATCCGCGAACGCCGAAAGCTCCTTTGGGAGTAAGCACAGGGTCATAGCCCGTGGTCACTTGGGAGACAAAGAGAGATGTGCAAGAGGGGTCAAAGGCACTGAGTTTAGTTACAAAGGGGATCATCGCAATCTCCAGGCGCCATCGGATCCGATCTCAATCCTGTGTCTCGCTTGGAGTAATTGAAGGCATGAACGGGTGTTTGAAACCTCCTTTCATTCATTAAGTGTGAGGTATGGAGGTTCTGGCAAGCGGTCTACTCGAAGGGGTCCTGTGTACCTATTTTTCCAAAGTAGCCATGCCGAAGTATTCGAAGAGACAAAGAAGTCTGGGAACGCTAGCTTGGCACTTAATAGATCAGCTACCCTCCCTACAGGAGCCATGCGCAGTTAGATGGCGCGCGAAGAAGGATTCCAGTATGAGTTTGATAGAAAAGACACCTAGCCCTGGGTGACTGGGCATGCCTCTGTTTGGTGAATTCTCCTGAGTATATAGGCTTAGTTTTTGTATTTTGTAAGTATCGATGGTAGAGCGGAGCTCCCGATTGTAATGTTTTAACAGGCACTCTAGTTCTCTAGTTATGCATATGTATGTAAGATTTCTTGTTTAATGAAAGACAGTTTCCTTATTCCATCTAGTTTTCATCTCATACCGAGGGAGTTCATGATTGAATGATTCACATGAATTACTGCAGTTGTGTTATGATAAAGGATTTATTGTGGCACTATTGTATTCTCTGGTTTTCTACGTTTTAATGTAAGAAGATCTCCCGTTTAAATGCATTCTCCTACAGTCTGCTAGAAACTTGATGTTGACAACAGACCTTTTCATCTCTCTGATACAGGTCTTCCCCCTACTCACCCTTACTACAACTCACTGTCTGGAGTATGTCTAAGACCTCACTTACCCATGCATGACTGGCCTAGTGTCGGAGTCGAAACAATATCGTCCGAGTTTACTTTCATTCGGTCACCCCTTTCATACACAAATCGTGACATTAACTGATGGACGTCGGGCTCTGCTCCTGCTGCAATCCAGGAGTGACTTCTGACGCTAACACATTCAACCATACCTTTACCATGTAGTAGTGAAAATATCTTCTCTTCGATATGCCCTAGTTTTTGAGGCCACAACATAACATTTTCTCCAGAGACTGTAGGAGTTTTTTTCTTCTTCGGCTTCAATCTCAGGAACAATTGAACTATTACATCTAACAATAATAGTGCTTCCCTACAACTTATACATAGTTCCAATCCAAACTCCCTTCATCAACATCATTTCTCCTTGAACCATCCTACAAGTTTCTTTCTCAAACAATGTTTTTACCCCTGGATCGTCCATTTTACTTGCAAAATCAAATTTATGGCCAATATTGGGATGTGAAAAACACCAATAAGTTTTCTAATCCTTCCATCCATGAGCTTCTACTTGAATTTTCCTTGTCCTATTATTTTGGTTGTCGAGTCATCACCTAGGAAACTATCACCTCCATCATACTTTTCTTATTGAGAGAACCACTCCCTATGGGGTGTCATATGAAAGGATGTGCTTGATTCAACCATCCATGCCTCATGATTTGCATGTGTTCTTGATAAAAAGTACACACCCCATCCTTCTTCCGATGAGGTTTTTGCTTATGTAGAAAGACCATCTTCAAATCCCTTCTCTCTCTCAACGCTTTTGGATCTACATTGCCTCTTGTAGTGCCCTTGTTTTCCACATCTCTAGCATACCTTTACAAAATTTCCAAGAGATTTAGATCTACCCTTAGATTTATATCTACCACTTGAGGACTTAGATCTATTTCTTTCCTAGGAGTGTCCTCTTGCAAATAATTCATATGTGCTCTATCCTTCCATATTCTTCAATCTAATCTCCTCTTACAAAAATGATGAGACCGCATCATCGAAACTTAAAGCAATTGTATTAGTACCTATGGACACAAATAGACTATCCCACAAGTCTAGTAAAGAGCACAATAAACTGTTACACTTATCTTCATCTGAAATTTTAATATCAATAAATAATAACTGACTTACCACAATATTGAAGGCATTCATATGCTTTGCCATCGAGTCTCCATCTTTCATCCTCAGGTTATATAACTTATTTTGCATGAACAATTTAATGTTTACCAGGGACTTATAATGATACAAAGTCCCCAAATTATTCCATAATGCCTTGGCTGAAGCTTCCCCTGACACATTTAGTAATACTGAATTTGAGAGACAACCATATTTTTCTCTTCGCCTTCCGATCCAACTTTTTCCAGTATTTTGCTAAAGTACTTGTAGGTGCAGTATTTGGATCCACAACAATCCAATGATATTTTTCCACCAACAAATATTCCATCTCTAGCTTCCATAACTTAAAACGTTTCCCATTAAATTTCTAGATCTCTATTTTTGAACTGCTCACCATTTCTTTTCACTTGAAGAATCAATACCACATATCTCCCACCGTAACAAGGCTTATCATATACTTGAGCCAAACCCCTGACCATAAAGGCATCCCTCTGAAGCCAATAATTTCTTTGATACCAATTGTATATTTTAACCTTGTATATTAAATTACTGCAAACATATTATTAATAAAAAATAGAAAGGATACAATGGCACACACACACATTACACATATATATTTACCTTGGAAACCCATATTTACCTTGGAAACCCAAACCAAGAAATCTATAAACCTGGTTAGAGTCGCACCTCTAATATTATATTCATCATATTAATTTTTTACAATACAATATACATATAGGATCCCACAACATCCAAACCCCTAATCCATTGACCCAGATTAGTCAACAACCCTAATTCCTTAACCAAAATTATAAAACCATCGACAAAAACCATGTGTCAAAAAACCGCCAAAAACAGTCGCATAAAATCACAAAAAATGGATGCAAAAAACCACCAAAAATGCACCAAAGAAATTTTCTCAGGGGCTCCCACCCTTGAACACCCACAACCCTCTCAACTGGGGGTTGCAGAGCACCCCCTAGACCCCCTTTTCTCCATATCAGTGTACAATACACAAGTTCAATTTTGCAAAGAATATAACACATACCCAACACACCGTCAGTTCATGTCGATGAGGTCTACAAAATAATTGGTGAGAAACGTCGATTAAAAAATTTGGTGCAATATTTTATTGGCCAAGAAAAAATATGGTGGGACACCCATGCCCCATACTTACAACTTGGATGATTGCAATCACATATTTTGTGTAACATTTTGATGGGAAGAAAATATCATTGACCACAAATATTCCAAAATTTAAGCTATGATTTGAACTTGTGGTCCACATTAACAAGTGTGAAAAAGAATGGAAAAAAAATGGGTATAAGGATGAACATGTATGGCCTCACATGTTCCCAAACACACTGGACAACATACCATACAAGTGGTATAAAATTGAAGAATCCAAAGGAGGGACATTCTCATGGAATGAACTAAAAGATAACGCCATCAAGGATTTTCGTATTCAAACTAGAAGAACCCCATTTAGTTGAAGTAGTTCGAGAAATAAAAGAAAACATTGAAAATCCAAGTCCCAAAGAAATCGAGCAAAGGGGAAAAACCAAAGTCGACATAGGGTCGACTTTGATTTGTAACTATGTAACATGATATAACCAAGACCAATAGACCACTTGTTGAATTTATATGGAAAATTAAAGTTTTCTAGGGAAGAGATTTCAATAGCGAAGAAATCATCTGGGAGTAACCAAGAAAATCAGAATTGTCCTCAAAGTATCAAAAGAAAAACAAAAAGAGGAACCAAAAAAAATTGATTTTCCCCTAGCCTATAATTAAGTTCAAGAAGGGGAACACAATTTGGATGAGTCAAAACCCCCAAAATGGATGGAAACAGACATAAATTCATGGAATTCGACATATCAAATGATGACTGATTGAAAATGGCAAAGATATACGACTATTGGACATACAAGTAGACAACTGAGATAATTGACCTACTGAAGGAATATCGAGATTTATTTGCTAGGGATTACAAATATTTGAAAGGATTGGTAAATAAATGGGAGTGTTAAAAATCAACCTTATTCTAGGTGCAGAACCTATAAAAAAGATAACCTATAAGTTGGCTCATAAATATAAAGGAATCGTTCAAAAAGAGATTGAGGGAATGTTGGAAGTGACCATTATTTATCCCATAAACAAATTTGAATGAGCCAACCCATTGGTTGTTCAACCAAAGAAACATGAGCTAAAGAAAATGAGGATTTGTTTGGATTTTCAAGGATTGAACAAATTAACAATTACAAACCCATTCCCCACACTAGGCATGAGTGCTATTCATTCATTCATGATTTTTCAGTATACAATCAAGTACCTAGTCGCCAAGAAGATCAAGAGAAAACCACATTCATGTTAGAATGCGAGTCTTTTGAATATAAGGTGATGTTGTTTAGACATTAAAATGCTTCTGTAGTATTCTCCCATATTGATGCAGGAGCATCCACAACATCCGCAATTCACCATATGAACCAGCGCGAGGAGGAACAGAACGTACAGCTGGACAAGCCAGCAAACCTTTTTGATTTTGAACTTCACCTTGGTATTGTTGCGCCGCCGTTTACTAAAGGCATTCAAAGCTGAGCGCATTTGAAATCTAATGTAGATAAGGAGGCATTAAATATCTTTAATGTTGGTAGATAGAAGATTAGACAGTTTTAGCTTTAGAGAGGGAAAACGGAGTATAGAYACCCTCCCTTGTATCATTGTAATAGAACATTTTTTTTTCATTCAGCATTAGCAGGAGAGAGGGAAGAAGAACAGAGMAGAGAGCTTGCGAAGAAACTCCATGTACAKACATTGAATTAATAGGAAAGCTTTTTATTCRATTCCATGGATGTGTTTGAGCTCTGTGTGTTGTTGATATTATGCCTTTGCATGTTTKCTTCTTTTTATGCTTATCTCCTATATGCTGCTTATGTGATTGCATATCAKGTTAGAAACCTGAGAGAATGAGTTTCAATTGTTTCTCTACTTGAGCCAGGARAYTCCTGCATAGAGTGCAGTTGAATTCCTCCGCATAGAGTGCGTCGAGGAGGCTAAGTAGCTGAACCTTTGTTCTCGTTTTCCCAGAGTAAATTGGGATTATTCAAGTCGTGCAGGTGAGTGTAGGTTGGATGGGAGTCTCAGTAGCAAGTATGAGAAGGAAAAGGTTGATACTGTTGCGAGCGTGAGTGCACAGGACCCAGAAGACTTCTTCACTGTTGGAAGTGGTTGAAGACCGAACATAGGGAGCGCGTTCGAGAAATCTCTGAAGGAGTCAGAGAGAGACAAAGCTCAGGAGGGATAATTCCTTATAAGTACCGAGGAACAGACTCAGGTGGAACGTGGAATGATTCCATCCTTAGGAGCAGAAGGAGCTCTCAGAGAAAGGGAATCGACGGCTGGTGATCCCCGAAAAGTTTTGCGAAATCCCGAGGACCGTCAGATCGTGCAGGAGYTACGCGGGAGTTAACCCGTGAGTACAGGTGGAGAAGAACCAAGTCCATTGGACTTCGGGGTTTCGACATTCGGGGATTGATAGGACGAGAGTTTCACACCTCGTGAAATCCTGAGTCGCGATTCACCGAATCAAATCTGAGCCGTTGATCGGAGAAGGGACACGTGGCGCAGGATCCCTGTGGATCGGGTTTTGGCGTTCGGTGTTCCCGGAGGCAAGGGTTCAAACCCTTTTGAAATCGAGACCGACGATTTCCCGAATCGATCGGAGCCGTTGATCGGAGGGAGGACACGTGGCGGAAGATCTGGAGGAGTCGGGATTCAAAGTTTTGCAGGGTCTGTGAACTTGTGCATCAGGAGGCGCGAACTCCCGAATTGCGAAATCTCGATCGAACGAGGGGAGGACAGGTGGCATCAGATCCCGGATATCGGGGTTCGGCATTTCAGGGTTTTTGACACCAAAAGAAACTTGTACCATGAATTCGCAACCCGCGAAATCCCGAAGAGGACATGGCAAGGTGGGTCCCCAAGACAAAGTGGGAGACAGGTGGCAATACACCGGAGTTCGCAGGTGGAAGGTCCAAGTCTGCACGTGCTATCGGAGTTCGGGGTTCGGGACTTTGTGGTGTCAAGGGTTCATGACATCGCATACTCCGATTTCCCGATAGCGGAAGGTTGACCCGTTGACCATCGGGGTTCGGGGTTTTGTTTTGTATGTGAATTGTGTTCGCGAGAACCGCGAACTCCCGAGTCGCAATATCCTGATTTCCGAAGGGGAAGATAGCTGAAGGAGCCTACTGTGGGTAGTGGACTCCCGAGGGAGTTGAAGAGTGTTGACTCTTCGGGCCCGTGAATAACAGAAGGTCCTGGTGGAAGTAGCCTGCTCGGTGAGGGGCAGGTTGCGTCACATATCGCGGTCAAATCCTTCCAAGAGTACATTTATAAAAAAATGGAGGTCTATTTCGATCTCTGTACAATATATAGTCTAATGAAGAATCACATACATTGGTTGAGGATGATGTTGGAAAGATGTTGAAAAATAAATCTATCCCCGAACATAAAGAAATGTATATTCGCCACACCAATTGGTATACTACTTGGTCATGTCATCTACAAATATGGCATCAAATTCGATATGCCCAAAATAAAAGTGATCCTTGACTTGAAGACACAAGTTAATAAAAACATATAAAATTGTTTTTGGGCCATACATGTTATTAGAGTAAGTTCATAAGAAATTACTCATATATCACATTCCCAATTGACAAGCTATTGTGGAATGGAGAAGAATTTATCTTGAGTTCAGAGTGTAATGAATCATTTAAGTTATTAAAAAGGAAGCTGGTTGAAGCTCCCATCTTGAGATTTTATGACTAGTAAAACAATGTTTCATGTACATGTCAATGCATCAAATGTAGTAGTTGGAGTAGTTCTTACTTGACTAGGGGATGAAACCATCAACCACCCCAACTCTTATGTTAATCAAAAAATAAACAAAGCAAAAAAAACTATTTGACCAAAGAGAGAGAAGGGATTGCAATACTATTCACCCTTAAAAAATTCAGACATTACTTACTAGCGAACTCATTTATATTTTACACAAATCACCAAGCCTTTAAACACCTAGTCAACAAACCTATACATCAGGGCATAGTTTGTAGATGGTTACTTATATTTTAATAGTTTGAATTTGAATTTATAGTCTAAATAGGAAGAAACAATATCAGGCCTGACCACCTTTCATGACTTGAAATCAATAAAGAACCCATTGTAATAGATGCTGAGCTACCTAATGCTCATTTATTCCAAATTGAGGAAACTCCAAAAGATTTGGCTGGAATAGTTCGATTTTTACAGGAGAGAAAATCCCCAGAGGATATTCCAGAAAGAAAAAAGAAAGTTTTATCAATGAAGGTCACCCCATTTACACTTATGAACATATTTCTATATAAATTAGGGATGGATGATGTGCTAAGATGATACATGTTGAGAAAAATGTATGGAACACCCTACTCAATCATTTTCAGATATTGCCTGGATAGGACAAGATAGTTGGGAATGTAACCCGAGGTTTATAACCTCAAAAAATTCACTCAATCCACAAGTATTAATTACAATTTTTAAGGATGGTTTTATGATTTGTATATGTTACAATGTAAAAATAAAATTTAAACAAAACTACAAGAATGTATACAACTTTTATGATAAAGAAAACATGGAGACCAAAAGCGAAAGGAGGAACCAAGTCATGAAAACACATGTATGAGACATGAAAACAGTCTGATTTTATTTCATTCCGAGATACAAAAAGTGTTTTTCTCTTTACAAACCCCCGTGAGGGTATGGACCAAAGTCATATTTAGAGGTCTCCAATGGGCACCATACAAAAAGACTCCAACAATGAAATAAAACTGAAATTAATGATTTGGATCAACTTGCCAAAAAATGCTGCCATTTGACTCTGCAATATATTCTTTATCATCCATTGAAATCAATTTACAAACATACAAGAATACACAGACTATCAAGGATGAATCAAACACCTTTAAAACAAGCTACTGGAAAGTATGATTCAAATTTTAAATCTTGCTGCCTTCAATAAGACCCTGCTGCCAACAAGATGATTAGTCTTTCAAGTAAACTCAAAAATGAATGAAAACTAAAGCTATCTACTTAACTAAAGAGAAAACCTTAGTCTTGTCTTTCTCCTTCTATTCTCCCCTTGTCTCTTCTTCTCATTGAACCTTTATTCTTTCTCAATAAGTTGAGGTAGTTCAACTAATTCCTTTAGTTAAGGCAAATTAACTTAACTAATTAGTTTATGGAGAAATAATTAATAATAATATATAAATAAGGGTCTAGTTAATAATTACTAAATAGGTGGGACCCCCTTGTGACTCTCATAATTCTCTTGTCAATCATCAAATAAAAAATACAAAATTTATCATTTGGATCATATAACACCCTTGTAGCTCCCATGGATATCATTTAAATCGAATATTTAAATATCAACAAAATTTAAGGACATATCCCAAGAAAACAATATATCCATTTTATCCACAAAAATATCCAAAATAAAGCTTGCTGTCCAAAATAATTTGATAATTATTAAACAATGTCTTCATAAATGAAAATCATAAAAAAAAGCATTTAAAATCCATATTTTCTTCTTTGCGAGGCATACTTCCTCTTCTCATTGCTGTCTCCAACTAACTTTTCTTGGGTAGCCCTCGTTTGGTTAGACCCTTGGGTTTGTATTTCGTTGATCACATTAGAGATATCCTCTTTTAGGTGGAGACATGAAGACACAAATTTAGAAGATTCTATTGATGGAATAGAAGGGGAGACCGCTTCTTTTCCTTTGTCTTGCATAGGTTGTGGGATATCCATTTTTAATCTTTTGCTAGCGTGCGAGGATTGTATTGGTGAAAAAGTAGGAGAAATTTGAACATTGGGATTAATTGGTGGTGGTAAAGGTAAGGACATAGTGGTCCAACCACGGTGGTGGGAGACAGGCAGGTGGACAATTTCTTTCCAACCGTCATTAGCAGGGACTTCAGGTTGCATTGACACATGTGGAGGAACATGAATCCCGGGAAAATTATGAGGAGGTTGATATGGGGGTCTGTCAGGTTAGGGATGAAATATACCATGGCCAACCCAATTGAAAAACTCATCTTGAAACAACTAGTTTAACTCTTTTGGATCAACATCGAAGTGAATAGAAAACCGATGCCTTCTATGGTATCGCTGCCAATACTAAAAAAACTCATCATGTAGCAATATTTTACCAGTCATGAAAAATTCTTAAGAATACATGCATGAAACTCTACTTAAATAAATCAAGAGTTGGCTCTATTATTTACTAAATGACACATGCAATCCATCCATAAAAAGAAACACCATTTATTAATTGCCACAAAAACAGGGAATTGATAGGGTCATTGGGAGTATGGAGGGATTGTATTTAGCGTAAAGTGATATCAAAGAGGGGGAAATATTCATGAATACTTTTCAAGCAATCAATAAAACAATCAAACTGTGTATACAATCAATGCCCAAATACCAATCATCACTTAACTTACACATCCTTTTTTTCTTTTCCACACATACTTTTCTTTAAAAATGAGTAACAACAGAACATGGAGTGAAAAATGCAATTGGGATAATGAGGGGAGTGTATTTTGCGTAAAATGGTATAATGGAAAGGACTCCCATGGGTACTGTTCTATTAATATATCAATTAATGCCATTTCCATCATTAAAATTTTAACTTCACTGTTTCAAAATTGAGATTCAACACGCTGTTTCCAAAATTCCAGAATTGATATTTCACTTTCTGACTATTCATTTGCATCTAGAATTTGCATTGCACAAGAATCATTTCATAATCCTTTGCTCAATAAAAATTCAACAATAGTAACATAGCTTGCGTGCAACATGGTCGAGGCGTGAGCAACATCATAACAATCATCAAAATAAACACAACCAATAGTTGAGGAATGGACAGACCGTGGTTCCCGATATCAACACCAGTATATTAAAATCACTACAGGGTTCCATGAAGTGGCCACAAAGGGATCCTTTCGTATAGCATAATTCAAAATTGAAACTTCAAATAACAATGCTCCTAAAATCCTTTTCATTCTGGATCACAAAACTCATTCAATGCATATATAATTTACCCACAGAGGTATTCCTTTCATACAAAATCAAACACACAGTAGGTCGTATCCCTTAAACAATGTTTTTGCAATGCTGTCATCACCCCAATATCTCCACAAGACATACTGTGTTATCAGACAAATGAGTGGGGTTAACATTCTTTCCATTTTTACACAACGAATAATCAACTAAACCCATGACCCCAAATGAACATGAACAATGCCTTTATCAAACTCTGGGTTGGCCACCTCCAAAATAATTCCCAATACACAAGGTTTAATACATAACAATGAAGAGTAATGTGGTGAGGGGAATGAGATGACCGAATTGAGGGTTTAGCCAAAAGGAGCATGAGAAGTTTAAAACCTCCACAAAACTTCATATTTATATTCATAGAGTTGTTATAAGGACGCGAGCACGATGGGTACAAAGACTAAAAACTTAAATGACATGCAACGTGTTCATATAACCCACAGGTAAGGAGCAATGATACTCTTAGGGAATAAACCCAAAACAAGAAACCAAAGACAAGGCAGGCCCGAGAGTCCCCAACAATATTATTTCCCACAACTAAAGCACGGATACCATATATAGTAAGAACATCCACACAAAATTTTAATGTGCATTGTTTAAATAAAATGCCACATAGACCAACAATTAACCACCAATCCATACACAGTAAAAAAATCCATACATTATAACTTTGGAAATGCACAGACATCGAGCAAACTCAAGAGACAACTGTTGAATTAATTAAAGAACAGAGCAAAATGTTCATGGATGAAGCAGGAAGAAACCCATACCTATGTAAAAATTTCTAGGGAGAAACCACCAAGCTTGTATACCTCTTCCATGGCCGAACAAAACAGAGCATCAACAAACAACAAGAGAAAATGCAAAATGACTAGGGTGGCGGGCTAGAGGAGGGTTAGAGCGATGCGCATTTACTACACGTCGTATATAGATTCATGCATAGGCAGTATGAGAAAGATAACATACAACGCATCAACCACTAACTCCAAATCAATTAATGCAGGTCAAATACACCACCATTTCCCTAATTTTCCAATTTAATAATGCACCAACCTTTGTTTAAAAACTCCAATGTGACATATCTCAAATACTTGCTAGGGATACCATGTTCCAACCTTACTTCCAATTCAAACAATGCATGTACCCTTCTAGCATGAAATCACCACATCACACATATAACTTAAGCATGGAGTTTAGGTCCTTCCTCAAAATAAATGTAACATAATAATACTTGTGAGTTCTATATAAAAACAACACCATTCCCTTTTAAATCATATCGCCCATAAAATCATATTTGATTAATCATTCCGATAGAGATTTTAAACACAAATAAATTGTAGGGCTCATCTCAACCAACTCATAAGCATGTAAAGCATAAGTGCCGTTTCTTTGTCATAGTCACACAAGTTACACAAGGGGTCCAACCTATTAATATATTATTAAATATAGTTAAATAATAAGGCGTTTGTAATCATTTTCAAGAAGGTACCTTATGTTGTGCTTTTGGGCGTCAACAAATTGGTGACTCCATAGGAAAATCTATTTCCAATAGATTAAGGGCTCAAAATGTCTGGTTTCGCAGATCGGTGTACATAGATCAAACAAATATTGACCAAAATGATTATGCAACAGGGGGAAAAAGATGGTTTAAGGGAAATAATGAGACGAGATTTTGGGAATAACTCATGGAAATTGGTACATATGAGGGGGTTTGGTCCTGTATACATAAAATTCGATCAGTCACAATAAAGTGTTTCTTCGTATTAAGGATAAATTTTCTGATATGCTCTTTTGAATCTCAGGATGGAGGGAAGAAAGGGATAGCAGAAAATAGGGAAGAAAACCAAATCATCTATCTAACTGCAGTGCTGAAAGAAAAAAATATTTTCAGTGATGTCTAAAAGGAGGACATTGTGACAACTATTTAAACTTTATTTTTATTGATCAACATGTTGGCCCTTGACCAAGTTTTGAGGATCCTTGGTCAAGTTTGACCTATTTTGGGACTTCGAAAACCTCTCAAAGACGGAGCGTAAGACGAAGTAGAGATTGCAGGATCTTGGCCCCTTTTTGGGATTTGGGATTATGTAACGAGTATGGGATGTCGACCCATGGGTTTACCCATGTTTAGGCCTATTTTGTAAAGTATAAATAAGTAGCTAGGTGACATAAGTAGTGGGCTGATAAGCTAAGTGATAAGTGAAAATATGGTTTGTAGATGCTCTGTGCATATTGTGAGAACCTTGTAGAGCTAAGTGCAAGTGGTTGTAATAGACTGTGAAAGGCTTTGTGCTATACCTAGCTCGGGGAAGGAGGATCTGGTGAGGTGCACGCAAATCTCCTGTCCTATACAGAGTAGGGTTTTTGTGGCTCTGTGCATGTAGATGACTGATTGAAGCTAATAAAGAAGAAGAGTTGGTGGACGTAACCCCAGGGTGGGGGTGAACCACGTAAATACTGTGTTATTCTTCTCTGTGCGATATTCTGATGTGTTTATGTCTTTACTTTCTAAGTGATTTGATATAGATAGATAGATCTGTTTGTGCTTTGTGCTTATGATGACCCTGGATGCTATATTTGACCTATGTGAACTTTCTTAGTGCTCAAATCTGCTAGATCTAATCTATTTCTTTATGCTAAGTGCTTAGATACATTAGATCTGGTTGAATGTTGTGATTCTCTGTTTTATCTGTGAAGTAGATATTGGTTAAATAATGATGAGCTAGCGGTGCTAAGTGCTCTATTAAGTATCACAATCACAGATATGTGTCCCGGCTAAGGCTGTAGACACCTGAGTCCTGCAACCACCCCTACCTCTACCTCGGGTGAGACTTCTTCTGCTTCACAAGTGTTGCCAAAAGGGTTGGTAGTTAGGGTTTTTTTGGTGCGCTGTTGTAGCGTTGAACCCTGAGTCTTCCCCTGTGCCAACAAATGGTTTTGTTGCTGGGACCTGAAACTATGATTGCTGGGAATTGATGAAGAAGAAGCTTTGTGAAAAGATTTGACCTAAAATTGTGAAAGCTCTGTGCGTAGATCTGTTTCTCTAGTGCGCAGTACTCTACTTAGTTTGATAAGCTCTGTGCTAAAGAAAATAAGTATGATCTGAAGAAAAGAGGTAAGATCTGAAAGCTTTGTGTTTTGAGAAAAGTAAAAGTGAGAATTTTTGATTAAAAGAGGTAAGATCTGAAATCTCTATGCTCTGATAAAGGTAAGAATATTGGAAAGTTCTAGATCTGAAAGCTTTATGCTCTGTAGAAGTAAGATAAGTGGAATTTTTTTTTTCAACAGTATGGATATAGGTATGTTTGATGGATTCTATCCTAGCTTGAAAACTAGGGTATTAATAGATGAAAGAAGATTTGATATGAGTAGATCTGATAAGAATAGTGAAAAATTTGTTATACCTATGCATAGAAAGAATGTTTGGACTAATAAGTGTATGCATGATCCTAGAAATAAATGTTTGCAGGTTAGCTACCATGATCCTAGCGCGTAGTACATAAAAGGATGGGGATCACTTAAAAGAAAGAGAGGATTAACCCTCTATTACAGTTGCAGAAGACCGAGACATCTTGCTAAGGAATGCCCTAGGAGAAGACGTAGATGCCTTTGTTGTAAATCTATGAACCATGAAGTATTGGATTGCCCTAGAATGATTGCTAAGGTTGAAAGAATGAATATGAACCAAAAAAACCCTAATGAAGATCCATAAACTAAGATTATGACAGAATCCCAGAAAGAATCAGAGAAAGTATTGCTACAGATGAAATAAACCCTAAATGACCACAGACATGTCAGATTATCAGAGATCTTCAAAGAAAAATAATGCCTTGAAGCAAGAATATGAGACTTTGACATTGACTGTGTTCTAGATGAGGAAAAATAGGTGAATATCATGATAGAGAGAACTTAGGAAGCTACAGGGAGGCCTGCAATGATTCCTTCATTAGGAAGAATAGGACTATTCAAAGGAAAGCTGATAAACCTATGTGGAAATCTCACCCGAATACCTATGAATGCCAATGGAACTTCGACAAAGGAATATTTTGAGATTATTAAATTTATTGAGAACAGTGCCCCATTTACCATGCTGCTAGGAAAACCTTGGATTGAAAGAGATCATGCCAGAAGGCAAGAAGAAGAAGAAGTTTTAGAGTAGAAGAAGAAAGACTTAAAAGAATTCATGACTAGAAGGATCACACACTTGATTGAAGAACGAAAGAACAAATCGAAGCTATTTAACACCAGAGACCCGGATGTCGAAGTTGCAAGAACACTAGAATACCCACAAAAGATTGAAGTACCTATTCTAGATAAATAAGAAGGATCACCCTCGAATCTTAGGAAAGAATCTTAACAACGTGAAGTAACTATGCCAAAAGAAGATAAGAATTAGAGTGGAAAAAGGCATACCAAGATGAAGCTCACTGGGAAGAAGGCTGGAAAGCTAAGTAAGAAGAGAGCTAAGATTGACAAGTTGCAGAAGGTTCCAGAGGGAACCTCACAGAAGGAAAATTTGCAAAATTGGAGCTTCGCCGGGATATCAGAACAATGACACGTGGCACTTCGCCATGGTGAAGCAATATAGCCATTGGGGACATTATAACCGTTATACCAATGCTCCGAACGGGTAGAAAGGAATTTATTCACAGACAACTCACCATCCAACCATTGGGACTGTGCCATAACAGACATAACAGAGTTAATGAAGGCTTCATACCTGTTGCAAGCGACCCATTGACGAGTTGCCTATTTATCACGCTACGCCATGCACCGAGAACACTTTTTCCAACTGAGAGTTTGAGCCTACAGACTAAGTTGATTTTATACAGTGATCATCATACTCTTGCTGTCTATTCTATTGCAGTATCTAAGTTACTCCCTGAACCTGAGATTGTTAACCCTGAGTGTGTATGTCGGACGAGTTGAGTGCTGCAGAGAAATTTGTTGAAGAAGTTATGATCGACCTCATGACTAAAAGAGTCATGTCGATGTCTACAGGTGTACAAGCATCGTCGACGAGAGACTACCAACCTCTCCGTCGACTGCTCGTGGAGCCAGACCATCCTGACCATCAGATGAAAAGTGAACCAAGCATAGGGATGATCTAGTGAATGCCAAATTGATCCCGACCATATTACCCACCTATATTCCACCCCTGAGTGGCGCACTAAATTGATACAACGTGCCCAAATATTTCGAATACACCTTGGTTACAACGTACCTCCCGAAGGGGATACATGTAGTTCAAGCAAACCAAGATAAGATTGCAACATTGAAGTTTAACGACTTCAACCTCGGAGATCGCAAAGTCTATAACATGCTCTCCCCACATAAGTACCTGAAAAAAACTAAGGGGAAGAATTCAAAGATAATCCCCTAGTCGTGGACTATGAACTTCATGTAGTCCACCCTGCTGAACGTCATGAAGATTCCCCACTTTGGTAGACACCAAAAAGTCAATGCCTGTGTTAAGTTGCTTCTTTATTATTACCATGGCATCTATTTGTGCCTAAACCACCATATAACAGTTGATCCGACACTGATCAATCAGATCACGGGCTTGAGTATGCAAGGACCTAATCCACAAGAGTTTTACCTAGGAAAAGTCATGGATCGCACTCTAGCACAGAAGATCAAGGACACTTATGGTGATGTCGAGAAGGGAATGTGAGGCTACATGGTAGCTTCTATCCAGAGTGGCGTAGTGTGCCTCGCCGATCAGTTGATTGCAGGGAAGTTAGTAAGAAAGAACCGACCTACCCAAGTCACCGATTTTGTAGTCGACCTCACAGGGAAGTGCGCGAAAGGCCTTCATATGAATTGGGTGAAGTACCTGGTGAATCAGTTGGAACTCGACTATAGAAAAGCATAGGATCAAGGATATGAATTTCATTTCAGCTGGCTCTTGATCCTTATAGCTTTTATTGCCTGGGAGATGCTAGAAGGTGTGACCTTCCTGGACATCGAGCCATTTGAACTATTGGCCGCGAAGTTCGATACACTGTGGTATTCAAGTGATATGAATAAACAGTGGTAGTCAAATGTTGTTTTTCATACCTACTACAATCAACTAAAGATAGCCATATAGTCCAAGCCTTGCATGACTTTGAACACCCTACATCGATTCAGGCCTTTGATGAAGTTCAACGCAGATTGACATTTTATTTATATCACAGCGTGCACCGACGAACACAAGCAACAAATTCAATCCTACTATAAGCTGAAGGAGGAGGACTTGGAGGAGATCACTAAGGACTGGTCGATGAAACTCCTTATTCTAGTAGACCCTATTGAGATATCCGACATTGACATCCCAGAAACAACGTAGGATACACCTGGACCTAGCAAGACAAATAAGACCGAAGAGATCCAAGAATTAGACAATGCATCTGTGAAAACTGCTTCCATATCACCAGAGTGAGGAGGTGATGGCGAAGAGTTGAATGACAAAGAAGTTGAACAGAAGTAAGGAGATGAGGTTGACCCCCTGAATAAGAGGAAAGGTTCACCTCTGAAACCTTCCTCCTGGAAGAAATCGAAGGCCACCATGACCAAGATGTAGACTGTCCTCACTCCGATGACTTCGACTTCCTCATAGCAGCCTTGCAAGCTGATTCACTAGAAATAACAGAGAAACAAGAAGCAAAGCAAGAGGATATGTATGATCGACTTGAGACTAAACTCTGAGGGGTACAACGATCCCTACAATCCAGCCCTGTAGTCTCCACTGCACTGAGAGAACCAAAATTGGGAGATGAGCCAGCTCAACTCCATCGCATAGTCGATACAGTCGAAGCTCACCTTCGACGAGCACAAGAAGAAACAGATCAAGCCACCCAGGCTTTGACACATGTACAAGGAGTACTCGTATAGAAATGTAGTGTTGCAGAACAGGAAAATCTTTCTTTCCAAGTGAAGTTTGATGAAGAAAAAGCACAACTACAACAAGAAAAGGAACAGTTGCTCGTGGAGCAACTTGAAGTAAAAGAAGCAGTCAACAAAGAAATTCTCTCTGTGAAAGTATTATAAATCAAGGCAGAAGACCGAGTTACACAGCAGGTGAACCAGCTCGCAGAAGCCATCTAGAAACTACAACAACACATAGCAGATTTGGAGCTTCGCACTGTACCTGAGACCCCACAATATGTAAGAGACCAAAAAGAAGCAACTACCTGGAGCGCAATCAAAAGGATAAAGGCTCTTACCCTGGAATGTAAGAAACTCACTAATCATAGTGCCTATACCTATGAACAACTCACAAAGAACCCAGAATTGAAGGCACTGGAGTCGCAACTCCAAGAGGCGAAGTATCTAGCCGAAAAGATATAGGCGTAGCTGAAGCCCTATAAGTTGTGGAAAGAATGAAGCACTCCCAAGAGAAGTGGACTGAATAGAAACAGATCCACACTATCTAGAGAAAAGTTATGGAGGTAAATCAAAGGCTCAACCTGTACAATATAAGGCCTATCAATTTTTTACAGAGGTAGAAGGCCAAGGAGTAGAGCTAGAGCAGGTTGTCACTACAGCTGAACAACATCTAGAGGGACCTATCAACGATGCAATCATCCAAGAGTTCGCTGAACATGAGGCTGTAGCACAACAAAAAGTCGAAGCAGCTCGAGCCAATCTTGAGGCATTCAAAGCAGAACTAGTCAGAACAGAGTGACTTGGGACGAGTCACAGGTGAGTGTTGGGGGCCTATTGGCCCTTAACCAAGTTTTGAGGATCCTTGGTCAAGTTTGACCTATTTTGGGACTTCTACAGCCTGTCAAAGACAGAGCGCAAGACGAAGCAGAGATCGCGGGATCTCGACACCTTTTTGGGATTTGGGATTATGTAACGGGTATGGGATGTCATCCCTTGGGTTTATCCATGTTTAGGCCTATTTTGTAAAGTACAAATAAGTATCTAGGTGACATAAGTAGCGGGCCGATAAGCTAAGTGCTAGGTGCAAGTATGGTTTGTAGATGCTCTATGCATATTGTGAGAACCTTGTAGAGCGAAGTGAAAGTGGTTGTAACAGACTGTGAAAGGCTTTGTGCTAGACCTAGCTCAGGGAAGGAGGACCTGGTGAGGTGCACACAGATCTCTTGTCCTATGCGGAGTAGGGTTTTTGTGGCTCTGTGCATCTAGATGACTGATTGAAGCTAATCAAGAAGAAGAGTTGGTGGACGTAGCCCCAGGGTGGGGGTGAACCACATACATACTGTGTTATTCTACTCTATGCGATGTTCTGATGTGTTTATGTCTTTACTTGCTAAGTGCTTTGATATAGATAGATAGATCTGTTTGTGATTTGTTCTTATGATGACCCTGGATGCTATATCTGACCTATGTGAACTTGCTTAGTGCTCAAATATGCTAGATCTAATATATTTATTTATGCTAAGTGCTTAGATACATTAGATCTGGTTGAATGCTGTGGTGTTCTGTTTTATCTGTGAAGTAGATATTGGTTAAATAATGATGAGCTGATGGTGCTAAGTGCTCTATTAAGTATTATAATCACAGATCTGTGTCCCAGCTAAGGTTGCAGACACCTGAGTCTTGCAACCACCCTTGCCTCTACCTCGGGTGTGTAATATACCAGATATAAAAAGTATGCAGAACAAAAATAAAATGCTATAAATGGCAGAATAACAATAATATAACCAACATAATATCCACAATAACACAGAAATGATATAAGATCAACAACATAAATAACACTTTGATTCAAAAAGAAATGTTCACGGGCCTCTTCAAGGGGGCAACCTCTAGTCAAGCAACAATCTGTTATAATAATCTCCAAGCTAGGGCTGTCATACCCTCGACCCTTATTTATACTAAATATGTCTATCAAGAGAAGCATCTAGAGGAAGATCCTTCTAGAAGCAGAAGCTTCTATTAGGTCTTCTTACATCCACCTTATTCTATTTTATTGAAATGCCTTATTAATATTGACCTTTATTACATCCAAATATATTGCTCTACCTATGTGTAGGTTAGGACCCTAACATGTCCGCCCCCTTAAAAACAACCTTGTCCTCAAGGCTTGAGATGTGGAAACTGCTGCAGAATGGTAGCTGGTTCCCAAGTGGCATCTGCTGGAGTTGTATCTTTCCACTGGACTAGCACTTCCTTGATGGTTCTCTGACGCAGGTGACACTCACGCTGGTCCAAAATTGCTTCTAGCTGTAGCCAAATGGATCCTTCTTCAGCTAACTCGGGAAGGTTGGTTTGAATTTGGCACCTAGTTCCAATCACATTCTTTAAGCATGAAGCATGAAAAACATGATGTAACTTCGAATAACTGGGCAGATATAACTGATAGGCGACTTGTCCTGCATGCTTGAGAACTATATAAGGATAAAAAAATTTGGGTGCTAGCTTCTGAAAATGCTGGACCTTGAGGGAAGTTTGCTTGTATGGTTGCAGTCGCAAAAACACCTGATCCCCTTCTGCAAATTGATGTTCAGAGCAACCTTGATCTGCTTGTTTCTTCATGCGATTCTGTTCCATGACCAAGTTCTCTTTGAGGGTACAGAGAATATCCTCTCGAACTGTAAGTGTTTGGTGAACCGCCTGGACCTTCGAGGTACCCGGTAAGTATGAGAGAACAGAAGGTGGCTTCTGTCCATATACCGCTTCAAAAGGAGTCATGCGTGTCGCTGTATGGTAGGAAGTGTTGTACCACCATTCAGCTTGGGGTAACCATTGAGCCCACTGATTTTTCTTTTCAGAGGAAAAACACCTCATATATGTTTCCAAACACTTGTTGACAACTTCCATTTGACCATCAGTCTGGGGATGATAAGATGTGCTGAGATGCAATTGGGTGCCCTGTAGTTTGAACCGTTCTTGCCAAAAATTGCTTGTGAAAGTTGGGTCACGATCAGAAACAATAGAGTGCGGCATGCCATGAAGCTTGAAGACCTGGTACATGAAAATTTGAGCCACCGTGGATGCAATAAATGGGTGTTGAAGAGTGCATAAATGAGCATACTTGGAAAGGCGATCCACAACCACCATTATGACTGATTTATTTCCCGATTTGGGTAAGCCGGTAATAAAGTCCATAGAGATATCCTTCCAAATAGCAGGTGGAATTGGAAGCGGTTGTAGTGTTCCTGGAGATTTGACTATTTCTCCCTTGTTGCATTGACACACATCACATTCAACGACAAAATTACAGATGTCCTGTTTCATACCATCCCAGAAAAAAGAACGTTTGACCCTGTCATAGGTTTTGGTGAACCCGGAGTGCCCCACTGTGGGTGTAGCATGAAGCTAAGAAAGTACCATGGATTTAAGCTTTGATTGTTTACTTAAATACAAATGACCTTTGTATCGAATCTCATCCTAGAGCCAAGAGTACCCTGGGGGAGATGGAACATTGGTCTACAATTACTGGATCAGATGTGAACTTTTGGGATCTTGTAGCCATTCCCGGCAAACAACTTGGAGCCAATCTGGTACAATGAAGGAAAGAGATAAAAGGGATCCTTCTTCTTCATATTTTTGGGACAGTGCATCCGCCACCACATTGTCTTTGCCTTTCTTGTAAATGATCTCATAATCATATCCAAAGATCTTAGTCACCCATTTTTGTTGCTTCGGGGAGGAAATGCGTTGTTCCAGAAGGTACTTGAGGCTTTGATGGTCTGTCTTAATTTGGAAACGTTTCCCTAAGAGATAAGGGCACCACAGATCAACGACATGAAGAATAGCCAACATTTCCTTTTCATAGATGGGTTTGCCTAGATTCCTTTTAGATAGTTTCTTGTTGGTGAAGGCCAAAGGTCGAACCTCTTGCATAAGGACAACACCGATTCCTTTCCCTGAGGCATCACATTCCAACACAAAGGTCTTTGTGAAATCAGGAAGGGCCAGAACCAGAGTGGTTCACATGGACATCTTCAAGGTTTGGAAAGCTTGAGCAGTGGCTGGAGTCCAAGTGAAAGAGTTATTTTTTAGGAGAGCAGTGAGAGGTGCTACAATCTTTCCATAATTCTTAACAAACTTGTGATAATACCCTGTTAAGCCCAGAAATCCACGAAAGATTTTGAGAGTCTTTGGGTGCAGCCAGTCTTGCATAGCTTCAATCTTTTTCAGATCCACCCTGACACCATCCTTGCCAACCAGATGACCCAAGTATTCTACTTCTAAGGCACCAGAAGCACATTTAGATTGTTTTAGGAAAAGTTGGTGCTGAGAGAGTAGATGGAGAACTCGATCCACATGAGTAAGATGGTCTGTCCAGGTTTTGCTGTAGATAAGGATATCATCAAAGAAAACTAAGACAAAATGACGGAGAAAGGGA
Organism: Picea glauca; assembly: GCA_000966675.3. Taxonomy (NCBI): domain Eukaryota; kingdom Viridiplantae; phylum Streptophyta; class Pinopsida; order Pinales; family Pinaceae; genus Picea; species Picea glauca. Next base: position 295,993 of record JZKD02S2276181.1, on the reverse strand, counting down.
CGAAAGACATGATTCATGAGGCTTTGGAAGGTGGAGGGGGCATTACACAAGCCAAAGGG
>JZKD02S2276181.1:275941-295884 GCA_000966675.3 Picea glauca | reverse complement strand
GAAGGATTCCGGGTACAAGGGGAATGGAATGATCATGAACACCGCGGGAAGGAGGGAGTCCTTGGGGAGTGGAAAATACCATTTGATGTTTAGAAAGGAGGGCTTGGAGGTCTTGTATCACTGGGGGTGTCTCTGTTGCTTGTATGGCATGGAGTTGGGCAATGACACTAGAATGACCTTTTTTGAGCAGTTTTTCCATGCGATGGGAACTAATGACCTCAGGTGAACCAACAATGATGCCTTGGAATTTATATTGGTGGCCTTCTTAGTCGAATTGCATGGTTAATTCCTTAACATCCATGAGAATGGGACCCAAAGTCCTTAGCCAGTATGCACCCAACACAATGTCACAAACGTCCATGTCGATAGAAAACATATGGGATTTTAGGTGGTAGTCACTGATTTGGAGACACACATTTTCACAACGCCCTCCACATTTCATGGAACCACCATTGGCAATCATGATTTGGAAATTGTTGATGACATGGATGTAGCAATGAGTTTCTTAGGCAATGTGGCGATGAATAAAATTATGGGTGCTTCCACTATCAACCAGAATGATGACCTTTCGATGCTTGATGTAACCAATTAACTTGAGGGTTTGGGGGGTGGAGACGCCAGTGAGAGCATTGAGGGAAATGATTGGTTCCACTTCCAGAGGGTCTGAGGGAGGGGTTATGTCAGTAATTTCATGTGACTCAGACACAAGGGGAGTTTCAACATCCTCTTCCGAAATATCCTTAGAGATGGCCATAAAAAGATTTTTTTCCTTACACTTGTGGCCCAGGAGATATTTTTCATCACAATTATAACAAAGTCCTTTGAGTTGGCATTAAGCAATTTCAGCCTTGGTCAATATTAGATATTTAATGGGGTGGAGGGAGTAGTGGGATTTACGGGTTTAGGGCGAGGGATAAAGGAGGGTTTACGGTTTTGAGAGGATACAACCTGTTGTGCTTCTTTAGATTTTTTAGTAGCCTCCACCCAAATCGAAGGTCGAGCCATGAGGATGTGGGCCCGAATCTCATCCCTGAGGCCACTGATAAAACACTCTCGAAAGAAAGCATCAGTCATGCCCTCTATTCGAAAATCCAAGCACTCAAAGGCAACTATGAAGTCTTCTACTATTCTTGATTATTTCAACTTTTTCAAATGACCGAAATGGTTGGTGTCAGTGTCAAAGCATTCATAAAGCTCAGTCACAAATTGGGTCCAAGCAATATACCCTTGACAGGAAGTTTTTCTCCATTGCCACCGTTGCCAATGTTCTTGATCTAGATGGAAAACACCATACCAGAGTTTGGCCAAGTCATCTGTAATGCCGTATAAAGAGAAATAATGTTCCATTTGGGTTACCCAACCAGTGGGGTTTGAGCGATCAAATTTTGTCACATCCACCCGCGGAAGGCGTAGGTCACATTGAAAGTGATGGTGCTGAAAGGTATGGGAATGGGAGGAATGTTCACCTTTAGTCTTTGGAGGTGCGTCAGGAAAAGGGTCATCTGTAGGGATCTTCAGTTTGGTGCAGAGTGATGCAAAGACAAAATCAAGCTGGGTGGTCAGTTCTTGTTTGACTTCCTCCATTGAGAATTGCATGGTTGTATTTATGGTTGTATTGATGGATGTATCGATGGAGGCAACAGTAACACTGAGTTGTTTCACTTCTTTTGGGTCTTGAGGAGACCATATTGCAAGGTGTTGAAGCGAGCTTCCAGGTCTTGGCTACGGGTATGGGCCATGAAGATGGGTGAACTGAAAAGGGGCTGGCGGGGTTAAAAATTTTGCTGAAAAATGATATGAATGAATGTGATAAGGGCGAAGAGATGAATCCAATGGAATATGTCTCAAATAATGGTGAAAAAATTTCCAAACTTTTTTTTTTTTTTACACCTGCAGAGTTATACTCCGGTCTGAAGAATACTGTAGCGATGAAATCCCCAAATTCTTAACCAGTAAGAAAAGTGTAGTGATTTAGCAACCCGAACATAGTTGCGCGGCAATAGATCTTGTCTGTTTTAATTTGTTTATGTTTTAATCCCCCAAGGGTTCTACAAACAAGGGTTTGCCCTGTGCTATATCTCTCTGATATACGTGCGAGGTCCAACAATAGTACTCAGCCCAATATCTCAGGGAAATAACTAAGAAGGATAGACCATACCCTTAGCCGTACTACCCGGCTACCCAGGTACTGGAGAGTATCTTCCCGAGTGCTGTTCTCAGTGGCACCATAACATTCAGGCGACCGATCGATTTATCTAAAGAGGGCTTCAGGAAATCTAGGCCGATTCCGTACATAGGTGCTGTCTGATGTGCTACCACTCGAAGGGGTACCAACAGGGGTTACAATGGTGGCCAACAGATGTGTGCTTAAGAACCACTTGTATTTCCTGTGTGTATGAATCCCTCAACCATGGGTTTATGCGCGTAATGAAAAATCTCTGTGGCTTAAAGACACCAGAATACGTCTCTACCCTGATTTTTTTTTTCCCATAATTTCTACCAAGGAAAGTGCTCTGATACCACTTGTAATATACCAGATATAAAAAGTATGCAGAACAGAAATAAAATTCTAGAAATGGCAGAATAACAGTAATATAACCAACATAATCTCCACAATAACACATAAATGATATAAGAACAACAACATAAATAACACTTTGATTCATAAAGCAATGTTCATGGTACTCTTCGAGGGGGCAACCTCCAGTCGAGTAGTGCTTTGTTACAATAATCTCCAAGCTAGGGTTTTCATACCCTCGACCCTTATTTATACTAAATATGTCTATCAAGAGAAGCATCTAGAGGAAGATCCTTCTATAAGCGGAAGCTTCTATTAGGTCTTCTTACATCTGCCTTATTCTATTTTATTGAAAGGCGTTATTAATATTGACCTTTATTACATCCAAATATATTGCTCTACCTATGTGCGGGTTAGGACCCTAATAGGGTGAGACTTCATCTACTTCACAGGTGTTGCCGAAAGGGTCGGTAGTTAGGGTTTTGTTGGTGTGCTATTGCAGCGTTGAACCCTGGGTCTGCCCTTGTGCCAACACAACAATACTTACAGAATGGAATTATTGTGGCAAAATTGATCCAAAACTTATTTATGATAAACATAAAACAACAAAAAATGAAACAATAGAAATTGAACAAAGCAAAATAAAACAACGAAACAAAAATCTATATACAACAATGAATTCTACATGGCAGTTATCAATCAAGATGGTTCCACATAATGTTTCAAGTGGGAACCGTTTGTACTATAAGAAAAAAATTCTCTTCCAAATCCTTTACAAGATAAGAGTTTGCGCCTAGGACAACAACGATTTTGAAAGGACTTAGCCATACTTTCTGAAAATTTGAATGCCTTTACTTTAAATTTGATATCTTTTACGCGTTTGTTAAAATATTTCTTCACATTTTTCTGTCTTCTCTTTATGTTTTCCAAGGCAAACATTCTGTGTTCTTCTAAGGATAATAATGCATTTATCCTTTGAGGGACATTGGAAGAATTTAATTCTTCAATTTGTATCATCATCCGTAGAGAGGAGAGTTCCATATCGGTTGGTAGAATAACCTCTAGACCATAAACAAGATGGAAGGGAGTGCAACCTGTACTTACCTTGGTGGTAGTGCGATCTGCCCAAAGGGTGTAAGTGAGGAGGGTGTGCCATTGACGAGGCTTATCTTCAATGAGCCTATATAATATGATCCTAACCATATTTTTGTTAGTAGACTCGACTTTCCCATTTCCTTGAGGGTAATAAACTGATGAAGTGAAATGTTTCAATCCCATCTTAGCTAGAAATTGAATCAATTTTTTGGAAATGAAAGAAAGACCATTGTTTGTAATAATCTCTAAAGGAATGCCAAATCTAGATAAGATATTAGTTTCCAGGAAAGAAATTACCTGGCCATCTCATGAGTGTCTAAGAGGGACAAATTCAATCCACTTAGTGAAATAATCAGTGGATGTCAAAATGAAAACCTGCCTTGTGGAAGACAGAGGATTAATAGGACCAATAAAGTCTAGGCCCCATTTAGAAAAAGGAAAATCAGGGAGAACAAGTTTCAAAGGCATAGCATAAAGACACTCTTTCCCAACGAATTTTTGGCATTTGTTACAAGATCTTGCGAATTTATAAGAATCTCTAAAAATTAAAGGCCAATAATAACCATTTCTGATGATTTTAAAAGAAGTAGATTTAGCAGAAAAGTGGCCACCAACGTGCATAACATAATTTGAAGATCCATGAGTTTCCTGTAAGAATTTATGTGCTTCCTCATTATTCACACATCGAAGTAATATACCATCACCAGACCTTCTGAACAAAAATTCTCCTAAAATAATACACCTAGAAGATTCAAGACAGAGTCTTCTCCTCTGATGAGGATCTAATTCATCTAGGCATTTATGATATTGCAAGTAATACACCAGATTTTTATACTCGGGGTGTTCAACAATAGAAAGGGTTTGACTCTCAATATAAAACAATTCTGAAAGAGGATTATCTTGATTTTTTATTTATTCACTTGCTTCTGCATGTTGATCTAAGTGAAGGGATAAATCTCATCCCTTAATTTTTTTCGAAGTCACGATGGTTAAATCATGCTCCTGGATTTTGGAAAGACAATATGCAAGCTTCCTTGAAAGATAAGTTTGTGAAAGCAGAAACTTGACAACAGGAAAATGAACTTTTAACCGCGTGTGTTTGCCTAGGATAAAGTGGCAAAATTTCTCTATAGATTTAACAAGAGAAAATGCATGTTTCTCAATATGAGATTATTTTAATTCATCATCTGATAAACTTTAGATCATGTAAGCTACACTTTTTTCATTATTCTGATCATCATATTGAAAGAGGATAGTAGAAACTACTTCCTCAGTGGCATCAATATATATAATACAATCTTTCTCAAAGTCCGGTTTTGCCAGAACCGGTGCATAATTGATTGCCTTCTTAATCCTTACAAAAACATTTTCGACATCATCTATCCAAGAAAAGGAGTGATATTTCTTTAGAATATTATGAATTGGTTTAACCATTAAAGAAAAATCAAGAACAAACGTGCAAAAAAATTTGATAATACCCATAAAGGCTTGAACCTCCTTTTTGGAAGTGGGGGTGGGAAGGTTCAGAATAGAATAAATCCTTTCAGGATCTATGCTTATTCCTAAATAAAAAATGATATGTCCTAGGATCTTTCCCTTGGTGACACCAAAAATAGATTTAGAAGGATTTAAAGAAATGCCGATTTTTTTACATCGCATGAGAACTTTCCCGAGATGACCAAAGTGATCCAATTAATTCTTTGAATATACAATCAAATCATCAAGATATAATTGGATAATTTTACCAATCATATCATCAAAATCTATTTGCATAGCTCTCTGAAAAGTGGCACCTACATTAGATAATCCAAAAGGCACGCGTTCATAAGAAAATGTGCCCCAACGTGTAGTAAAGGTGGTTTTGTATATATCAATCCTTTTTACCTTGATTTGATTATATCCAGAGAAACCATCAAGTAAGGAAATCATTTGTGACCCTGCGACCTGTTGCAAAATAATTTCCATATTAGGGAGAGGAAAATGATTTTTTACACTTGCTCTATTCAATGCGCAAAAATCAATGCATAACCAAATCTGACCAGTTGTTTTCCTAACAGGAACCAAATTTGAAACCCACTCAGAATACTTAACTGGAAAGATTATACCAACTTTCAAAAGTTTTTCCAACTCCTTTCTAATAGTAGCTTCAAGTGCGGGGTTAATGGGTCTTTGTTTTTACCTAATTGGTTTTATCCCTTCCTTGATAGGAATGGCATGTTGTATGAGAGCATGATCAAAACCACGAAGATCCTTGTATGACCATGCAAAAACATCTTGAAATTCAAGTAGTAGTTCTGTGAATTTATCCTTTTCTTCGTCAAAACATTGGGCACCCAGTTTAACCATGTTTGGAGATTAAGAGGTCCCAAGGTTCAAGGAAATGGTATCACCCACTTTACTTTTCAACTCCTCTTCCTTATGTGTCTCTTTGTTTCCTATGTCACTCGACAAAAATGCACTCTCAAGAGGAGTTAATCCTTTTGGAAATTTGTCATCTTCCATAGATATGATTTTCTTAGGATTAAACATTTCATTTTGTATGAAAGAACATATGCATTCATCATTAGGGAAAACCTGCCATGATTCTACATTATTTGGAATGTGAGGACGATATAAAGATTGAAAAGTATAATTAGGCCTTTGAGGTAGAAGTTGTTGAGTAGGATATGCCGCGAATACAACTAACCTATCAACCATTGAATTAAGTTCTCTCTTAATATGAGTGATGCTAAATGATAATAGGTTTGAGATAAACATCCAAACATCTTGGGCATAGAATTTCATCAACTTGTTTCTAGGAGAATATATTTTATGCACACGGTTCACAACAAGTTTAGAATCACCAAAAATTGTAAGGTGGCCACAACCAAGGTTATAAGAATTTTCAATTCCTAGCAGTAAGGCTTCGAACTTAGTGACATTGTTCATGCAAGCAAACTCTAACCTATAAAACAAGTTGTGGATTTTACCTATAGGTGAGTACAAGATAATGCCAACTCCATTACCTTTGTTTGAGCATGAGCCATTGAAATGCATGTGCCATATACCATCTTCTAAATAAATTTGTTCTAAAGTAGTTTCACCCTCATTAACAAAGATAGAGTACACCCCTAAGTCTTCATCGAGATAGTTTACATTCGGTTGAGGAATTCTCTCTATGTATGGCGTGATTGTTCCTTCTCTTAGGACTATAATATTCTTTCCATTCTGGGGAACATATAATTTTGTTCCATCAAGCATAATATATCTACTTGTTAGGGCTTTCCAGTCTCTTCCTAAGATAATAGAATAGTTTCTTACTGACATGTCGATTACTTGGATGCTAAGGGTTGTCCTTATTTCAGGATTGTTGATGTTGAGGGACTAGAGAGTCTCCAACATCAACATTTTCACCTCTCGCGGGGCTAGGAGAGAAGAGGCAGGAATATTACCCTAAGATTAAAGCCCAAGAAAATAATGCACATTGAAATCTAGGACAATTTTTCCCTAACCTATAGTCCAAACATGAATTCCTTTGCCTTGTAATTTAACTTTTTAACAATATTTATTTTTTATGAGATTTTGTGATTTTTATGCTATTTACAATTTTAATTACTTCTATGTGGGGTTTTTACGTTTGACATAACGAAAATTAAATCTAACCAAGTAAAAGAAAAAACTAAAATGAAAAGGCAATTTATTTTGTATTGTTTTATAAGAAAATATTAAAAACAAAATTAAGAAGGTTGGAATAATTATGCTAGTTTTAAAGTGATTCGAAAATAAAATTTTACTAAACTAACATTAGTATGAAGGTTATATGAGAGTAGCATTCTAATAATTTAATATTTTTTCATATTTTCCTTTAGAAGTTAGGATGTAAAAATAATAAAATCAAAATAATAAAGTAAGCAGAAGAAAGTTATGCACATTAACAAACTAATAAATAAAACTTTATACACATGATTATAAACATGCTTTGTTTTTCCTTTTATATTTTTAACTTTAATGTTATATTTAAAAGAAGATGAGAAAAACTGAGGATTTTAAAGAAAAATCAAAGAGATAGTTCATAGTGAGGAAGAAATAATTTTCATTAAAAGGGATTCCCATAAAAATTCATAAACCTTCAAAATATGCAAGTCTCTACGTAGACCAGGGCCAGGTATATGGTCTTTATCCCCTCCAGACACAATGTACAATGGAAAGACCAACCATGAAAATAAAAAAATAAAGATGATCCAGAAGTGGAATGGAGCAACGATGGATGATCACAAGGAGAAAAGCCTGCATATAGAAACTGATTAGCGTCGAATAAAATCGAGATTTAATACAACAAACTAACAAGTAAACCTTTACCTTGTGAATGGCAACAAGCTCATCCTCTCTTATCCTTTTCGCTGCTTTGAAAGACCCCTTGCTGCCAACGATTCCTTTAATATCTGCTGAAGATGTAAAATAAGAAAGAATGGAAACAATCCTCACAACACTCCAAGCATATTTATCTCTGAATTTTCTACCCAAATTTCTCTCTCAAAAACTTTCTCTTTAAAAAATCTTCTTCAGAAAAAAAATTGTTCATAAAATCCCCCCCTTTCTTTGCTGGGCACTGCTTCTTTTATCTCATTTAGTAAACGGTTCCTTCAGTTAAGTGGTTTTGTAACCGAATTCGAACTGTCTGGGAACTTCCTTAACACATTACTAAATGAATTTACTTTGCTGTTGTTATCCCTAGGTCATTCGTTTGGGATTTATTCATGTGTTAATAATTATTTTCCATCATATTTTATATGTAGCCTCTCTACTTATTTCAACTGTATTCTCTAGATTGGACTATACAAGAGTGAATTTTTTTATAAATTTTCCACTCGAAAAGTTACCAGAAGTAGAGCTTGATAGAGTTAATGAGCGCTTTGTGTCTTTGCGTTGCCCATGTTTTGAATCACAGTATGAAAGTGAGTCTGTATCTCTATATGAATCTTGTACAATCTGTGCCTATAGCATTCTCACTCGCTTTGATGTGCTCTTGGGAGATTGTGTGCGTTCCTTGCAACCGTTATCCATCCCCTTTTACCACTTTATAACCACCTCACCCTGATCTTGTTGACGAGATGTGCAATTGTCCTCATGAAAGAGGACCAGGCCCTCTGCTTACACATCCCAGATTTCTAGAGGAGATACTTTCAGCGTAGTAATAGTCCCGTGAGAAGGCTCTTTCCACATTTACAGTTACAGATAGGCACGTTCAAAGGATACAAATTGGTACAAATATTTGACTTGATATGGAAAGAGTGGTACCCTAGAACACCAATGCAATCTTTTATAAGTGACACTTTAAGCTGCCACCGTGAGCTTGACACAAACTTATTTGTATCTTTTTTTTTCTATACATCAGAGCAAGGTCCATTTCAATATCTTCCCCTCAATGCCAATTGTGGAATTGAACACTTGGGTTAATTTAGTGGTTAATTTAGTGCAAAATGTGTAAGACTACAACATATGCTACATGCATAATCTACAGATAAAAGTCCAATCATTAAACATGTTGGTGTTTTGGCTACATTCCAAACATCCCAAAATCCTTATCGGCATAATGCAAAAGTCTTTGCAATCGATGAACCATGTAACAATGTAATGTTATAGAAGTACGTCGATCTAAGAATGCATGACTCACTGATAACCATGAAAGTTCTTGCAGTTCTGCTGCTACACACTCCAAAATCTGATGACCCTAAGCTTGGTAGTCCTTCCCTTCTACAACAGGTAATCAATTTTTCTTACCTTTCCCCATGGTTTCAGATGTAATAGATCATTTTTGGTCAATTGATACAATACATGTTCCCCCGTAATAATCTACCAAGCTCACCATAAGAGTAGATGGCCAATCATCTTTGGAAGTATGCTGCATGGAATCTCTTCTGATGGAGGGAGTTGGTTTGGATACTACCAAACTAGTAGCAAAAGGGGATGCAAAGCCTTTGCTATGTAATATGTGTGCAAGTGGTGGAGACTCAGATGTAAGGCATGTTGGCAATTGCATGGGTACCAGAGGGATAAAATGAAGACCATGTGAAGGAACAAACAAGTTTGACACCATTGTTGATGCAAGCGACTTTACTGAGTTTAAACCTTCCATATAGTTTGATAGTCCCAAAGAAGCACCTTGAGAATCACCTAATGAAGCCATCTCGACTGGACAAACTAGCTGCAGAGAGTGGGCTATACACAATCCCACTAGACTGATGTTCTGGACCCATTGAAAAGCGCCCTTTGGTATATCTTGTGAATTTCCAGGCATAGTCTGCTTTCTTGTGTTCACTTACCCAAGGTCGCCTTTAATGAAACTAGATGACTTTGAATGTGAACTATAAGAAGAAGATGATTGATTGGGCGAAGTCAAAGCCCTATATTGGATCATATTGATTTCCTTCTACTGAAGTGTGCTACCACCACTTTTATGGCCACATTATTTATTTATATGGAAAAGGCCACGCATGCATTTGATTTGGCATATAAAGATTTAAACAATGGTTGCAAATCGTAGGACAAACTAATCCACATGTAAAGTCAAGATTCATTTTTATCTTAAATAGTAAAAATGTCATGTGGATGGGACATAATAACATGGGATAGTTTTGAAATGTAAAAATATTCCAAAGTCATAACCCTAAAGGTATGTTAATGATGTCATACTTAGGAAAAGAGAGGCATAAGAAATAACTTTGGACATGGGTGTTTTGAGTGTAAGATTGAAAAATTTAGGAATGTGAGAAATGAGAGAATAGGCCATTTTAAGTGATAGGTAAAGAACCATGAATTTTTTTCCAAGCACTATCGCAACCTTTTCACCAATTTGTAATGAATTTCCTTCATTTGAATTAACCTGAATCATATCCAATAAAATATGTTGACTGACGATCATGAAAATTCATTAATTGATGCAATGCCCCACCTGAGCAGGTACTGCTTGACCTCCCGGTCAACAAATCTTCCATAGGATAGAACCATAATGGTCCTTCGGGCCTTCAATAGACCCCAATTACAACTATCACATACATAGTTCCAATTCCTATGCTCGTGCAAATTGATTTCGGGCGCAAGCTTCCCCTCACTTGAATGGTGGCTGTGACCAGGCACCTACCCAAAGGTGCTCCATAACTATGGAATTCGGTTGTTTTGATGTGAGACGCTACCAATTCTCCCGATTCCCGAATTGATGGATTGATAATACAACGGATGCTAGCTCCTCTCCTCTGGACCCCTTCAATGTGATGTCGGGATATGACCTGGGGCCCAACTACTAAGTGCTTCGAGGCTTCACTCTTCGCATTTGCAGAAGATATCTTACCTCTCTTCTTACGAAGTCCAAGCCGATAATTCTTCTTGTGTTGGATCGATGGTCCACATCTCCCCGCAACCAATGACTCATATCACCTTTCATGCTTCGTGAAGCTGACACTCTACTCCTCGTGATTTTCTCGAATCATGACGCCTCCTCTTCTTATCGGACGGTTGTTGATGATTTAAGATCTTACCCCGAAGGGATATCCACCGTTTCTTCGATGATTCTTTGTTAACTCTTTCCTATGGAAGAGTTCTACGTCGCTAACTCTTTTGAGCTTCAACTCTTGCACACTGAAAACGCTACGTCCACTTTGAGTTCTTCAAAGGGTCTACCCTTAGGAAATTTGCTAAGTAGTTTTTGAACACCAATATAAAAACTGATCTCCCTCTTGAGCTTCGTGAAATTTGAGGGCGACTCAAACTCTTGAGTTCCCTCTGAACAATTGTGAAACCTCTATCCTTCCCGAGATTAACTACTCCTTTTGACAAAAGTAATCACTATTTCTCCTGAGCTTATCCTTCATTGCAAACTCAGAAGTCCTATGGGTTCCTCTCCTTGCACACCTTGCAGACTTTCTCCAAATGTTCTTTAACTCTCAGAAAATATACCCACCTCTGTGCACTCCTTGCAACAGGGAATTTTCCAACCTTTCCTCAGGTGAACGAGCCTAACAAATGACTCTCCCTACACACCTTCTGCGTAGTTTCTGTGCACACCTTGCACTCATGCTGATAGTGAAACCTTGATATCTCTCCTGAGGTTTCCTGATATTAACTCAGAACCCTGTCAACACACTCTTTGTAGACTAACACTGCACTTCTTGCAGGTTTTATCAAGAAGAGAAAAAATTAAAACTTATTGCTCCTCACAGAATCATTCACTCAACATTCATAAGTATAAAACAACCAAATAAAAAAGAATGAAATAAAAATGAAAACATACCATTCATAAGATGAACATAGTGAGCATAACACACCATGAATTCAGATCAAATCCTTCTCCGTTATATTAATTTGAGTGTTCTATACATAGGGGTTTTCAAGAACTTCTTCAACAAATTATACAATACTCTCTATGAGATATCTCTCTTCTCCTTACAATAATAATCAAACATATAGTTTACATATTCTTTACAAAGAGAAGCTCATTGAGATTTTCCCTTTAACCATTTAAGTGCTATCTTATCAAAATTAAGACTATCAACTACTAAGGCCTCATATAATAAATGATAGGAACAAACATATAAGAGAAAAAGGCTACACATATGTACTGTCCATAAATACATTGACAGAATTACAATCCTTCTCGATCTTGCATCGAGGGTTCGTCTTCTTGTTCTTTTAATGATACTTTAATTCCAACCACATCAAAACTTTTAAACATGTCACGTCCCTCAAGATTTTTATTTCTTCAAAATTTGCACCGACCGTTGACTTTTCCTCCTCAAGCACCTTTGGTATGGATGCTCCTGCATCACACTCCTCTGGACAAAAATTCATGGACTCCTGTCCATGAGCTTCTGCACCATCCTTCCATGTTTCTGGACATATGCTTCACTAACCCAACTGGAATCCTCTACAGGGTTTCCTTTCCATTTGACTAGATACTCATAGTAGGTTTTTATTTTGGTCTTCTTACTATCCCTTTGATCAATAATCTTCTCCATCTGTGGATTTTCTGCTATAGGCATCTGTTTTTCCCACTGAATCTCTTGCTGATCTTTGAGTCCTCCTACCTCATCTTCCCTGCAAGGATACATGTCTGCTATGTTGAATATGGGTGATATGCCCACATCATCCGAAACCTCTAATTCATAAGCATTAGCCTCAAACTTTCTCAAGATTTTGCATGGCCCAATCTTTTTCATCTCAATTTGTATTATGTTCCCCTTGGGAACCTCTCCTTTATGATATGTGATAAAACTAATTCTCCCACTTCAAATTGAAGCTCTCTTCTATGTTGATCAAATCTACGCTTGTACTCTTGGCTAGAGTTCTGCAATTGTTCTCTGATCTGGTTATGGAGCTTTTGCATTCCTATAATGAAAACCTCTACTCCATCACTCCTGAACTCAGTTTGTTATATGTCTCTCAACTCAGACACTCCTCTTGGCTGCATTCCATACATAATTTGGAACGAGCTCTTTCCAGTGCTTCTATTTGGTGAGTCATTATAAGCAAACTCTGCTTGTGGAAAAATTTGATCCCACTGAGTACAATGTTCAATGACCAGACGACTTAGCAAATTTCCCAAGCTCCTATTCACTACCTCCATCTTTCCATCTGTCCGAGGATCATAAGCTGAGTCGAGGGAAAAGTCTGTACCCAACTTCTTCCACAATGTTCTCCATAAATTCCCGACAAACTTGGTGTCTCTGTATGATACAATGCTCTTTGGCAGTCCATGAAGTCTAACAACTTCTTTAAAAAAAAAATTGCAATGTGTGTTGCATGATTTGTCTTCTGGCATGGGATAAAGTGTGCCATTTAAAAAAAATGTCCACTACCACAAATATGGAATCAAAACCTATTTGGGTTCTTGGCAATCCCAATACAAAATCCATACTTTTTGCATCCCAAGGCCTCTCTAGTATTGGCAATGGTTGATACAATTTCGTGTTATGTATTTTTCCCTTAGCATGTTGGCAAATTCTGCACCTGTTAACAAACCTCTTTACTTCTGTTCTCATACCTAGCCAATAATGCAAACAGTTCAATTCTGAAAATGTTTTGTCATGGCCAAAATGTCCATCCAATTCTCCACTATGCTTCTCTTTCAGAAGATTTTCCCTCATGGAACACTTTGGGATACATAGTTGTTTTCCTTTAAACAAAAATCCATCCTGAATCAAATATTCTTCCCACTTGATTCTTTCTCTCAAGACAGGATTCATACATGCTTCATATGCTTCCTTGAAATCTGAATCATCACTGAACATTTCCTAAAGGTGTTCAAACCCCAAGATCTTCACCTCTAACTCCTGCAGAATCAGGCATCTCCTGCTTAATGCATCAACAACCTTGTTAGCCTTTCCAAAGATATGTTTAATTAAAAAAGTAAAATTATACATAAATTCAATCCATTTGGCGTGTCTTTGATTCATCTTTTCTTGTCTAGTTATGAATTGTAAGGCTTGGTTATCACTGTGAAAAACAAACTCTTTAGGAATCAAGTAGTGTCTCCATTTCTTTAAAGCTTGTATTACTACATAAAACCCTTTGTCATATGTGGAGCACTTCTTCTTTGTATCATTCAACTTCTCACTAAAATAAACAATAGGTCTGTTATCTTGGCTTAAGACAACTCCAATTGCAACTCCACTTGCATCATACCTTACTTGAAATGTCTTACCAAAGTCTAGCAAAACTAGAATTGGTTGTCCAATTATCTTCTCCTTTAATAATCTGAAGCTCTTCTCTGCTTCTTCTGTCCAATTAAAAGACTTATGTCTCTTCTTGACTGTGTCTAAAATTGGTGCACATATCCCACTAAAATTTCTGATAAACTTCCTATAGAAACTTTCTAAACCATGGAAGCTTCTCACTTCAAAGATCTTTCTTGGTGACGACCATTATTTGATTTCTTTTACCTTCTCAGGATCCATCTTCAGTTCATTGGCCGAAATCACAAAACCCAAATAAATGAGCTATGTCTGCATGAAAGAATATTTCTTCAAATTTATCAGTAGATTTTCTCGCTACAACCTCCTCATCACTAGAGTCAAATGTCTCATATGCTCTTCTTTAGTCTTGCTAAAGATCAGTATATCATCAATATACAAAATCACAAACTTGCCAATGAAATATTTCATCACTTCTTTCATAAATGTACTTGGAGCATTTTTTAACCCAAATGGCACGATGAACCATTCATACAACCCTTCATTCGTCTTGAATGATGTTTTCCATTCATCACCTTCCCTCATTCTTATCTGGTGATATCCACTCTTTAAGTCAATATTGGAAAAAAAAATGCTCCACTTAAACAATCCATTAAGTCATCCATTCTCAGTAAAGAGAATCTATACCTGATGGTGATTTTGTTGATATCTCTCGAGTCTGTGCACATTCTCCATCCTCCATATTTTTTTGGACTTAGTACTGTTGGTACAACACATGGAATTAAGATTTCCCTTATCAAACCTTTGTCCATCAAATCTTGAAATTTCTTCTTGACCTCTTCATTCTCTTGAGGTGTCAACCTATATGCATCTTTTTTTCGTAGAATTTTTCTTGGTATAAGGTCGATATCCTTTGTCTTGCACAAGTTGTAGGATATCAATTTTTAATCTTTTGCTGGCATGCAAGGATTGTACTGGTGAAACAACAAGAGCAATTTGAACATTGGGATTAATTGGTGGTGGTAAAGGTAAGGACACAGTGGGCCAACCACGGTGGTGGGAGATAGGCTGCTGGACAATTTCTTGCCAACCGTCATTAGTGGGGACTTCAGGCTGCATTAACACATGTGGAGTAAGATGAATCCCGAGAAAATTCCGAGGAGGTTGAAATGGGGGTCTATCACGTCGGGGATGCAATATACGATGGCCAACCCAATTGAAAAACCTAACTTGAAACAACTGGTTTAACTCTTGTGGATCAACATTGAAGTGAATAGAAAACCGAGGCCTTCTATGTCCTCACTGCTAGTTACCTATGCCTCTATTATTTCGGCCATTACTGCCCCTACTGAAAAAAATCATCTTGTAGCAATATTTATCCATTCATGAAAAATTATTAATAACCCATACATGAAACTCTACTTAAACAAATCAAGAGTTGGCTCTATTATTTACTACATGACGCATGCATTCCATCCATAAAAAAATACACCATTTATTAATTGCCACATGAACATGGAATTGATAGGGTCATTATGAGTATGGAGAGATTGTATTTAGCGTAAAGTGATATCATGGAGGGGGAAATATTCATGAATATTGTTCAATCAATGAATAAAACAATCAAACCGTGTATACAACCAGCTCCCAAAATACCAATCATCACTTAACTTACACATCATCTTTTTCTTTTCCACACAGACTTTTCTTTAAAAATGAGTAATAACAAAACACAGAGGGAAAAATGAAATTGGGATAATGAGGGGAGTGTATTTTGCATAAAATAGTATAATGGGAAGGACTCCCATGGATACTGTTCTATTAATATATCAATCAATGCCATTTCCAACATCGAAATTTAAACTTCTTCACTGTTTCAAAATTGAAATTCAACACTCTGTTTCCAAAATTCCAGAACTGATATTTCAGTTCCAGGATGTTCATTTTCATCTAGAATTTGCATTGCATAAGAATCATTTCATAATAATTTTCTCAATAAACATTCAACAATAGTAACATAGCTTGCACGCAACCAGGTTGAGGAGTGAGAAACATCGTAACAATCATCAAAATAAACACAACCAATGGTTGAGGAATGGACAGACTGTGGTTCTCGATATCAACACTAGTATATTAAAATCACTACATGGTTCCACGAAGTGGACACAAAAGGGATCCCTTCGTATAACATAATTCAAAATTGAAACTTCAAATAACAACACTCCTAAAATCCTTTTCATTTTGGATCACAAAACTCATTCAATGCATATATAATTTATCCATAGAGGTATTCCTTTCACACAAAATTGAACACACAATAGGTCATATCCCTTAAACAATGTTTTTGCAATGCTTTCATCACCCCAATATCTCCACAGGATAGACTTTATTATCAGACAAATGAGTGGGGTTAACATTCTTTCCATTTTTGCATAACGAATAATCAACTAAACACATGACCCCAAATGAACACAGACAATGCCTTTATCAAACTTTGGGTTGGACACCTCCACAATAATTCCCAATACACAAGGTTCAATACATAACAATGAAGAGTAATGCAGTGAGAGGGATGAGTTGACCAAATTGAGGGTTTAGCCAAAAGGAACACGCAAAGCTTAAAACCTCCACAAAACTTTATATTTATATTCATAGAGATATTATAAGGATGCATGCACAATGGATACAAAGACTAAAATCTTAAATGACATGCATAGTGTTCATATAACCCACAGGTAAGGAGCAATGATACTCTTAGGGAAGAAACCCAAAACAAGAAACCAGAGGCAAGGCAAGCCTGAGAGTCCCCAACTGTATTCTTTCCCACAAGTAAAGATGAATACCATATACAGTAAGAAAATCCACACAACTTTTCAATGTGCATGGTTCAAATAAAATGCCATAGAGACCAACACTTAACCACCAATCCATACACAGTAAAAAAATCCATACATTATAACTTTGGAAATGCACAAACAATGAGGAAACTCAAGAGCCAACTGTTGACTTAATTAAAGAGCAGAGAAAAATATTCATGGATGGAGCAACAAGAAACTCATACCTATGTAAAAATTTCTAAGGAGAAACCACCAAGCTTGTATACCTCTTCCACAATCGAACAAAAAGGAGAAGCAACAACCAACAAGAGCAAATGAAAAATGACTAGGGTGGCGAGCTCGATGAGGGTTACAACAACATGCATTTACTGCACATCATATTTACATTCATCCATAGCCAGTACGAGCAAGATAACATACAACACATCAACCACTAACTCCAAATCAATTAATGCAGGTCGAATACACCACCATTTCCCTAAGTTTCCAATTCAACAAATGCGCCAACCTTTGTTTAAAAACTCCAATATGACATATCTCAAATACTTGCTAGGGATACCATGTTCCAACCCTACTTCCAATACAAACAATGCTTGTACCCTTGTAGCATGAAATCACCACATCACACATATAACTTAAGCATGGAGTTTAGGACCTTCCTAAAAATAAATGTAACATAATAATACTTGTGAGTTTTATATAAAAAGAACACCATTCCCTTTTAAATCATATCACCCATAACATCATATTTGATTAATCATTTTGACAAAGATTTTAAACGCAAATAAACCGTAGGGATCATCTCAACCAACTCATAAGCATGTAAATCATAAGTGTCATCTCTTCGCCATAGTCACACAAGTTACACAAGGGGTCCCACCTATTAGTATATTATTAAATATAGTTAATAATAAGGTGTTTGCAATCATTTGCAAGAATGTACCCTATGTTGCGATTTTGGGCGTCAACAAGACACACTAGAACATAAAAGGGATAGTATAATTGACAAAGAACATGCTAGTCTTGTGGGAGAACACTTTCAAGCTAACACAACCACAAAGAAAATCCTCCAAGTAGGCCTATGGTGGCCCAAATTGTATAAATAATGGATATTGGGAATTAGTGGGTGTGGAAAATGTCAGAGAATGGGATGACTACTTTGGAAAGATAAAATTCCTCTGCAATCAGTAAATCCTAGTACCATTAGAAATATGGGAAATCGACTTCCTCGATACATACTTGAAAAGGGAAAAATGCATAGGATCAAGGTATATCATCATTGTAGTAAAATATTTAACTAAGTGGGATGAATCAGAACAAATCGAATCATGTACCAAAGAAGTTGTAACAAAATTGATTTATGAAAACATAATTACAAGATCCAGATGCCCAATAATTTTAATAAGTGATCAAGGAACACACTTTGTGAATGGTACAATTAGGATATTGTTGGAAAAGTTCACGATCAACCACCAAAATACACCATCTTATCATTCAAAAGCAAATGGAGCAGTCGAGTCATTTAACAAGACATTGCACAAAGGGTTGATAAAAATTTGTGGCATCAACATAGATGAATGACATGATAAAGTACCGACTATCTTATGGGCATATCGAACTACTTTTAAAATATTGATTGGTCATACGCCTTTCAAATTAGTATATGGACAAGGAGCAGTGGTTCACCTACATTTCTGGAGGAACACAAAAATATATTCATTGGTACTCCACTTTGACCTCTGCATGGAAAAAAAGGAAAGGTTCTATTGAGTAAATAAACTTCAAGAACAACACATAATTGTACTCCATCACCAGGTAGTCCAAAAGAACTAGTAGAAATCCTAGCATGACAGACACCTCAGGAAAAAAGATATAAAGAATGGCAACTTGGTTCTTTTATATGAATTTTTTTTTAAAGGAAAGCTAAAGAATCTAGAAACTACATGGTTGGGACCCTTTGTAGTCGAAGATATCCAACCATCAGGTGTAGTTCAACTTAGAACATTGCAAGGGAAACTCTTTGAAAAAGTCATCAATGGTGTCCATCTAAAAAAATACCACCCCTGAAGAAAAAAAGTCCATTAGTGAAAATTTATTTAGAAGTGATAATGGATTCGGATTAGACTAAAAACCACTATGTGATGGTCTAATCCTTGAAAAAAAAAGAGAGAAAGAAACCCCCCCCCAATAAAATAGTCGGTTATGAAAGAATCATGTAAAAAACTGTCCTATGATGAAAAATTATTTAATGAAGTCATAACTGACTGGGACCAATAATAAAGAACAAATCATACAAATCTTGGTTGGATTAACAAGAAAAATAACATAAAAGGAATGTAGAAAGTTTCAACAAGGAAATACAAATAGACCAAAGTACTTCTTCAAAGGACCACAACTATCATAGAAAAACCCATAAGTGCATCCTAAGGATTTTAGAATATTTTTGGACCAACAAAAAAGGAAGGAATCAATCGAGCCATGAAAAAATTAATCAAGTGAGAAAGGGAAAATTGAGTCAAGTGAGTGAGGATCAAGTGAGCATGGAAAAATTAATACTGCCAATTTTGTTGATGAAGTAGAGTTTGATGTGATTCCGTTGGATATATGTGGCATTGTTTTGGGAAGTCCTTATTTGTATGATAGGAAAGCCATTTTCTATCATCAGGAGAATAAGTATCATTTTTTTAAAGATGGGGTTGAGTATGTTATCAGACATCACACTAAGAAGATGAATTTATCAGTCATAAATGCAGGGCAAATGAAGAGGTTAGTTAATGCAAGTAAAACTTTTGTTCTCTTAATGATCAAACCTAAAAATGATGTTGAGAA
>JZKD02S2276181.1:232770-274702 GCA_000966675.3 Picea glauca | reverse complement strand
AGTTGGTGATGAAGTGTGGCTTTACATCAGCAAGGAGAGGCTTAAAGGAGAAGGTAAAAAGTTGAAACCGATTCGATATGGTCCCTTCAAAATTATCGACAAGATTGGTAATAATTCTTCTCGTTTAGATTTGCCTCCATATATGCAGATGTATGCAGTTGTTAATGTTGAGAATTTGAAGTTGTATGAGCCTCCGTTGATTGATGATCAAGGAGAGCATGTTCAGATTCCTTCCATTGATGATTTTTCTCCAGAGTATCTAACAAAACTGCAGGAAGACACCATACTTGACAGGAGAATGCGAACTTCGAAGCGGGGAAATGTGGAGTATTTGTGAGTTGGTCTTAAAGGGACGAATCCAAGCAAGGCCAAGTGGATTGAGGTTGGAAAGGTGAGGGAACTATACCCTCATCTTCACATAGATTGAGATAGTCTTTTGGAGGTCCAAAATCTTCACAATGGGGAGGTGTGATCAGGGGATCAAATTTTGCTCAATTTTCAAAGTGCTCGGAATGCGATGATAATAGTGCCATTGCATCTGTCTCGTCTTCCTGATTCCGGAAGTATATTTACTTTCTCAAACAGAGTCTGTATGGAGGCGATATCGCGATCTGTTCGCCAAGCCAAACACGCAAATTTTTTGGATGCTGACTGTACCTGTCCGTATAGTCCGTACAGTCCGTACGGTGATGTGATAGGGTCGTACCATCCATACGATGATGTGTCAGGTAGATGATGTGGCACACTCTCATTGGTTGATGGTTGACGAATCGGTGGATGACATGTGTCATTGGTGGTCAATGGTGTGAGGACACATGGCCCAATCCCTTGGCGCCACGTGTCGCTCGTTGACTAGCTATTTGGTATATATAAAAATGTGTTGAGGCCCGTGGGGTTCAACCCCCGGACCTCTCCTTTATGTAAAGACTTCATAACTCTCCGCTAACCAAAGTACCGCCCTTTTTTCCTTGATTACTATGCCATAACATATATATTTAATGTTGATTAATGTTTGGATGAAAAGTGGGGTTGGTTCGGGGTTTAGCCCCGACCCGTGGACGCTTTGTATTACATATGACGCAACATATATATTATGGCCCTACCGTTTGGCGCACATGCATTGTATTGTATTTTATATATATACCATTGTGTTAAATGTTGGCGAGGGGTTTGAAACCAAGACCCGTGGTTTCATATAACCGTGTGTTAAATGTTGGCGCGGGTTTGAAACCACATGTGACCCCAAACCGGAAGTTGCACGGTTATAACGGGTATAACCACCATTTTCCAACGCGCGAGGTCACATGGCCATATGCCCAGGTGCCAAGGCGGTTAGGGGCTGGAGGCGCCTTAACCATCTTACGGTTTGCACCGTTGGCGCGGTTGCGCCCGGTGCTGGGTTTTTGTGCTTAAAAGAGCGTGTGAGCCAGGTTCACTCAAGGGGGGTGCGAATTGTAGAACCAGAGACAACGAGCTTGAAGAGGGAGACTTCCAGGAGGCCTAACTTCTTCATTTTTCGACCGATTGAGGTGCCGAAAGAGCCCAGACAGGGGTTTTGGGAAGCTGGGAAGCCATTGGAGCAGTCGGTTTGTTAGTTTGAGCATTGTAAGACATGTTTTTGAGCACTTTTTGAGAAAGTAATAATAATGATCCATTGGAAGTTGGACCAGGAGATGTAGCCTAGAAGAGGGGTGAACTCCTTTATCAATTGTTGTGCATATGTGTTTATGTTCAATATTTATGTTGCTTTCTATGTGTATTTTGCATAAGTAATCCTTAATTTATGTGTTGCAAACTGATCCATTTGATTTAAACACATGACATTTCACTTGCAATAATTATTCAAGTTTTTCAAGTCTTCTTCATTTTTAGATCAATGAAAATCTCTTGGCCTACGAGCCTAATTAGACGATTGTGCCTTCTTCAGCCTGCGAGCCATCTTTGATGTTTGTGCCTTCTTTTGTTCCTATTATAGTTTCATCTTTAGATGATGACAGTGAGGATGAAAATCCACCTCCACCTACTCAACTTTCTCCAGATGATTCCTTTGAACCCAAACCAACACCAACTCCACAGCTTCCTAGATGGGTCTGTTCAACACGAGAAATAGTTGGTGATCTTGTCGGTGATCCTTCAGATCAATGTTGAGCACATTCATAGTTCTAGTGAGCCTCTTCTATTGTGGCTCAAGTTGTAGAGACTCGTGATTGAGAGACATTTGAAGAGGATTCAGGTCATCCATATTGGGATACAACAATGCATGAAGAGTATTGTTATTTAATGGAAAACAATACTTGGGATCTTGTACCTCTTCCAAATGGAAGAAAAATTGTCAAATGTAAAAGGGTCTACAGAACTAAGTATGCATCAGATGGAAGTGTTGAAAGACACAAATCTCGGTTAGTTGCCAAAGGATTTTCCCAAGTTGAACGAATTGACTATAATAAAACCTTTTCCCCTATATCCAAAATGAATTCCATCTGCTTTGTTCTTTCCCTTCCTTCCTCACGTAAATGGGAGGTCCATTAGATGGATGTTAAATCCAGCTTATTGCACAAAGATTTTCAAGAATAAATATACATGGAAAAAACTCATGTCTATTTCCAGAATGACTCTAGCCTTGTTTTGCTCTTTAAGAAATCTCTTTATGGTCTTAAGCAAGCTCCTCGAGCTTGGTATGCCAAAATGGGCAACTTTCTTATAGACACCAAATTCTCTAGATGTCATTTTGATCCTAATGTCTATACTAAGAAAGTAGGAAGCCATTTCATAATCGTTGTACTTTATGTTGATGACCTTATCCTTAATGGTAGTGACTCAAAACTTTTAAACCATGTGAAAACCAACCTTAAGAAGAAATTTGAAATGACAATATTAGGTTTTTTGCACTATTTCATTGGCCTCCAAGTGTTTCAAAGCAATGAAGGAATTTTTCTTTCCCAGTATAAGTATCCTTGTGACCCTCGTCATCGCTTTCACATGGATGATTGTAAACCAACCCCTTCTCCCTTTCAGTCTGGATTCAAGCTTACTACCACCTGCACTTCTCACGAAGTTGATGCCACCCTGTACTATCAGTTAGTTGCTAGTCTCTTATACTTGACTCATACCCATATTTATATTTCCTTTGTTGTTGGTCTTATTTCCTGGTATATGAAAACACCCCATGAAATTCATTGGAAAGAAGCTAAAAGGATACTTCACTATGTTTGTGGTATAGTTCAGTTTTGGATACATTACAGTTCAGGGGGGAATCCTTTATTGGTTGGTTTCATTGATTCATATTGGGTCGATGACCCTGATGATTGGAATTATACTGGAGGTTATGTTTTCATCCTTGGTTAAGGACCTGTCACTTGGGCTTGTAAGAAATAACAGTATATTGCACTTTCTTCAGCAGAAGAAGAGTATCGAGCAACGGTAAATACAAGTCAAGAAGCCTTGTGGCTTCGATAGATCCTTTCAAAGTTTGGATTTAAACAACAACATATGACCAACCTTTGGTGCAACAATCAGAGTTCCATCAAGATCGCCAAAGACCTAGTTCAACATCAACACAACAAGCACATCGAGCTACACATGCACTTCATCAGAAAGCTCATTCATGATCAAGTTATTGAAGTTCTCTTTTTTCCTATAGAAGATCAAGTTGCAGACATTTTCACAAAGTCTCTTACAAAAGAGATGTTTTCCAAACTTAGATCTATGTTAGGAGTTCAAGAAGTTGTCATTAAGGGGGGGTAGGCTCTAATGTCTCCTTCCTTATCCTATTGTGTCACTATTGTAAATCCTTCAATCCTATCCCAAGTTGTTCTTAAGGGGGGATGTTAGGATATTTAGAAACTTAGGAGTTAGTTAAGATCTACTTGGTCTAATGTGTAGTTACATAAAAGTGTGTTTCTTAGTGTGTTTCTTTAGTATGCATTTGTAGTTAGGAAATCTGACAGTCACGATATGTTCCTGACATAGATTGATCCAACGATTCATATTCCCCTAGATATTAGTGACCATTGTTCCATGGCTTAACACCCGATTGGTCCATGATATCTATTTAAAGAGAATGTAGGGTCATTTTTAGATGATAAATTGTGAGAAAATATCTTGTAAAATATCTCTGTAATATTTTTATTTTTCACTAATAAACTTCTCCAAGTGGCTGCATTGGCTGGGGCCCTAGATATTTCCCCGTAGGGGTTTTACCACGTCAAAACATTGGTGTGTTGATATTTTATCTGGTTGTGTGAATGGTTACTGAAGGTGTTTGTCCTCTGTTGGAATACCTATGTTGTCGAACAAAGAGGATTTGAGCAGGTTTCTACTATAGCACCATTTCACGGGCTTGTTCAATATCATGCATTCCAAATGATCCTGGAGTCCATACTAATGATTACTATGAGATATGTAGAATCCACATCCATTCTCCAAGGTATTTTCCGATTCAGTAGAAATACACAACTGATCTAAATACAATGTATTGTGAGTTCTATGGTTTTCCTACTCATACTAGTAATCAATTTCATGCTCTAGATGCTCTTGTAGATAGATTGGATCAATCTACATTCAAAGTGAATGAAGGACCTTAAGGGTTTGGAGGAGGTCACAGAGGTAGAGGAGGATACAAAGGTGGATGAAATGGTTGAAAGAGGACCACTTCACTAGTATAATTGTGATGAGAAAGGGTATATTTCTAGATATTGTTCACTTCTAAGAAGACCCTAGTGTGCACAATGGAAGAATAATACTCACACTACTAAAGACGATCCTGAATTGATTGATAAATGGGAGGTTATGTTAGGAATAGAGGATTCAATATGATAAATTTTGAACCCAGATCAATAGTCGAAAGAAGTGGGACTAATATTAATATTGTGATTAAAGGAGGACCGAAGACTAGTGTTGATGTAGAGAGTCCTCATCAAATCAAGATTCAAAAGGCTATGCTAGTAAACACCAAGTATGATCATGTATAGTAGAAGGAATTATTTAAGAATGTAGTAGAAATATTCATACATATTCCTAATCCTTCAACACATGAGGTTGTGGAAACTAGTTTCAAGTCAAATCCTCATTAGCCAAGGATTGTCAGGGAGTCATCAGCTCAGATGGAGTCTTAATTTAAGTCATAGAAAGTTGTTGATATTTGGATTCAACTATTTTCTGACATATTATATGATGAGAAACTTACTAAGAAGTTGCAGAATATAATCAAAGTGGACTTGGGATATGAAGGAAACACATAAGAGCTTATTGTTTCTAACCTTCCAGAAAGGAAATCAAGTAGGGTATATAGAACAAAGAGGAAGACTAGAAGAGAATTCATATTGAATGCTCATATTGATGACTATGAGATTAGGCATGTTATGTTGTACTTGGGCACATATGTCAATATATTTCCAAAGAAGATTTGGGAGGAAATGCGAAAACCCAAGTTAGTCTGCTCTCCTATTTAGTTGCGTATGGAAAATTAATATTTCATTTATCTAGTAGGGTGGATACAAAATGTTGAAGCATAATCGGTGGTGTCAAAACAATAGTTGATTTTGAGGTCATTGAAAGGGGGAGAAGGATCCATATCCATCCTATTAGGAATTGAATGAGATTATGAAAACTAAGTTGTTGTTAATCTTAAAAAGGAAACCATGAATTTTGAGTTTGATGGTATCAAGTTCACTCATCCTTTAGATACATATCAAGCAGGGATAATTTTAAGGATGGAAATTTATATTAAAATGTAGAAACCTGGGATAATATTACTACTCCTTAATATGCCAAATGTAAAATGTTTGGCAATATTTTTGTAAAAATATTCAAATTTATAAGGATTTTATATAGTTTCTATAAATTTTTGGCGATTTTTAGGGTAAAATAATTTTATTCTATGGAATTTGGGTGAATCTCTTTTAGAAAAAAATGGAAATTGGTGAATCGTTTTTAGGAAAAAACCATGGAAAATTAGCCCCGTTGTGAAATTTAGCCCCTAAAATCATCTATGATATCAAGGCCCACAATACATTGAACCTACATATGATAATATGGATATCGATGTCCTTGATCAACTATATACCCTGACTATAGGGAAACGAGTTGATTACATTAACCCCACCATAGATGGGTGTTAAGTCTGTAGATGAAAGAAACATTCAATAATGGGAAGCAAGGTCGATATGATAAGTTTTCAAGACGTTTCACAACTATTAGATCAATAAGGTGGATTGAGGCTGAGATAGGTGTTTATCCAACATATGATGGAACCTATGATATACATAGTTTTCTCAGTGATATGGAGGATAAGGTTGTGATAGAGAAGATAATTCCAACACTTGACATAGATTTGAGATCTTCCCCAGCTAGATGGTGGGATACCCATAAAGATAACCATAAGGAACTCTTTCTTCTAGGGATGAGGTTATGCATGCCATACAACATCACTTCCTTCCTCCATCGCAAGTTATATAATCAAATTGAGATCAAAAGATGAAGAGTCAAATGTTAGCGTTGGAGACATGATGGTTTATCCAATCTAGATGAGCACATTGAGCATTGTCTTAAGGTATGGAAAGTTGCACAACTACCTTCTCAGTTATGGGTACATTGGTTCTTTCATTCTCTAGGAATAGTTCCAAAAGCCTAGTATGTGCACGAGGAGACCAGAAGACAAACTACATGTTGGATGGTACTACAAGAGTAGTTCTATCATTATTTCTCCTTTTTTGGTAAGTATTCAGAAATCACAATTGTACTGCAACAAATAAAGAAAATGTTATTTACCGATGAATTGAATCCCACATACTCACCCATATTATGTATTGAACATGAATATTTGCTTCAATATAGTTTTTACTCATCCCCTACAAGAATACCTATAGCGTGTATCAAGGATCCTGAAGATTCTGAAGACTTGGAAGAACTTAGACATTTGACCTTTAAGGAGTCTACATGAACCAAAGAAATTATGGACACTCTATCATGTAGTGCTAGTAGTTCATATTCTCAGCCTCTGAATTTGAAGAAGATGAACATTGGGAGTGAGGAGCATCCTAAGTTTGCTTCTATAAGGGATTATTGGGATGAACAAACCATGACAAAGATCTAGTCTTTGTTGCGGGAGTATGAGGATTTGTTCCCTAAGATATTCTTAGAACTTAAAGGAATTAAAGGATACGTGGGAGAGATGAATATATATTTGAGTCCTGATGCTAAGCCATTCAAACATAGACCATATCATTTGAACCATAGAGTAAAAGAAAATTTTAATAAGGAGAATGACATGATGGTTGCGGTTGGATTAATTTTTCCTATGGACGAGGATGAATGGATTAGTCCTATATTCATATAGATAAAGATAGGAACTAAATATATAAGGGATTTTTTCGATTACAAGAGTTTGAATTCAGACTCTAAGAATGATCCATTCCCTACTCTATTCAATGATGAAGTACTAGATCAGATGGTCAGAAAGGAAGCCTATTCTTTCATGGATGGATTTTTAGGATACCATTAATTCAAGATCGTGGAGGAAGATAAAATAAACAATACTTTTACTACTGAGTGGGGTTCATTTGATTATAATGTTATGGACTTTGGGCTAAAGAATTATCCAACTCTCTTTTCTAGTATTGTTATTACTTCTTTCCATGACTTTATCCATACATTTCTTGAAGTTTACATGGATGAATGGACTATGTATAGCTTGCTAAAGGAACACATGGGCCTGCTTCAGTTGATGTTTTCTCGATGTCGATAGTTACAAATCTCATTAAATATGAAGAAATTCATATTTTGTGTACCTTATGGAAACTTGATGGGGAATATTGTGCGCGAAGAAGAAGTTCTAGGGGATCCTGTGAAATTTGTTGTTATTATCAATATGCCTCCCCCCATGACTTCCAAGAAACTACGATTCACTTTGGGTCATACTAGATATTATCGTAGGTTTATCAAGAGTTACACAAGTATAACAACACCCCTGCAAAGTTGTTGGAGAAATATGAAGTGTTTCATTGGACACCTGAGTGTGATACATATTTTAACATTTTGAAAGAAAAGATAAGTAGTGCCCCTATTTTGACATATCCTAACTGGCAGGTTGAATTCCATATACACATTGATGTTTCTGAAATTTCTTTAGGTGTTCTTCTTGTACAACTAGAGGAAGGAAATATGTATCATATTGTTTACCTTTCCAGTAGAAAAATGACACTGGCCGAGCATAACTACACTACCACTGAACAAGAAAGGTTAGCAATGATCTATGCTCTAAAAAAATTTGGACACTATATGTTAGGAGGTCATTTAAAGTTTTTCACTAACCATTCTGCTTTGACATATTTGGTCAATAATCATGTGTTAGAAGCAAGTATTTGTAGGTGGATTTTAATGTTCGAGGAATTTTCCTTTGAAGTTGTTGTTGAGCCTGGAAAGTTGAATGTCGGCCCTGACCACCTATCTCTCTTAGAGTCAGGAGAAACCGATGGATCTTTGGGTGACTAGATTTTATATGTAGACTTATCCCTATTTTGACATATCATAACTGGCAGGTTGAATTCCATGTACACATTTATTCTTCTAGCATTGCTTTAGGTGTTATTCTTTCACAACCAGGGGAAGGAAATATGGATCACCCTATATACTTTTCTAGTAGAAAAATGTCACAGGTGGAGCATAATTACACTACCAATGAACAAGAAGGGTTAGAAATGGTCTATGCTCTAAAAATGTTTAGACACTATCTTCTAGAAGTTTATTTCAAGTTTTTCACTAACCATTTTGCTCTGAAATATTTTGTCAATAAGCTTTTGTTAGAAGGAATTATTTGTAGGTGGATTTAAATGTTCCAGGAATTTTCCTATGAAGTTGTTTTCAAGCCTGTAAATTTGAATGTCAGCCCTAACCACCTATCTCTCTTAGAGTTAGGAGAAACTGGTGGAGTTGTAGATTACCACCTTTTATAAATAGACTTATTCAAGATTGAATCTATCCCTTATTATCTCTCCAATATTATTGTATTTTTAAGCACTGTTGTCTACCCTAATGGCTATTCTGCAATGCAAAAGAGACACTTGGTGGTTTGTGCAATAGATTATACTTCTTTGGACGATCTAAGGGTGGAAATTGGACTTCTCTTCTCTTCCTCCTTCTTATTCAAATCTACAACTTTGTGTGCATCTATGAAATCCTTTTCTATTCCTTAGCAACCTTGTGGGAAGATTATTTAGAAATATCTATATGCTTTTCCACAGCTTCGTGGGAGGTTTCATCCTTCACAAATTTTTGGGACCTTTCATCTTCCATGACCTTGCGTGCTTGGGATTTTTCTATGGATTTATGGGATTTGGATTCTTTCGTGGCTTTGTAGTCTTGGGAATCCTCCATGGCTTTGCGGGATGATTTAACCTCATTGATTGATTTTCCCTGATGTTTCTTTTGTTTGGAACTTTCTTCTACATAAAATAATTTCCTTAGTTCCTCTTCATCTTTTTCTTTGCGCTCTATTTAATATACATCCATATTTTCCCAAGTGTCCGTTATTACTCTCTATATATTCTCATGGAATTGGGTTTTCTTTTCTTCTTGTTTTTCCAAAAAAGAGTCAACCTGGTGTGTGCATGCTATGCAGACCAACACTTCTTTGTATGATTTTTACTTGCCGAATATTTCTTCCTCTTCACTTTTTTCATTCTTGAAGGGGGGGATCATCTTCAAGGATTTGTAATGGTTATACACGATATTACTAGGGCCATGTCTCTTCATTATCTCTCTACACAAAATCCTCTCTTTAAGAACTATGAACTCCTTCCTCACATGTGGGATGTTTGTTAATGTGAATTTCATGTTTACAGTTTGTGGGGTCATTGTTATACCTACCTCCACCATTTGGTATGTTATCTCATGGGACAAAAGCGTATTTGATATGTACTTGGCTAACAGATATGGTGGAGCATTACATCCATAGAATTGAATGTAGGTATAACATTTCTCCTGATACCAATCTATTATTTCCTACATGGTTTCTAATTCTTCTGCTAATATTATCTGAAGGGTTTAAACGGAAATCATTTATACAATGGTGCATTCAAGTAATCACATATTGGATAAAAATACTTTTGATAATAACTTAGCAAGAGTTCAGAAAAATATACATGAATCAAGGGTGATTCCATATTACATTCCCAATTAATTTTTGGGTTAGGGAAATATGCAAAAATAACATCAATGAGAAATGTGGACATATTAAAGCTTGATTGTGTGCCTTTAGGGGTCTCCTAAATGTTTATGGATATGTTATCTGACAATATCGACACCCATTTGAACACTTCTCCAGTTTTTCATCACTATGTGAGCCATGGATTTTCATTCCTGCTTAAATGTATGCAATTATCCTTCCCATATAGTCTACACATAATTTCAATTAGAAATTGATATGGTCACTTGAAATACTAGGTGTTGTATACTCCACTAAGATTAGAGATAAAAAGGTTTTTCTTCATCTCAATAGTCTTGGAGAATCTCCATAGGATTCATCTTTTCTTTAGTGAATTTTTCAAGGAATCCCTTGTTCATGAATGCCAATGGTTTTAACAACTTGTAGATCCTGTGAAAACTATTTGGATTTAGAGGAGATACATAATTTCCTTTATTTTTCATGATAGTATGTGCCTATGTGTATACATTCTCATAATCTCACCTGGTCACTTCATTGTAAGGTAAGATTGTAGATTGAGAAACAATGGTATGGATGTTGCTTCTCAATATGTTCTGATATATTCTGAGGTCTAGGTCATTCTTTGGGAACTATACATTATATAAAATGTTGTATATCTCTTCACATGTGCAACATCCCTAAAGGTAGATATAGTGATTGGTGTCCAATACCATCATTGCATCTGTGTTGCTTCTCTAAGGCGCCATGGATGATTTTGGAGTTCTATATTTGCAACCTACAACTTTAGATTTTTCCTTGATCTTCCAACCTGAAGGATTCACAAATATGTAAGTTTATTTAAGTTTATCAAACACACAACCTCAGTGCACAAATCACTAGTAAATATGAGGTCAATATTTGATGAAGTTTTCTAAGGATAAGGATAAAATGAATTGTACCATCATAAATTACTACATAATGATTAAAATTTTAATCATTTTTTTTTCTAGGTGCCCTAATGTTCATCGTATTTTCAACGGACTTCTAGGTCCATTGATATTATGACAATTATTCATCAATATAGTGACTAAACTTCATTGATATAGCAATGGATGTTCGTCAATCTAGAGACACACTTTAGTCGATATTGCAATGAATGTGCATATGTCTTGTGATTCACGTAGAAGATGCCAAATACCCATTTGAGAACCATTTAATGGTCATTGACTTGGTCAACACTGACATAGTCAACCTTTGATAGAATTCCAATGGAGGGGAGTGATTTCAACTATTTTGTTGTAGGTGTGACGGTTATAAAATATTTTTCTGGTCATTGTTCATTGCATGAATTATTAGTCTTTTTTCTATGTGCTACTCGCCTCAAAACCAATTCTTGATCTGCATAGCTAAGATTTTGTACTTTGAAGGTTAGAAATTTTCAATATTTCTTTGTCTCCTTTCAAATACCCACATTGTATCCCTAACCCTTAGACCCTCTTTTATTTGGGGACACAAATTGTTTCCTAGGAAATAGGTATGAACCTATCTACTTAATTTGGTTTAATGATTACACAATTTGTCTTGGTCTAGTTCTCTTTCATTGTTTGATTTTATTACTTCCTTATAGTGAATCTTTGGAGCTTATTTGCTAAAAATGTATGGTTTTGATTTCTTTATTAATTGTTGACTACTTTTATAAAACTTCAATAAGTCTATGATGACAATAGCTTCATTCTCTATTACATATGGGGTCAATATTTGATGACATTTGTAGTGTAAGAATATGTTCATATATTGTACGCATATTTCTTTAGTGGATTTTGTTGTTATAGGAAATCTCAATGCCAAGGATTACAACTGAAGAGAATGAAAGGATGCTTGGTAGGTTAAGGGTGGAAATGGAGGCACATGATGATGGGAAATGTTATTTTCCTTGCAATCAATGCATGGGATTTAATAGAGGAAGACTTGTAAGAAAAACAGTTAAAAGACATAGTTCTAGGTATGGGCATGTTGAATTGGGGTATACATATCATCCCATGGTAGGTTATTCATTATATATGTCTTTTTATTGATTGTATTTATAAAATTTTCTTTTGTTTTAATATTTTTTATATACACTAATTTTATTGATTGTTTGTAATTATAAAGATAAATCCTCCTAGGTGTGTGGAGCCGGATAATGTTCCTACTAGTAGTATAAATAATATTGTACAAGCTATGAAATATGGTATGGATATTGAATATCAAGTCAATCCTATGGAATAAGTTGACTCCAATAATACTATTGAGCTAGATGATGGGACAAATAGATTGATCGAGGACATATTTTCTCCTATCAATGAGGACAACTTTGATGATATTCATGTTGTACCTCTACTTGAGAAGGCACAACACCCCTTGATGAATTCTCAAGAACAAATATTATTGATGCTATAATGTTTTTAGTGAATTTGAAGGTATTAAATGTTTTTTCAAACACTTGTCTCACACAAATCCTAAGGTACGTAATATAATTCATCACATATTATATGTAAAGGTTGAATTTTTTTTCTCTAATTTTAATGTCAATTAATGTGTAAATTAAGGATGCAATATTTATGATTATTACTATTTACATTAACTATTTATTTTTTTGTTGTAAATTGTTAGGTGAATTTTTCTTACCACCATCAAATAATTTACCTCGCACATACTGAGAGTTGTGTGCCATTATGAAATATTTTGGACTAGAGTATCATGTTATTGATGCATGTCCCAATGATCATATTATATATTATGGGAAATATGGGTCGAACACGCAATGCCCACAATATCAAATTAGTAGATATCAAATCAATAAAGTAACAAAAAGAGTGCATAATGTAACACACCCATGACGGGGCATAAAAAAATTTTCTTTTCTTAATGGACAGATTCTCCATCTATGGTTTCTAACTTGGAAAGTCAGGGAACCAGTCTGACCTCTCGATCAAGGATCTTCAATTCTGGAACCAAACGACTCTCTGAGACCTTGATGGTATCGTTATGTAATTAGATGCAGACCCTTTCAGTTTCCTTGTGTGGGTCTAAAGGTACCCACGACCCTCCTCTTCACGCCTTTGAAATATTAGAGTTTGGGCACTAGATCCTTTTCTGACAAGCCCCTTTCTTGATATGACCTTGGGCGATAACCTCACGTAACCACATTATTGTAGTCGCAACCAAGGGTGGTTTGAAACCAAACTACTTTTCGGCCCACAATTCATACTGATCCTCCACGTTTCCTTTCTCCAAAACCATGGTTTGGATTGCGGCCCGCCATAAAAAATTTATAGTCCGCACACCTTTGATCCCCACAATGAGATGGGACCTTTGATCTCATGATATTGATGGTACTCCTGAACCGATGCCTCATATCTTCCACTTTTTAAATCAATGAATTTGATTTTCTTCAGGACATCGACATTGAGTGTTTTCAACTCTCAAACCTTGTTTTCTCTGCAGTGGCTATCTCTCAGAGTGGGATATATACTGACACTTGTCCATATCAATCGGGCGGTTCACATGAACTTCGACTCTCCGGCCTTCGGGATTTCTTTTTCAATACCCTCTCTTTCTTCTGGAGTGATTTCTCCCAAAGTGGAAGATCATTTTCCACGCATCCTCTCAAAATAAATGGCCATGGTCCTCTTCGGGACTTTGACACTTTTCAAACAAGATGAGATATATGGCCTTCAATTCCCTTCTCGATCAATGGCTGATATTCTGCTTCAGAACTTCGGTGCTTTCAAACTCTTCTCCTTTTCATTCTCCAAGAGTGCTTCCACCCAAAATCCATGATCTGTCGCCACGCGCCCTTCTGGATCTATGGTCCATATTCACTTCGGGTCTCCCACTCTCTAGGATTCAGGAGTTTCAAATATCAACTAAAACTCTTGAAGTATTTTTCTCGAAATATCTGGTATAATGAAATGTGTCTCATGTCGGTCAATGGACGAGATCCACTTCATCTCTTTGGCTCTTCGAGCTTCAGAAGTTTCAAACTTATACGCTCTCATTTCTTCTGAACTGCATTCACCCAGAGATTCTCATCTATCAACATGTACCCCTCCTGGTGATCAACAGCCAGGACCTACTTCATCTCTTTACCCGGAGTCCATAGAATTACACCACCTATCCTCTAGATTCGACGAATGATGTTTATTTAGGGTCTTCGGAGTTCTCAAACCTCAACTTTCTCCTTCCTTCGAAGTGTGTGAATTTCTATTGCGTGTCCCTCTTAATTGGATGAATTAAATTCACTTTGTATTTCAGGGTTCAAAAATCTCAACTCTCAACCTTTTCTCCCTCGTGAAGCTCACGATCTATCGCCACACGTCTCTCTAGATATGATGATCCAGATTCACTCCAGACTTCAGGTTTCGGGAGTTTCAATTCTCAACTGAAACCTTCGAAGTGATTTTTTTCAGAGCCTTGGATCTATGGACACATACCTCCCCTAACGACCAATTGTCAGTATTTACTTCGACAATTTCAAAATCTCCTTGACCACAAGATCTCACTCAGGGGTTGTGGATATTGCGCCACCTGTCCCTCTTGGCGATGAATGATCCCAACTTGCTTCGGGACTTTGGGACTTTGGCCAGTCAATCCTCTTGTGCACAAAAAGGTTAACACTTGTGCACTTTACCTTATATCGGATGAATATCATCCCCTTATGCTAAGATCCGATGGTTAGGATCTGTTCCTTCTTAGCGCTTCTCCTCTGTTTCCCTAGACATTGATCTAATGGTCCAGGCTTCTCCCCAAAACCGATATGACAGTTGTTGTCAATCCTCCTCTTAAGATTTTAACTTCTTTTGACTTGGAAGAGTTTTGTAGATGTTCAAGGGCCTCAACCTTCATTCCTCTTGTGAGCTCGACTATCTTGGGTCTCGCCTTTTCTCTTGAAAACATTATCTCTTCTAAGATTTTTTATTCTCTCATACCGACAATACCGAAGGATTCCGTTACTCTGTGGATTTCCTAAGGCGATCATGACCATCCATATCACAACGGTTCAAGGTCCAGCAGTCATGATTCGACCAATACTGAGGTGTTCGTCGATCGATGGTTCATAGTAATTGCGAGGTCCAACCTCCATAATATGGGATGTTATTGCTCGAATCTAGTCTAATCCTAGTCACTGATCTTCTATTCCCAATGAGATCAACAACATGGGTTGATTGTGGGTTGTGAACTAGAAGGTCCACTAAATTCACCTTTGCAGTTCGTACTAATTCCCAACCGTCGATTAAATCGAGAAGTTGGTGTTTGATTCGGTAACTCTAGTGAGTATTTGATTTGATCTGATGGTCGAGATGGCCTCTGCTCCCGTTAAATGGCTCACATCCATTTCTATTGTCAGATTCTTAAGTCATTGGTAGTTCAGATAACTTGACTATCATCTACTTCCTAGATATGATGGTCAAGATGTTTCGTGGGCATCCTCACATCTAAGGTTCAGAGTTAACTTCGAGACTTCGCAAATTCGAGGATATTTCCTCCCTTACGATGAAAATTTTCAATTCACAAAACTCGCAAAGTATGAATGACTCCAAGGGTCAAATCCTATGCTCTTTCCCATATCCAATGGTCACAATGGACTGTGGCTTCTTCCGAACAAATTTTCGTCGTTCATCTTCCCAAACAAAGGAACCATAACCTTCAATACTTCGACCTCGCTACTCTCCCTAAGCTTTGTTATCTCTAAAATACTTAAGAGGTTTGTGCTCTTTCTCTTGAACTTAATGTTTAGAAGGGTCTTCTGCACACCCCTTGCGCTCCTTTATCAAGTTTATAAATTGAGGATTTCTTAGTCTCTACCCAGTATATAGAGATTATGTGCATATCTGCACTACCTCTCCTGATCTTAACAGACTCTGTCCTTCTGGAGACTTAGGGTAACTATGCTCAAGGTCAATGAAATCACAGTCCTCTTATTTTAACTTAAGCCATCACAGGGCTCAGGCATTTACATGTATAAATCAGACAATTCCATACTTTCTTAAATACACAATCTAAACAAGAATAAAGAGATATAGTATAACCATTAAGAAAACATACACATCCCTAGGTTGTTCACAATATATCCTATTTCATTACATAATTACAACTCAATTTCATAGGGTATGAGAATACTTATCTACTACAAGTGTCATCGAACTAATTGACTGTGGGTGTGTGCCTTTCCACCCAACCATAGGCTTAGAGGCATTCATTCTTAGCACTCTGGTCACCCCCGTTCCAAGCCATGATATCACTAGGGAGTTTACGACATCTCTCATAGATACTCTCTCTGTCTCAACAACCATGTGAGGTTTATCATATGCTTCCTTAGCATCAAGATCATGTTCGTTCCCTCAAGTCGTGTTCTTTGCACTTCCTTTCGGTTTGCGCATCTCCCTTATGAGTTTATGCTCTCCTCCCATATCTTTTTGTGTCTCTGTATGTATCTTACCTTCCCTCCTTTGGAAGGTTTCCCACCTGTCTTGTTCCTTCTGTCAGAAGGAAGCTCGGGTTTGCAAATCTCTATGGTACTTCAAGCTGACATCCTACAGCTAGAACATGCTTCCATTCATGGGGGTGGTTGATAACTCAACCACTGGTCCTTTCTTCATTAATTGATTTCTTTCCTCTAGAGATATCATGGCTCGTACTTCAAGGCTTCACCCCCCCAATAGTTAGTTTTGGGTAGTTTAACAATAATACATTTACATTATCCACATGCCTTAGAATGGTAATCCTATTTTATAATTAATTACAAGTTGGGTGAAACAGGGTGTTACACTTACCTCCCCCTTAAAGGAACACCATCCTCGGTGTTCTTTCTAAAAAACACCTTTCATGCCTTTCTCATTTAGTTGTTTCAGAAATATTGATCCTTCTTTCTCGGTCAGGTCCTTTTTCAATTCATTAATATTGGTCACCTTCTTTCAATAATTCGTGGACAACAAGCATGCTAATCATAGTATTAAGTGAAAACATTGCATAAAAAAAAAAATCTAGGAAATTTTCATAATCTTAGCACAATAATTATCTGTGTAGTTTGTGGATTTGTATCCACATGGTTGTTTTTTTATCCAGGCTCATTGTTTTTCCTTGACATACCCATTGGGTGCATGATCCCAATCAATATTTTACAAGAACTATCAAGGTTTCATCTTCCTTGCAATCACTCACCCTCCAAGTGCAGGCTCAAGCATCCCCTTCTCTACTATATAGTCCCTCAGGTGATCCATCTTGCCTTGTCAAGGTTTTCTTGCACAAGAAGAACTACCCAGTTTGTGCATGATCCCAATCAATAGTTTACAAGAACTATTAAGTTATCCTCTTCCTTACAGTCACTCACCATCCAGGTCCAGGCTCAGACATCCCCTTCTCTACTATATAGTCCCTTAGGTGATCCATCTTGCCTTGCCAAGGTTTTCTTGCAAATAAAGAATTCAAGAGACTCTATTGAGTCTTATAGTCAAGGCGTCCCTCAGACTTTCTCTACCGAGGCTTCCCTCTGGCTTGTGTTACCTCAACAAAACATATTCTAGGTGATCATGGCTTACCACAGGGTTCTCATGGTTCAACAGTAGCCATTTTTCATGATTTTACAACTTGATAGCCTTCTGTCTCAGATAAATTTAGGGACAAAGGTTACTCTCCTT
Organism: Picea glauca; assembly: GCA_000966675.3. Lineage (NCBI taxonomy): Eukaryota > Viridiplantae > Streptophyta > Pinopsida > Pinales > Pinaceae > Picea > Picea glauca. The sequence continues at coordinate 256,882 of JZKD02S2276181.1, read as the reverse complement.
CTCCTGGCACATAAATAGTTAGGGATGAAGGTTACTCTCCTTCTCTCGACTCAATCATAGATAGGGATGAAGGTTAATCTCCTTCTCCCGAGTCAGTCTCTATTTCATGCAATCACATTATACTCTTTGTCATAGTTCTCCCTCAAACCTGAGAGCTCGGTCTCTCATCTATGCACTCTTCACAGATATTTTCCTTTCACCTGTATCATAGGTATACAGAAATTCATGAGGCATCATAAATTTTAAATTCAAAAAATTTGTTGTAAATCCATCATCCTCAGATTTCCAAATTTCACATTCTATTCTCATATTTGTTTCACACAAGAACCAAATTCATAATTATGGGACTTTCCTTCCCATATCAGTTTGGCTCAGTAGGAAATTGGTCTTCCTTATGGCTTAAAATGGTTCCATATTCAAGACTCCTTTGCTTCTTGCACTTTCAACTTCAATCAACCAAACAAATTGCTAGTTTCTCATGCTCATTTATTTTTATTGCACCTTTATAACATCATCACAACCAATTTTAGAATTGTGCATACTATCAATCAAATTCACTTTGTCAAAAAGGAAATACCATTCCTTAGAGTTTGTCTCAGTAGGCAATTGATCTTCCTTATGGGCTTACAATACTTCCATATCCAAGACCCATTTCCTCCTACAATTTCAACATTCCTCAGCCAAACAAATTCTTAGTTTTCATGCACATTACCTTTTTAAGGTCAAGCATACTAACAATCCAATTCATTTTAATATATTCAAGGATACAAAGAAAAATGACACATCATCCCTTACCTATGCATCATTTCATCCTACCAAAATTTTCAGAATGTAATTCAAATATCAATTGACTTTAGTGAATGTGCCAACATTCATGGCCACATTCATACCCAATGCACCCATGAAATGATTTTTAAGTTTTCCACACTTTATGGCACGTACATTTCCATGGTGCATTGGAGCTTAGCCAATATTTTCACCATATGGCTTTATTCATTCTCATAGTCATTCTCTGATTGAGGTTGTTCATTATTGGTAACTGTCTTTCTCAACAGTTCCAATCTATTTCTTTCTACACATGACATACATAATAAACACATTAGTCATCATGTAAATAAAAAATGCAAGTATCATAGCATTTAAATTAATAAAACATTTTTAGACATGTCCTAGCATATCTGTATGCACTTCATCACATTATCCTTAATGTTTTCATGAATGTAACACAACAGTTCTCAATTGTTTCTACAATAATACAACCATCATCACTATGGTGTTAAAACACTTACTTTCATCAGCGTACTAGCTTTCTTATCCCAGAGAAAAACATAATACATAGAAATAAATTTCTTAGTACATAGCCCAGCTGAGTTATTTCTAAGGTCTCACTGTCTTTTATCTGCTTTTGAAATTTACTCCCTGTTGGGATATTCCTTCTCTTTTCCTTGAGCACCCTTGGTTAGGCTTCACACTAACCTTTTTGGAATACAAGAACATGATTTAATAGAAAACTTTTTTGTTCATAATGGATCAAGAATGTGTGCATCCTGCACATTACCATTAGATTAGCAGAATGATCAATATTCATTTATTAGTCTTCTATTCATTACATAATGTTTTTTTTTTTTTTCAACATGTAATGTAGGATTCTGGTATATATATATATATATATATATATATATATATATATATATATATATGCTTGTGGCTCACTGCTTAGTTCTCAACAGTCATTAAGGTTGTGACTTTGTTTTCCTGACAGAGTCTTCACACAGTTCCTCCACAAGGAACTCTTTCAGCATGCAACTTCCTTATTGCATATCCATCACTATTTGTGATGGCCTCAACCCTTGAGTTATCTTTAGCGGTTTACCAAATATCCCATAAGGAATATAAACATGCATCTTTGTCATGTACCCAAATTATGTATCCATACATATTCTAGTTTTTTTAACTTACATCCATGATTTACTTAATCGTATTCATGATCCTACGCTTGCCTATAGTGGTCATAGTTATGATTCACAACCCACCTACATCTCTACTTTTAAGATCAGTCAACTCAGGATTATTTACAATCCTTCTCATGTGATTCTCAAAGGCATAATCATCTGCCTCTTATTATGACAACAAATCATCTTTGCTCATTTACCCTTTTATATATTTATATTATTATTCCCCGAGGAAAGAGAATACATTCCCCTCATGCTATTATTTGGAACAAAACTTTCATAACTGTTCAAAATGGATTCAACCATGCATCCATAGTATTCATTTAATATGGACAAGAGCAGTTCTTGCTTTATATTTCACTCATCAGGGAAACCATATGGTGCCTAGAACTATACGCTTTCATCATACATGTGCATCATTTGCACGTTTAATATCATTCATACCTAATTGGTGTTGATATCATGCTTCATATTAAGAAGCTTCACAATGCATTAAACCCATTCACTCAAGCATAATTAAACAAAGCCAAGTATTCATCATGCTAGCTTACTACTTACACCTTTTCCATGTCATTCACACACACAGACATATCAAGCTTCTATATCATTTTCCCAAGGATCTTCCCAGCATCCTTATTATCATGTATACATATTAGTGTATATATAGGTGCATCTATTGCACCATTTTACCTAATGCATTCACTTGATAGTTTAATTTTATCATTAGTGTCCTTTAGTTTGATATTTCTGTCACTTACAGGACTAATCTCATAGTCATATATCGTATTGATGTTGCCTTCTCTTAAGGCAATAACCAACCTGGGTCACTTTCCTCTCTATGTGACAACTTCTAGCAAGAAAAAATTCTTCCCTTAGCATCCATAGGGTTTTACCCATCTCACTTTTCTCTAGTCATGAGGATTTATATAGTCCAATTTTAATATAAAGCAGTAAATATAACTGCTATGGATCCTACCTGATTCTATCAGATTCCTTTAAGAACACAAAGGTATTAACCATTATATAATCCACCATCATCAGTGTCTGAAGTTCAAAATGCCCATGCTTAGAAGAAGTGTTACAAACACCAGGTCATCCATCCTTCAGGGTTCAACTGCTCTTGACAGAACCTTGCCACCTTCAGCTATCCACATTCAAGTCTTATTATAAATGTTAATTAGCATATACCTACTCTGGTAAGAGTAGTTAGCACTTTGACAAAAGGCTAAAGAAATTCTTCTGTTGGAATTCAACAAGAATTCCCAAAATCACAGGTTCAATCTGTAGTCCTTCTCCTCAAGGAGTAAACACAGATAATGATACCTCCTTACGCGACTCATACATGAGCCCAAGAAATCCAAGTGTTGTAACCATGCTCTGATACCAATTTTTAACACACCCACGATGGGGCATAATTTTTTTTTCTTTTCTTAATGGACAGATTCTACATCCATGGTTTCTAACTTGGAAAGTCATGGAACCAATCCGACATCCCGGTCAAGGATCTCTGATTCTGGATCCAAACGACTCTCTGAGACCTTGATGGTCTCGTTCTGTAACTAGAAACAAACCCTTTTGGTTTCCTTGTGTGAATCTAAAGTTACCCACAACCCTCCTCTTTGCACTTGAAAAATCTCTGATTTTGGGCACTAGCTCCTTTTCTGATAAGCCCCTTTATTGATACGACCTTAGGAGATAACCTCACATAACCACGCAATTGTGGGCATGACCAATGGTGGTTTGAAACCAAACTACATTTCATTCTGTAATTCATCCCAAGCCTCCACGTGTCCTTTCTCCAAAACCGTGGTCTAGATTGCAGTCCACCCTTAACATTTTAAAGTTAGCACACCTTCAATATCCGCAATGCAACATGACCTTTTATCTCATGATATTAACAGTACTCCTGAACTCATGGCTAAGATCTACCCCTTTTTAAATTAATGGATGTGATTTGCTTCGGGACTTCGACATTCGTATTTTTCAACTCTCAAACCTTTTTTTCTCTATAGTGACTATCTCCCGGAGTGGAAGATCTACTAACACATGTCCCTCTCAATCGGTCGGTTCACATGAAATCTGGCTCTCTAGCTTTCACAAGTTCTTGTTCAATAACCTCTCTTTCTTCTAGAGTGATTTCTCCTGAAGTGGTAGATCATTTTCCATGCATCCTCTCAAAATCAATAGCCCTAGTCTTCTTCGGGGTTATGCTTCGGAACTTTGGTGCTTTCAAACTCTTCTCCTTTGCGTTCTCCTAGAGTACTTCCACCCAAAATCCACGATCTTTCACCACACACTCTTCTAGCTCTACGGACCAGATTCACCTCGGGTCTTCGGCTCTCCAGGATTCGGGAGTTTCAACTCTCAAATGAATCTCTCGAAGTTTTTTTTCCCAAAATCTTTGGTCTAATGACATGTGTCTCCTGTTGGCCATCAGACAGGATCCACTTTAGCCCTTTGTCTCTTCGACTCTTCAGGCTTTGGAAGTTTCAAAATTATACACTCTCATTTCTTTTGAAGTGCATTCACCTGTAGATTCCGATCTATCGACACGTACCCCTCCTGGTGATCAATGACTAGGACCTACTTCTAATATTTACTTGGAGTCCATAGACTTACACCACCTGTCCTCTCGATTCGATGACTGACATTTACTTCGGGTATTTAGAGTTCTCAAACCTCAACTTTCTCCTTCCTTTGAAGTGCACGAAATTCTGCCGCGTGTCCCTCTGAATCAGATGGTTGAAATTCACTTTAGATTTCCAGGGTTCGGATATCTCAACTCTCAACATTTTCTCGCTCCTGAATCTCACGATCTGTTGCCACGCGTCTCTCTAGATATGATGATCTAGATTCACTCCAGACTTTGGGTTTTAGGAGTTTCAACTCTCAATTGAAACCTTCGAAGTGATTTTTTCCAGAGCCTTGGATCTGTGGACACATACCTCCCCTGACGACCAATGGTCAAGATTTACTTCAGATATTTCAAAATATCCTTGACCACAAGCTCTCACTTAGAGGTTGTGGATATTCCACCACCTATCCCTCTTGACGATTAACGGTCCCAAATCACTTTGGAACTTTGGGACTTTGGCTAGCCAATCCTCCTGTGCACACAAAGGTTAACACTCGTGCACTTTACCTTAGATCGGATGACTATCATCCCCTTGCGCTTAGATCTGATGGTTGGGATATGTTCCTTCTCAGTGCTTCTCCTTTTTTTTCCTCAATGTTGATCTAATGGTCCATGCTTCTCCCCACAATCGATCTGACAATTGCTATCGCTCCTCCTCTTGAGATTTTAACTTCTTCCAACTTGCAAGAGTTTTGTAGATGTTCAAAGGTCTGAGCCTTCGTTCCTCTTATGAGCCCATATATCTTGGGTCTTGCCTTTGCCCTTAAAAATGGGATTTGTTCAAGGTCCAATGATCATGATATGACCAATACCAAGGTGTCCACCAATTGATGGTTCACAATAATTGCATAGTCCAACCTCCACAATATGGGAATTTTTTGAATGACCCTAGTCTAATCCTAGTTTTTGATCTTCCATTCCCAACGAGATCAATGATGTGGGTTGATTTCAGGCTGTGAAATAGAAGGTCTGCTGAATTCACCTTCGCACTCCACAATGTGTTGGGCCCAAGATATGATCACTTTTATGACGGTTATTAAAAACTTTTTCCGCATGTACATATGTGTTTTTCATATTTTAAAGGAACTTTTTGAATAATTTTATGATAAAATGGTATGATTGACATAAGCTACCCGTGACTCATGTTTAATGATTATATTATGTATAATTCATCATGTTTTATGATTACCAAGATCTAATTCACATTTTTTTTGTGTTACAGGGAAGAAACACACCACATTTCTTCTTTCGGTACTTGATCCAGCACTCCTTCCAGTACTCATTCCAGCACTTGATCCGACACTCTCTCCATCACTTCATATTGCAAAAAAATGTAGCACGACTTGGTGGTTATGGTATTGGTGGCCAGTGACAGAAAATTCAGGCACGTGGGTTTTGTTCATTCTTGCCCCCTCTAGCTACTGAGCTCCCAACAACACAGTTTTAGTTGCTCAAGTGGGTGATTATTGGTTCACTCTGTTCATTTATTGTAATTTGCCAAAATTATAAGTGGTTCAACCCTCCTTTGGTCGACCACTTGGTCTATAAACGTTATAAATACCACTGAGGTGGTCAGATGATTGTTTTTTTTTTGTTTGTTAGTTTTTCTGTGACTTGTGGGACTTACCTATGGCTAAGAAACTGCGACTCAGGGGCATCTAAGCCGTCAAAATCACTCGGGGATTGCACCTGGCCTAAGCTACCAACCCTTAACATGGATAGATTTTTTGTCCCCGTAGGTTTCAAACTGGTGACTTTAACATCATAGAGTGGCTTAACAACACACTCGGGGACTGGGTGGTTAGATGATTGTTAAGTAGCATAAGCATTAGAATTGTCAGTGTGGTAGACAGAAAAATGATTTTACTCTGTTTTGAGTTTTTATATTGCCAGATGATGCCAAAAATACGTTTTTGAGTTTTTATGGTGAATTCGACCTGTTGAGTTCGTGGTGTACTTTTAGAGAGTGACCATGACTTGCTGGGGGGGCCACCAACAGTCTGGTAACTGTCTTCATGTTTATTTTTTCATTTCATAATTTAATTGTTCACTTTATTTTCTCCTCATGCATATTTTTATTGTGTTCATTAGTTTGTTGTAGTTTAATTGTTTTGACTCTCTTTTGCAGGTTAGAATGATGAGATGTGTTAGCATGCATTGATCTTGTAGATTAGAAACAGACTTGTGAGTCTCTATACTAACCCCATGTGCAATTAGATGTTAGATTATGCTTTCTTTTATGATTTAATAGTCAAGCTTAAAACAGAATTTTAATTAGAATAGAATATAGTTTTTATTTGGGTTCTCTTCGACAAGGATTTGATGGATGGATAGAATTAATTCTGGTTTTTAATTGTAGCTTGGTTATTTCAGTTTTATATAGATCTCATTTAATTAGTTGTTGGTTAATGTAGATTGTGAGTTTACTTTTCAATACCATAGTTTAATTTCTATTTTTAATCATTTCTTTATTGCAGTTTGAATTGTTAGAATAGATGTAGCATAGTTTCATTTATGTAATTTCCTTTCCTAGAATTAAATTGCAATTATATTTCTTAGTTAATGGTTGAATCTAATTTTGCTTACATAGTGTAGAAGTATAATGATGATCTCATTATGTTGTTGACGGTTTATATATGAATATGCAGGGTATTTAACATTGTTTTTTCATGGCTAAATTCTCATTGGATTGTTTAATCCATACCTTTCACTTTGCCATTGAGATTAGTGTTGAGCTTATACTGCTTGAATTTTCCTTTGTTGTCAAGTGCCATCGAGATATCATATGACACCGACGACATTCACACAACCACAAACATTATATTTGAATTGTCATAGGTTAAAAGATAGTTTTTTTGTTTTCATAGATTAAGAAATAGTTTTCTTGCTTTCATAGATTAAGAAATAGTTTTATTGCTTTCATAGATTAAAAGAAATAGTTTTCCTACTTTCATAGATATAGTTTCTTGGTTTCATAGCTTAGAATAAAGTTTTATTGTTGTTTTAGGATAGATAGGCTTTGCTTTGATAGATTAGATAGTAGTTTACTTATCATAGATTAAGCATTAGTTGGTAGTTCTTCTTTCTTTCAATAAAATAGATTTCCTTTCATGCATTAGAAATAGTTTTGCATCAAGCTTTTAGTCCACTTGCCTCTTAGGCTAGATAGTTGTTCAATGAGAAGTTTTGATTTGATTGCTTGCAGTAGTTAGTTTCCTTTGCTTACTTGTTTATTTTCTTTAGTAGGTTAGTTAGGTGTCTTTACTTACTTGTCTATTTCTTTAGTAGGTTAGTTAGGTTTCTTTGCTTGCTTGTCTATTTGCTTTAATAGGTTAGATAGGTGTCTTTGCTTGCTTGTTTATTTATTTTCTTTCATAGGGTAGTTTCTCATTGAATGTAGGTTGGCAAGTTAAAATAGTTTTCTTTTGTTAGTTTCTCATTATTATGCTTAGTATTTTGCCTTTGCTTATTGTTGAACTAGTTTTCTTTGACTAGGGTTTTTGACTTGCTTTTATTAGGACTATCCATCGATCCTTGGCCCAAAAGTACTTAGGTTACCTAGTTTTAATTTTCTTAGTAGGGTTTTCTCATTAGATAGGTTTGCTTGAGTAGATTAGCCTTAGATAGCTACCTTCATTGGTTGGATTATACTCCTACTAACCCTTCTTCCTTTGGAATATATGTTTCTACAACTCTAAGTTTACTTACCCTGGGTTGACAATTTAATTGAGGGTTTTTACTATGCTTTTAGTGCATATATAACACCCATCATTTTTGGCGTCATTGTCGGGGAGTTGTATTAAGGTAAGAAGTAGTTAGGAAATACATCATCCTTAGACCTTAGCATTGGTTTGGTGGTGGGGGAACTTTAAGATGAGAGGTAAGAACCTGTGCATCTGCTATAGCAGGTTCCCCCAAACCCAATGGTAGTTTTTCCTTTTTGTTTTTGTTTTCTTTCATGAATAGTCCTAGAAACCAAATGGTAGATTTTTCTTTTGTTTTTGCTTTCTTTCATGAATAGGCCTAGAGACCCACAAGGTAGATACATTAGATCAAAATCATACCTTTCAACCAAGGTTCCTTTCGATCTCTTTGGTTGAAGGAACGTTCCTCTTATAAAATCCACAGACTGATACCGAAAAAAGAAGCTAGCTCAACTCAAAGTGCTAAAATAGTCTCTGAAGAGACTAACACATAGAGCACTATAGAACAAGAAATTGAAGCATCAATAATATTAAGATAGGAGGCAAGACCACTCGAGTCTTCCATAGAACCAAACAATACAACCTTTTCTTTTACACCACCACTAGGGGACCCTAACTTTAAAGATATCATAGACCATGAATAGGTAAATCTTTTGTTTGGTAGTTCAGCCAATGTAATTATCTCTCAAATTGACATAGAAACTTTGGCACCAATAGTATCAACTGGCTCGAGTAGAGTCCTAGATATCTAATCCATAGGAAGACCTTTCCATCAAAGGGAAACCTTGTTTTCTTCAAAGGTAAAACCACTTAGGTACTCTCTTTTTGGAAACCAAGATAATATGGATGATCAGGAGGACCATAACAATGTAAGACATGGAGAGGAAGAAGAAACTAGAAACCAAAACGAAACTACCTTTAGGTTTCCAATTTTAGACACCACTCCAAATGTCAAAATGAAGAAGATTCCTCTCTTAGCACTGCCTACCTTTTATGGTAAAAATAGTGAAGATCCATACACCTTCCTATTTGAATTTGACATATTGTGTAGGAGATACAACTATGTACAAGATGCCCAGAAATTAAAACTCTTTCCTGCCACCGTCAAAGACTCTACACTAATACGGTTCATGGGGTTGGGAGAATCTAGTATTAGGTCTTGGGAAGCCATGAAAGATGTATTTCTCAGGAAGTACCAAGACTACTGCAAGACCAAAGAGTCTCGTAATGACATCTTTAAAATTCAACAATTAGAAGACGAGACCCTCGAAGATTATATGGAAAGATTTGCTTATATCTCCCAGAAGTCAAAATACCATGACTTCCCAGAGGATGCGATTAGAGCTCTTTTCCTTAAGGGAATTTCAGAAGAATATATAGAGATTGATGCAGGAGAATCTCAAGTGAGCCAGTGCGGACGCAAAAGACAACTGGAAAATCACCCAGCACAAATTTTGAAATATCTTGAACCATTAATGAAACATCAAGTGGAGGCGCACTTGTATAATGTAAATGGACCTTGAGAGATTTGCTCTCGTCCTTAGTAGGTAGAAGGCATTTATAGTAGTTAATACAGGTAGATAGAATTGAATGTTAGATTAGATAGTTTTAGAGTGTAAGAGGGAAACGATATATAGACACCCTCATTGTATATTGTAACATAATTTTGGAGAGCATAGAAGAGAAGTAGAGAGAGTTGGGTAGAAGACTCCATGTATAGAAGTTCTAAATTAATAGAAGAAAGCTGTTATTCAGACTCATGGTGTCCATGTATTCTCTGTGTATGCATCTTTGAATGTTATGCTCATGAATGTTTTTACTCTTTCTATCATGAAATTGCGTTTATGCTATGTATGAATGATTTCTTGTTGAATGTTTGAAATATGAGACATAGAGAGAGTGAGAGAAATGAGTTTCAATTGTTTCTCTATCTGATCAAGAGTTTCTGCAAGAAGTGTAGTTGAATTTTCCGCAACGAGTGCATCGACAAGGTGTTCAGAGGTTGCCTCTGAAAGCTCAGGAGAGAAATCTTTTGTTCTCATTTCCACATAAGTGTAGTTGGCACAAGAACCATGCAAGGAGTGCGTACGCCGAGTGAAATCTCAGGGTTGTGGACCTAAGTGGAGTATTGAGAGACTACTACTATAGGTGTGCACAAAGTCGAAGGATTTCAACACTTGGAAGTGTTTGAAAACCTGCCGCAAGGAGTGCGTGCAAGGGTTTTGCTAAAAGACGCAGAGCTGTGGAAAGATCAGAAGGATTTGAACCTTCGAAGGAGTTGAAGGAAAGCATGAGGCTAAGTACCTTAAAAGTTTGAAGGAAAGTGTAGTAACGAGGGACCACAGGAGGACAGATTCCCAGAGGAATAAAAGACGGTCAAAATTCTTTGAGGAGAAATTGTGAAGTCCTCTGAGCCGTTCAATCTCACAGAGGAGGAGGGAAGTTATAACAAGTGTTGCAAAAGGTTCCAAGCTCAGGAGGAGTAGGACCATAGATCCAAGTCACAAGGGCCGTTGGATCTAGACGTGGATTTCTATATTGGGATTTCGCAGGTTGAAGTCCCGTAAACTTTTCAACGGGAATCGCAAAATCACAAAATGCGAAGTCCCAAAAGAAAAAAGGGTTATGTGGGTCACAGAGGAGTCAGCGAGTAGATAGGTGGCGCACTCTCGATAAGAAGTTAATTCTATTTACCTTTTCGGGGTTTCGTGGGGTGAAGTCCCGAAACCTTTGCATTATGATTCACAATATCGACAAGAAGTTAATTCTATTGACCTTTTCGGGGTTTCGTGGGGTGAAGTCCCGATGGAGTAAGGGGGTGTTGAAAGGTCAACCTTGTGAGCACGTCGAAAATTCAGGAAATTGGGTTTTGGAAATCAAGATAAGAAGTTGCTTGACACCACGACCATCGAAATCGCGATAAGGAAAAGTTTGAAAGAGAAAAAGGAAGGTTCAACATTGACTATTTTCAGGTCTCGGGGATTTGAGAGACAGACGCTCAACCGATGGATTCGGGAAGGTGCGAAAGTCCGATCCCCTAAAGTATAAAGGGGATTTCTCAAAGTTAAGTGTGGGTGTAGGTTTCCCGAAATGGAAATAGAAGATCCATTTAAAAATTCTTCAGGCTAATGGTAAGGGAAAGATCATGTTGTCGTGGACCTTCCAACCTACAGATTGAGGAGGGGGGTTGCGTCAGGTTTGGCATCAGAGCCCAGAAAAGTTTCTTTTCTTTCTGTAGCAAGGAAAGAGGAAAATTCACCATGCCTCCAAGGAGAAGGGACAGACAATCACCCGATCCACCAGAGGAGAGGGAAATGTCGAGAAGAAGAGGTAGGTAGATGATTGATCCATATATAGAAAAAGAAATGTGTGATTTATGCGCTAGAATTGAGGACGTGGAGATAGTACAGAGACATACAGTCAGTGCTGGGGATCTTAGTGATTCTGAAAGTGAAATTAAGGTTGAGCATGAAGAAGAAGTTGCAACCAAAGATGCAGAAAACGAACGCTTGATTCGAGCTATTACAAGAATGGGTGCAAGAGAGAAGATGGACATTCCAATTTATGAGGGAAATATGGATGCAAAGGAGCTTCTAGACTGGATTAGAGATCTAGACACTTAATTTGACTATGAAGATGTCGAAGAGGACAAGAAAGTCAAGAATGCTGTCACACGATTGAAAGGACATGCAACATTGTGGTGGGATGAACTACAAGTTGATAGACGCTGCAGGGGCAAGCAAAAGATCAAAAGCTAGGACAGAATGATCGCAAAGATGAAGGAGAAATTCATCCCCAGAGATTATCAAATTACTCTATTCAGGAGAATGCAGAACCTGATATAGAAGCTAATGATAGTGAAGGAATACACTGAAGAATTCTACAAGCTGAACATCAAGGCAGGTCATCGAGAGAGCGATGATGAAAAAGTTTCCAGATATATGAATCGCCCGAGATATGACATCCAGGATGAGATGAGCATGGTAACCATCCTAAGGGTGGAAGATGCTTATCAGATGGCTCTAAAAGTGGAGGAGAAGTTGAGCCTAAAGCAGGGTCAGAGAGGCTGAGGAGAAGTCATCCCAGAGGCAAATAAGTTGCCCAGGATAAATATCAGAAGCCCAAGGAGGAATGGAAGAAACCTCAGACTTGAATTGAGAGAGGTGGAACCTCACAATGAGGGAAATATGCTGAATAAAGAGGGAAACATACCGATAAAAGAGGAGATTATGCTGATAACAATACTTTTCCTCGTACTAGAGGTAGAGGAAGAGGAAGAGGTGGAGTAATAACATGCTTCACATGTGGAAAGAATGGGCACAAGTCTTATGAGTGTCCATATAAAAAGAAAGAGGGAGGAGAGACTCACATCGTCGAAGCACAAAGGTGAGATGTTGAGGCAGAATATGCTGAAGGCGGAAGATTGATGATGATGAAAAAAGCTCTTTTGACACCAGAGAAGGAGGTGGAGATTTCAGTCCAAAGGACCAGACTTTTCAGGACTTCTTGCAAAACCAAGGACAGGGTATGCAAGGTCATTGTGGACAGTGGTAGCACAGATAATCTCATTTCTACAAAGATGGTAGAAATGATAAAGCTAGAGACGATTGATCATTCAAGCCCATATAGAGTTTTGTGGCTACAAAAAGGACACCAGGTAACTATCACTAAACAATGTTTAGTTGAATTTAAGATAGGAGGATATAATGATAAGATATTATCTGATGTCATTCCTATGGATGTTTTTCATCTATTGCTGGGTAGACCATGGAAATATGATAGGAATGTGATTCATGATGGGATAATGAACACATACACCCTAGAGAAGAATGAGAGAACTCACATGTTGCTTCCAATCAAGGATAAGGAGGTGAAACCTGAAGTAAACAACACTGTACTTCTCATGAGTGGGAAGGAACTTCTTACAAAGGTTAAGAATAAGGAAGAACTACAATTCATTGTGGTCAGAAAGCCTAGAATTGTTTTGACCAGCACAAGAGTGGATGATTTACCAAAAGAAGTTCAGGAACTGTTGGAAGATTTCACTGACATAGTAGTGGACGAACTACCTCATTTGTTGCCACCGATCAGAAGTGTGAGTCATCATATTGATCTCATACCAGAAACTAGTTTTCCAAACAAAGTCATGTATAGATTGATGCTGCAAAAGAATGAAGAGGTTAAAAGGAAAGTCTAGGATTTGTTGGACAAAGGTTTGGTTAGAGAAAGCTTGAGTCCGTGTGTTGTTCTGACAGTACTCAGTCCGAAGAAAGACGGAGGTTGGAGGATGTGTACTGACTCGAGGGCGATCAACAAGATAACCATCAGGTACATATTTCCATTGCCAAGGATGGATGATCTGATGGATTTCTTGAGTGGAGCAAAGTATTTTTCAAAGATTGATTTGAAAATAAGTTATCATCAAATCCGCATGAGAGAAGGTGATGAGTGGAAGACAACAGTGAAAACAAATTAAGGGTTATATGAATGGCTTGTTATGTCATTTGGCTTAACAAACACATCGAGTTCCTTCATGAGGTTGATGAATGAAGTCCTAAGGGAGTTCATCGGAAAATTTGTCATTGTGTATTTGGATGACATACTAGTTTTCAGTAAAACAGTGGCAGAGCATCTGAAACATTTGGCTACAATGATGAAGAGGTTACAACAGGAGAAGCTATTGGTAAACATGAAGAAATACTCATTCATGAAGACAGATCTTATTTACTTGGGATTTATTATTTCTGCAGATGAGTTGAGGATGGATCGAGATAAGGTGGAGGTAATCAAGAATTGGCCATCACCGAAGAATACCTTTGAGGTGAGAAGTTTTCATGGATTGGCTAGTTTCTATCGAAAGTTCATCAGGAATTTTAGTGGAATTAGTGCACCAATGATGGACACAGTGAGAAAAAGACACAAATCTTTTCGCTGGATAGAAGAGGCTGAGAAGAGTTTTAATCTATTGAAGAGGAAGATCACAGAACAACCAATTTTGGTGTTGACGGATTTCCAAAATACATTTCAAGTGAAATGTGATGCAAGTGGGTTTTCAATAGGGGCAGTCTTGAGTCAGGAATACAAACCGATAGAATACTTCAGCGAGAAGCTGAATGAAGCAAAGGTGAAATACTCCACTTATGATAAGGAGTTTTATGCTATTGTTCAGGCATTGAAGAAATGGAGACATTACTTGATCCTGAGAGAATTTGTCTTATACAGTGATAATCATGCACTGCAATTTGTGACTCAACAGGAGAAGTTGAATCAGAGACATGTCAAATGGGTTGAGTACATGCAAAATTTCACTTTTGTGATTAAACACATTTCTGGTACTGCTAATAAAGTTGTTGATGCTTTGAGCAGGAACTGTTTGTTATTGCAGGAGTTTAAAGTCAAAACGTTGGGTTTTGATGATCTTAGGGACATGTACAAGGATGATACAAATTTTAAGGAGGCATATCAAGCAGTTGAGAATCCAATTCTCAGGGATAAAAGTCAATGGACAGAATACATGATCCAGGAAGGATTACTATTTAAAGGTAATCAACTGTGTATTCTGAAATGCTCCATGAGGGAGAATTTGCTGAAGGAAAAACACAGTGGAGGATTGGCAGGACACTTTGGCCACGACAAGACGTTCACAAAGTTGAATGAGTCACATTTTTGGCCAGGAATGCGAGAAGACGTCAAGAGATTTGTAGACAGATGCAGAATTTGCCAGCATTCGAAGGGAAGGAAGCAGAATGCGGGGTTTTATCAACCATTGACCATACCTGAAAGGCCATGGGATGCAATCAACATGGATTTCATAATGGGGTTGCCAAGAACACAAAGAGGTTTTGAATCGATCTTTGTGGTGGTGGATATATTTTCCAAGATGGCACACTTCATTCCATGTCAGAAGACCAGTGACACAACTCACATTGTGAATCTGTTTTTCAAAGAAGTCATTTGACTTCATGGATTACCAAGGAATATAGTTTCCGATCGAGACACCAAGTTCATAGGGCACTTTTGGAGGACCTTATGGAAGAAGCTGGGAACTAACTTGTCATTTATTTAATCTTATCATCCTCAGACGGATGGACACACATAAGTGGTGAACAGAAGTTTGGGAGACTTGCTGAGAAGCTTGGTGACAGAACACCATAGCCAGTGGGACAACATATTACCACAGGCAGAGTTTTATTATAATGACTCAGTTAACAGAAGCACAGGGCAGATTCCATTTCAGATTGTTCATGGCATACAGCCGAGGGGTATTTCTGAGCTGAGAGATTCAGAACAGATTTCAATTAGGAGTGCTAGTGCAGAAGATTTTGCAGAGGTGATGAGGGAACTTCACAACCAGGTGAAGGAGCGTTTTCAGAGTTCGAACCAAGAATATAAGCACAGATCCAATTAGCACAAGAGAAAACTTCAATTTGAGGTTGGTGATTTGGTTCTAGCACATTTGAGAAAGGAAAGGTTCCCGAGAGGAACATATAACAAGCCGAAAATGAAGAAAATTGGACTGTGTAAGGTCTTGAAGAAATTCAGGGCGAATGCTTATGAGATTGAATTACCCGATGGGATCAAAATTTCTCTAATATTCAATATCTCAGATTTGTACCCATATAAGGCTGAGGAAGCAGGGATAGGAAATGAGCAGCTAGTGTTCCAGTGGACAAAGAAGATGCCAGTTGCAAAAAATCCACAACTGGAGCACATACTGGACAAAAGGGTGAGCAAGAAGACCAGGCAGAAGCAATACTTTGAGTATTTGGTCAAGTGGAAGGGTCATCCAGTTGAAGATGCCAGTTGGGAAAATGAAGTAGAGATACAGAAGCATGAACAGAACATGCACGAGATCATGGACAGGATCCCATGAAAATTTTCAAGCGAGGGAGTATGATGCAGGGGAATCTCAAGCGAGCCAACGCAGAGGCAAAAGACAGCTGGAAAAGCGCCCAACACAAATTTTGAAATATCTTGAACCATTATTGAAACATCAAGTGGAGGCGCACTTGTATAATGTAAATGGACCTTGAGCGATTTTCTCTCATCCTTAGTAGGTAGAAGGCATTTATAGTAGTTAATGCAGGTAGATAGAATTGAATGTGAGATTAGACAGTTTTAGAGTGCAAGAGGGAAATGGGATATAGACACCCTCATTATATATTGTAACATAATTCTGGAGAGCATAGAAGAGAAGGAGAGAGAGATGGGTACCAGACTCCATGTACAAAAGTTCTGAATTAATAGAAGAAAGTTGTGATTCAGACTCATGGTGTCCATGTATTCTCTGTGTATGCATCTTTGAATGTTATGCTCATGAATGTTTTTACTCTTTCTGTCATGCAATTTCTTTTATGCTATGTATGAATGATTTTTTGTTGAATGTTTGAAATCTGAGAGAGAGAGAGTGAGAGAAATGAGTTTCAATTGTTTCTCTATCTGAGCAAGAGTTCCTGCAAGGAGTGCATCGACAAGGTGTTCAGAGGTTGCCTCTGAAAGCTCAGGAGAGAAATCTTTTGTTATCATTTCCACAAAAGTGCAGTTGGCACAGGAACTGTGCAAGGAGTGCACAGGCCGAGTGAAATCTCAGGGTTGTGGACCTGAGTGGAGTATGGAGAGACTACTGCTACAGGTGTGCACAAAGTTGAAGGATTTCAACACTTGGAAGTGTTTGAAATCCTGTTGCAAGGAGTGCATGCAAGGGTTTTTCTAAAAGACGCAGAGTTGTGGAAAGCTCAGAAGGATTTGAAACTTCGAAGGAGTTGAAGGAAAGCATGAGGCCAAGTACCTTAAAATGTTGAAGGAAAGTGTAGCAACAAGGGACCGCAGGAGGATAGATTCCCAGAGGAAGAACGAACGGTTGGAATTCTCTGAGGAGAAATTGCGAAGTCCTGTGAGCCGTTTGATCTCACAGAGGAGCAGGGAAGTTATAACGGGTGTTGCGAAAGGTTCCAAGATTAGGAGGAGTAGGATTGTAGATCCAAGCCACAAGGGCCATTGGATCTACACATGGATTTCTATATCAAGGTTTTGCAGGTTGAAGTCCCGTAAACTTTGCAATGGGAATCGCGAAATCAAGAAACGCGAAGTCCCGAAAGAAAAAAGGGTTGTGTGGGCCACAGAGGAGTCAACGAGTGGACAGGTGGGACACTCTTGACAATAAGTTAATTCTATTGACCATTTCAGAGTTTCGTGGGGTGAAGTCCCGAAACCTTTTCATTAGGATTCACGATATTGCGAATTCCAAAGTCCCAATGGAGTAAAGGGGTGTTGAAAGGTCAACCTTGTGAGTGTGTCGAAAATTTAGGAAATCGAGTTTCAGAAATCAAGGGAACAAGTTGATTGACACCGCGACCACCGAAATCGCGATAAGGAAAAGTCTGAAAGAGAAAATGCAAGGGTCAGCGTTGACTGTTTTCGGGTCTCAGGGATTTGAGAGACAGACGCTCGACCGCCGGATTCGTGAAGGCACGAAAGTATGATCCCCTGAAGTATAAAGGGGATTTCTCAAAGTTAAGTGTGGGTGTAGGTTTCCTGAAAGGGAAATAGAAGAGCCATTTAAAAATTCTTCAGGCTAGTGGTAAGGGAAAGATCCTATTGACATGGACCTTCCAACCTGTGGGTTGAGGACGGGGGCTGCATCAGAGATGATTAACCTGATGGCATCAGGTGACATCTCTCATAAACCATTTGTTGAAATATGTGAAATGTGTAAAAATTACTCAATGAGTAGAGCCAAAACAGGGAAGAATGTTCAAGACCCTTACAATAGAAACTTAAAACCAATTAGTTCAGGTGGTATCACAAGAGTAGAGATAGGGAACCTTCTAGAAAAATTCAAGACAGACATCTTAAGCACAATAGGTTCCGATTTGGATACCCTTAAACTCAAAAATAAATAGGAGGATAAAAATGCAACAATGAACATATATTGCCCAAGTTGCAGGAGGAAGCATTCGTCAAGAGAATGCCCATTAGATAACATTTCAGTTTGTGGCTTCTATACAGAAGGCCATGTGACTGAAAAATTTCCATCATTGCCCAGATTATTAGCCATCTATAGGAGTGGATATCCTAGGGAGTCTTCTTATGCACCTAGGAGGCCATGGAAACCTAGGAATCAACCCACATACCTAGATCTATAGTCTCAAGTTCCACCCTATTATCAACAACAACAGTGGAAATCACTAGGTTGGAAAAACTGGTCTACTCAGTACCAACATCCTTGGATTCAAGCATGGAGGGGAGGACAGAACCAAGGAAATCCTCAAGCTCCACCTATCCATATGTCTAACCATCCTTATCCTTAGTTCACACCGAACACTCCACAACGTTTTCCAGGTTTTGTTCCACTACCTTTACCTCCTATCCCATAACAACAACTGCTACAATTTCAAAATGCAAGCTCCCTGAGACTGAAACTATTACCGACACAACCAGTGCCGAATCCCAATAATAATCCCCCTCAACCTCTTCACAATGTTGAGATGCAGGCCTTCCCGACATATGTTATTACTCATGTTCCATTATAGTAAATTCAACTAAGATATGGAAAAGTTCTAGATAGGGAGAGACCTTCAATAGTCATCTAGGAAGAAGAAGAAGAAGAAACCACCAAACAACCCATGCATGACACTAAGTGGGATTATGTTATTATCTCAAAAAATCAAGAACCCAAGCTTCCCCAAAATGAACCTTTACAAATTACAAAGGTCCCTCCTTATCTAGACTGATTGGTAATCGAGAAACCTACCACCCAACCGGAATTTGACATTTTGAATGAATTGAAAAATATGTGTGTCAGGATTCCTCTGCTTCAAGCCATTAAAGACATTCCAATATACAATAAGGTAGTCAAATAATTTTGTATCAAGAAGCCAGGTAGGAAGAAAAAATATCCCCCTGCAGTACACTTGATAGGAGGACTTTCTGAATACATATTAGAGCAACCAAAACTAGCAAAATATGGGAATCTAGGAAACCTCGTAGTGACTATAACCATTAATGAGGTATCCATTGGAAACACTCTCATATACCTAGGGGCAACCATCAATTTTATGACTACTACTACCTTGGAACAATTATAGTTACAACCTCTTCTTCAATCTACCCCAATCATTTTGGAACTAACAGATAAGACTAGGGTTATACCTGAAGGAATTTTAGATGATATCATGGTTACTTTAGCCTCATGGGAGTGCCTCGTATATTTTCTCATCATTCATTCAAAGGATCCTAACATTTGTTGAAATATGTGAAATGTGAAAAAATTACTCAAGGAGTAGAGCCAAAACAGGGAAGAATGTTCAAGACCCTTACAATAGAAACTTAAAACCAATTAGTTCAGGTGGTATCACAAGAGCAGAGATAGGGAATCTTATAGAAAAATTCAAGACAAACATATTAAGCACAATAGGGTCCCAATTGGATACCCTTAAACTCAAAAATAAATAGGAGGAGAAAAATGAAGCAATGAACATATATTGCCCAAGATGCAGGAGGAAGCATTCATCAAGGGAATGCCCATTAGATAACATTTCAATTTGTGGCTTCTGTACAGAAGGCCATGTGAATGAAAAATTTCCATCATTGCCCAAATTATTAGCCATATATAGGAGTGGATATCCTAGGGAGTCTTCTTATGCACCTAGGAGTCCATGGAAACCTAGGAATCAACCCACATACCCAGATCTACAGTCTCAAGTTCCACCCTATTATCAACAAAAACAGTGGAAATCACTAGGTTGGAAAAATTGGTCTACTTAGTACCAACATCCTTGGATTTAAGCATGGAGGGGAGGACACAACCAAGGAAATCCTTAAGCTCCACCTATCCATATGTCCAACCATCCTTATCCTCAGTTTGCACTGAACACTCCACAACGTTTTCCAGGTTTTGTTCCACCACCTTTACCTCCTATCCCACAACAACAACCACTACAATTTCAAAATGCAAGCTCCTCGAGACCGAAACTATTACCAACACAACCAATGTCTAATCCCAATAATAAGCCCCCTCAACCTCTTCACAATGTTGAGATGCAGGCCTTCCTGACATATGTTATTACTCATGTTCCATTATAGGAAATTCAACTAAGATAGGGAAAAGTTATAGATAGGCAGAGACCTTCAATAGTCATCCAAGAAGAAGAAGAAGAAGAAACCACCAAACAACCCATGGATGACACTAGGTGGGAATATGTTATTATCTCGAAAAATCAATAACCCAAGCTTCCCCAAAATGAACCTTTACAAATTACAAAGGTCCCTCCTTATCTAGACTGATTGGTAATCGAGAAACCTACCACCCAACCGGAATTTGACATTTTGAATGAATTGAAAAATATTTGTGTCAATATTCCTCTGCTTCAAGCCATTAAAGACATTCCAATCTACAATAAGGTAGTCAAATAATTTTGTATCAAGAATCCAGGTAGGAAGAAAAAATATCCCCCTGTAGTACACTTGATAGGAGGACTTTCTGAATACATATAAGAGCAGCCAAAACTAGCAAAATATGGGAATCTAGGAAACCTTGTAGTGACTATAACCATTAATGAGGTATCCATTGGAAACACTCTCATATACCTAGGGGCAACCATCAATGTTATGACCGCTAATACCTTGGAACAATTACAGTTACAACCTCTTCTTCAATCTACCCCAATCATTTTGGAACTAGCAGATAAGACTAGGGTTATACCTGAAGGAATTTTAGATGATATCATGGTTACTTTAGCCTCATGGGAGTACCCCATATATTTTCTCATCCTTCATTCAAAGGATCCTACCAAAGGCCATCCCGTTATTTTGGGAATACCTTGGCTAGTCACAACCAATGCATTTATTGGTTGTAGAGAAAGAGAAATGGCCATCTCAAATGGTCTCTCTATCCAGAATCTCACCATTTACCCTCCATATCAACCTATTATGGAGAATGTATGGTGTCTTGAATTTCCATACAAGAACGAAGACTGGGAAGAACCTGTATTGCCTAGTGACCATGCAAGGGAACTTCAGGAGCATACAACAAAAAATGTGCTAAACAAGTTTATTTCTGCTATCACCTGTGTGGATTTTCTACAGTCTTTTCCCCAATTTGAGTACATGTTTGGGTAAGAATTTCAAGAAAAATTAGACCCATCCATTTTTTCTTCGACATATTTTATTTACGAGATAGATGAGTTTTCGATGTCTTACACTATGCCCTACAAGATTAGTCGAGGGAAATGTTTACATATAAATTTTGGGCTAGATGCAGACCAACATAAACAATTAGTAGATATCCTTAAAGAAAAATCAAGAGAATTTTCCTGGGAATACAATGAAATGAAGGGTATACACCTTGACACATGCATCCATAACATATATACCCAGGGGGAAGTAACACGTGTTAGGCAACCCCAGAGAAGAATGAACCCAACACTCAAGGATATAGTCAAGGAGGAGATTCAAAAGTTTCTAAATGTTGAATTTATCTATCCCATCTCCAATAGAAAGTGGGTATTCCCTCTTGTAGTGGTTCCAAAGAAAGTGACCGGGAAATGGAGAATTTGTGTTGATTTCTGGGAACTCAACAAGGCCACTCTGAAAGACTACTTTCCTCTCCCTTTCATTGACCAAGTTCTAGATACCTTGTCTAGAAAGAATTATTTATCCTTTCTAGATGGGTATAATAGGCACAATCCGATTCTTATAGCTCCTGAGGACCATGACAAGACTACCTTTACCTGTCCTTGGGGCACCTATTCCTATAGAGTCTTATCATTTGGATTGTGTAATGCTCCTGCCACATTTCAACGAGCAATATTAGGGATATTTGTCGATATTATTCATGATTGTGTGGAGGTCTACATGGATGACTTCACAGTCTATGGAAACACTTACCAGGAAGCCTTAGACAACTTAGAAAATGTCCTCATCAGATGCGAGGAAATGAACCTATCCCTAAGTCATAAAAAATGCAAAATGCTGTTAATGGAAGGAGTGGTTCTAAGACATCATGTTTCATCTAAAGGGATAAAAGTTGATCCTGAAAATATTGAGGTCATTGCCAGACTTCCACCCCCCAAGAATCAGAAAGAGGTGAGAACATTTCTTGGACATGCTGGATATTACTAGCAGTTTATTGAAAATTTTACAAAGATTGATGCACCTATGTTCGGATTATTAATAAAATATGTTGACTTTGTTTGGACTGAGCAGTGTCAAACTGCCTTTGAAACCCTGAAAGATAAGTTGTCTGTGGCACCATTTCTTAGAGGGCCCAATTAGACTCTCCCATTTCATATATCCACCGATGCCTCTGACACCACAATAGGAGGGGTATTAGGGTAGAAAGAGGACCAGCAGTCCTATGCCATTTATTTTGTGAGCAAGAACTGGTCCCTTCCGAGTTAAACTATACGGTTACCGAGAAATAATTCTTGGCAATTGTTCATGCTATTAACAAGTTTCATCATTACATTACAGGTTATGAAGTATTTATACATACCGATCATTATGCCATTAGGTTCCTCATGAATAAACCTATAACTAATGGTTGGGTGACCAGGTGGCTTTTTTTATTGCAAGAATTTAACATCACTATGCTTGACCAAACTGGAAAGGATAATGTAGTAGTTGACTTTCTTTCCCAAATAAAAAATGAGGATGATGATATCCCTGTAGATGATAGTTTCCCAGATGAGAACCTCTTTTCCCTTTCTATCAATACCCCATGGTTTGCGGATATGGAAAACTATTTGGCCACTAGGAAGTTACCATCTCATTTTTCACCTCATGAAAAGAGGAAAATTATTACACAGAGTGCTAATTACTCTTGGATTGGTCATGATTTTTTCGCAGAGGTCCTAATTTGATTATTCGTAGATGTGTCCACGAGGATGAGGTACCTAAAATACTACGAAGTTGTCATGATGGACCATGTGGTGGCCATTTTTATAACAAACGTACAACATATAAGGTGTTACATTCAGGTTACTATTGGCCTAACATTTTCAAAGATGTTACCAAGTATGTGAGAAGTTCTAATAGTTTCCAAAGGATAGGAAGACATACGTCATATGATGAAATTCCTTTGCAAGCCCAAGTTATGATAGAACCCTTAGAAAAATGGGCCCTTGACTTTGTAGGACCAATTTCACCCATGTCCTATAGAAAGAACTATATTTTGGTTTGTATGGACTATGTCACCAAATGGGTAGAGGAAAAATCCCTATTCAGGGCTACAGATAATTCTGTTGTCGAATTTATCTATGAAGACATATTTACCCACTTCAGTGTCCCTCGTGAAATTGTTACCGACCAAGGCACTCAATTTACTTATAAGCTGATGAAAAAGATAACAGAGAAATATGGCATTAGACATAGTAAATCTTCTCCATACCACCCGCAAGCCAATGGTCAGGTAGAATCTACGAACAAATTTATGGAATCCATATTCACTAAGAATGTTTAGTTACATTACCAGGATTGGGTTTTGTTGGGCCCCAACAACTCCCCTTATATTTTTACAAAATTTAAAGGGCCCCTATTAAAATCTTGATAATTAAAATCAGCTACAGAATCAACCTTTTCAAATAGTTCTATGCCTTGGCTTGCTTTGAGACAAACTTAAGACATTCACTATAGTATGAAACATTCATTACAATATTATATGTCAAAAGTTAGAAACGAACATTAAAATCTCAATTTAAACAAAAATGTTAATTTTTATTAAATGTTTACTTTCGTTTAAATTATGATTATGTGTTCATTCTTTTGCTCATTAGCAAGTTTGACTATTTTGAATAATGGGTTCAATACTTCATCAAATAATA
>JZKD02S2276181.1:176924-195624 GCA_000966675.3 Picea glauca | reverse complement strand
TTCTCTTGGAATGTGTCTATATTCAATGTAATCGAACGTTTGTTCAAGACGACGAACTTGTAAGTGTAGACGTAGCAGGATAGGACTACGGATAGTGTAGATATGGTTGAGTTGGTAAACCACGAGGTGGGAGTCTAAGTAAATAATGATACGAGAGATACCTAGGGAGGAGGCTTGGGTCAATAGTCCAATGACAACGTGATATTCTTCCATATTGTTGGTTTCTGGTCCTAAGCAGATGCCTCCTGAACTCACCACCTCATCAAATTGGTAAATAACCCAATCTGCTGAAGCAATGTTCCGGGTATGTCGGCTAGCACCATCCGCGAACCCAAAAAGATAGGAAAGGAAGATGTCATCTGCGCATGAAAACACATGCACAGTCATGAGTGGCAATGGTAAAGACTCGAGCATGCGAAAGAAATAGACACACCAAACTAAAATACAATAATGTACAAAGTACAAATGTTAGGTGATCTAGGCATAGTACTTCTTAAGGTAAATCCCATTTTGGGGCTCTCTCAGGGAAATTCCATCATGATCAACTAATTCGTAAGCCCCTCTGTGTAGAACATGCTTCACGATGTAAGGACCGTGCCACATAGGTTCTAACTTTCCTGTCCCCAATTTATCGTGAGCCTGGTCGTAAACGAGGACTAAGTCTCCTGGGAAAGTCCGAGGGTGGAAAAATTTGTCATATTGACTCTTAATTCGTTTCTGATGTGCCTCATTGGCGAGAGTAGCATCGCGACGGGTTTCGTCCAGTTTGGATAGATACAAGAATCGTTCTTATTCAGCAGAGGTATGGGGCAGGAGTTCTACTTTCAGTTTGAGTGATGTAATCTCACACTCGATTGGTAGGACAATTTCAATGCCATAGACCAACTGGAAAGGAGTAAATCCAGTTGAAGTTTTCACAGAGGTGCGACAGGCCCAGAGAGCGGAGAACAATTGTAAATTCCATGATTTTTTGTTTTCCCCTACCATGCGTTGGATCATGGTTTTTAGGACTTTGTTGATAGCCTCAACTTGTTCGTTCACTTGAGGGTAGTAAGGGGATGATTTTTCATGGCGAAAACCCAATTTGACATGTAACTCGCTCATCATCTTATTTTTGAAGTGTGCACCATGGTCAGTGACAATGGCACGTGGTACACCAAAACGAGTTATGATGTGGTTGAAGAGGAATAGAGCTACAGTACGACCATCATTCAGGAAGGTAGGTATAGCCTCATCCCATTTGGTGAAGTAGTCGACGACGACGATGATATAACCGTGCCCCCTGGCTGAGGTAGGCTTACACTGCATGAAATCGATGTCCCATTTGGCAAAGGGGCCGATGGCGATAATAGGGTGTAGCGTCGTAGGGTGGGTATGTGCCTTTTTGTTAAAGATTTGGTAGGGTGGGAATTTTTTGACGGCCTCGATGCAATCTTTGAAAATCGAGGGCCAAAAGTAGCCGGCACGTAGGATTTTTTGGGTTGTGGCCATCCTGGAAAGGTGACTGCCACAGGCGCCAAGGTGACAATCGTTCAAAACGTGTTCAGCTTCTTCGTGAATCAGACATCGCCAAAGGATGGTGTCGATACCACGGAGATACAAAGTGTCACCGAGAATGATATAACAGAGAGAGTGGTGACAAATGCATCGACGCTCTTCGCGAGAGATGTTGGGTTGAAAACGTTGGGTTTGAAGGTAGAGGAGAATGTCTCTGTACCAAGGATCAGAGGTGTTGATGAGGAAGAGAGATTCGTCGGGGAGAGAATCTCTAGGTTCAATGTTTTCATCGGCACGAGGGAGAGCATAGATGAGCTCGGCAAACACCAGGGATTTTTTGTCTTTAGCCTTCGTAAACTCAAGATCGAATTCTTGAATAATAACGATCCATTTTGAATATTTTCCCCCAAGTACTTGACATGTCAAGACGTGATACATTGGGTTGGATTCTGTGATTACCATGGTGGTGCGTAATAAGATGTAGTGGAGGAACCTTTGGACAGCGATGATGGCTTCCAGAGCCAGTTTCTCAACATGCGAATATCTGAGTTCGGGTCCAGATAAAATCTTGCTCAGATAATAAATCACATGTTCTTCGTCATTGGGGTCTTCTTGAACTAACACCATCGCAATGGTGGAAGTAGAAGCGACCCAGTAAAGGATATAATCCTTTGTATATTCAGGGGGATGTAACAAAGGTGCCTAGGTCAAAGCATGCTTGAGAGCATCGAATGACTGTTGAGCGGCGTCATCCCAGATGAAAGGGACATTCTTTTGTAGTAACCGCATAAATCCTTTAGTTATCTCGGCATAATTACAGATGAAACGACAAAGAAAGTTTTCTTTGCCTTGCAAACTCTGGAGTTGGGTTAAATTGGTAGGTGGAGGTAAGGCTAAGATGTCCTTGATCTTTAAGGGATCCACCCTGATCCCATATTTGGAGACAATGAAACCGAGGAGTCGACTGGATTCGATAGCGAAAATGCATTTGTGTGGGTTCAGACGAATACAGTAGAACCGACATTGAAGAAAAATTGCTCGTAAATGATCAATGTGATCAGATCGATTTAGTGAACGGGCAGGTAAATCGTCGAGATATGGTTATGCCATATGTTTGATGTCATAAAAAGCGTACGACATGGCTCGCTAGAAAGTAGCACCAGCATTTTTAAGGCTAAAATGTATCTTTTGGTAGGCGAAAGTACCCCAAGGGAAGATGAAGGTTTTCTTATGTTGATCAGTAGGTAAGATTTCAATCTGGTTATATTCAGAAAATCCATCCATGAAAGAGAAGATTACGCTCCCTGCACAATTATCGATGATTTGGTCGATGAAGGGCGTAGGGTAGTTTTCCTTGGGACAAGCTTTGTTGAGATCTCGATAGTCAACGCAAACATAGATGGTCCCTTGTTTCTTAGAAACCAGAACAAGGTTGGAGACCCATTCGGTTAAAGGGATGGGATAGATGAAGCCAGATTTTAGAAGTTTTTCAACTTCTGCCTTTATAGCTACGATTTTCTTGGGATGAACCGGGCGAAGTTTCTGTCAAACCGGTTTCGCGTCAGGGTAGGTTTTGATTTCGTGTACAATGATTGAAGGGTCGATCCCTGGAATTTACTCGTAGCTCCATGCGAAGACATCGCGGAATTCCTTGAACAAAGTGGTGTAAGAAACTAATTCGTTGGGTGTGCAATTAGAACCAAGGTTGATGCTTTCCACGACACCTTCTTTGATTGAAATGTCAATCGTGATTGTAGTAGAGATGTTACTCATGTTCCCCTCAGACAGAGTATATTGTGTGAGGATAGGAGATTGTGGAGCATGGGTAACATCAAGTGGGAAGACAGAGTGTGTGTCTCCACAAATTTCTTTCAATGGCGGAAGAAAAGAGGATCGATGATGGTTATCATCCCAGAGCAGATCGTCAATGCTAAGAATTTCCATAATAGATTCATCCAAAGGAAAAATGTGGGAAATGTAATCGACGACAGATGATAGGGAATCCAACCATGAGGGCATCGAAAAGGCATCGAATTCCAATGAATGTGAAGTGTTCAAAGGGGGAGAGGCAGATTGAATAGCTACGTATGCGGCCTCGGCTGGGCTAAGTGACATAGTGTCACTGAGCACATCGAATTACAAAGGACTAGGCACAATCCAAGGGCTAGATGATTCCAAGGATTGATAAGGCATAGTCAAGATCATATTGACGGCGGAAATATGATGTGCGGTAGGTGGAAGTGGTGTAGGGAAAGTACCCATGAGGCTAGAATCTTTCAATAAGCCAACACCAACACTTTCATATGTAACCGGGTGGTCTCCCAAAAAGGAATGTTGTTGGTAGCAGGGATGCAAGCGTCATGTGTGCAGAAATTGATCTGATCGATGGTAACAATTTTTCCTTGATGGGGGAATTGTACACATCGAAACACTAATGAGGCGATGACAGTCATGGCATAGAACCAACTTCTTCCAAGTAGTAGGTTGTAATAGAGGGGAGCATCGACCACCTCGACGTCAACGGTAACAGTTTTGTTGCCCAAATGAATGGCTAAGGATTATAATAATCCATGAGGATGAAAACCTCGTCCATCGAAGGCATGTAACATGGTAGCAGACTTGTTAAGGGCAGGTGATTTCAAGCCTTTCCAATAGGCTAGATACATGACACAGGTGGAGGCTCCCTCATCCAGGATAGTCCGGTGGATTTGTTGATTGTGAACAACAACATCAATTTGGAAAGCTAGCTGGTGGGAGAGTCGCGGTTGATGATCATCCAGATTAAACGTGAGGTTTTTTTATGACTCAGGATCAAAAGCGTCGATGGTGGCTAAGAGCGTTCTACGTTGGCTGGGGAAGTGTTGTAGAACTTCAAAGGCAGACATGGAACATGGGGCTTGGGCCAAATCTTCTACAATGTTGTAATTTTGGGCATCCCGTGAATTGGGATTGAAGGTAGATTTCTGGATGGTTCTCTTAGGAGGGCGTAAGATAGAGTCAAAAGAAGGTTTCTCAATATGGAGTGGCTCGGATGGAGGGCTAACAGACGGAGGATTGGTGGTGGATGGTAACGGGTCTGACGGAGAACCGTTAGCGATCTTTGGCTTGTCAGGTTTAACTAGCGTGTCATATGTCGCAGAGCGAGTGGTTATATTAACTCCATTAAACATGTAAATGTGGGCACTTGTCGAGGCCTCATCATGGGGTTGGTTGGAACTGCCCTCTGGTGTGGGGGTTTGTGCAACCAAATATTGTTGCTGCGGAAAAAGATGAGTGAGCACAGCGGGTTGTGAATTTCCCTTGAAAATTTTGGCCACTTCATCACGATGTGGGCAGTCTCAAGTGTAGTGATCGTCACCACAAATGAGACATGGGAATTTTGGTTTTCGTTGTGGTTGTTTTCCAGAAGCAGGAGTTTGTGGTTGGGTCTTGTGTTGTTCATTGTTATTGTTCTTCTTTGGTTTGTTTCTCGCTTTCTTCTTGCCCCCAAGTTGTTATGAAGGGGTTGATTGGACCGCATTCACATCAGAGACTTGAGTTTGAGGGGGGGTAGAAGAGGGTGCATTTGAACTGGGAGCATCTGTCGAAGCGGGTCATTGGATCGTTCCAGTAGACTGGGTAGTAGATTGAGTTTTGACGGAGCCAATAACTCCATCAG
Source organism: Picea glauca (assembly GCA_000966675.3). NCBI lineage: Eukaryota > Viridiplantae > Streptophyta > Pinopsida > Pinales > Pinaceae > Picea > Picea glauca. Next base: position 190,469 of record JZKD02S2276181.1, on the reverse strand, counting down.
CATGCAAAGCAGTCGATGGTTTGGATGGATCGTTAGTGGCACAGGTGGCATTTGGTATCAACTCATATAGAGTACCGGATTGTGAATAGACTAAGTCTAAGTACTGAGCTCGGGTGATGGCTTCTTCCTTGGTGACTACACCACCCATGCCAACATCACGAGAAATCTGGGGTAACAATGATTTCATGAACCATTCTGCTAACAATTGGTCAGGAATGACTTCTTTGATTAGCCTTCGTCATCGTCTCCATTCATGGATATGATCGGAGATATGTACAGAAGTTGTCTGACGAAGGGAGGTTAATAGTTCAGTACCCGTCTTGTACCGGATGGGTAGTTGGAAGTGCGTGAGGAAGGACATGGCGAGGGAGTTTAAATCATGAAAAGATGCACGTGGTAATTCAATATACCATTTCACAGCGGAACCCATAAGTGTTCGTTGGAAAAGACGCAAACGAATTGAATCATCCATGAGGGAGTTGGATGAACACCACAAATGGAAAGTCATCATGTGGTTGTTCGAGTCTTCTCCAGACTTTCCATTGAATTTTGGGATGTCAGAAGGAAGTTTAGCTGGAATAGCTGGCCAAACCGGAGAATGATAAATGGGATCATTCGTTAACCGAGACAAGTCTGGAAGATCCAGGGTAGCTAGAAAAGGTAGTTGTCGGTTAACCTGTGGGTAATGTTGGTGTGGCAGAGGGACACCAGTGGGGCCCATTATTGGGTTATGTGGATAATTATAATTAGTGGGCCCTCTCATGTAAGGTTGGTTTTGACCAAGGTACACAGGATTTGAGATGTTTTGAGAAGCATGCGTGAGCAGAGGATAATCGGATGGGTTTTGTGGATTATAGGGTGGGTTTGGAATTTGTCCATAAGGGGGTTGCTGCGGAGTCTGAACATTTTGTCCTGTCGAGAACTGTGGGTTTCCTTGAAAAAGGACGTTCCGCGGATTGGGTGCGGTGGACACATTTTGTCCGTGTGGTTGATGGTAGACTCCGTATTGAGGCTGCCCCCTAGCATGAGGGTGCCCCCTGAATGGAATTTGTCCTCCGATGGGAGGATGCCCCCCAGCATTAAGGTTCCCCTAGAATGGAATTTTTCCTCTGGTGGGAGGATGCCCCCCAGCATTAAGGTTCCCCCCGAATAGAATTTTTCCTCCGGTGGGAGGATGCCCCCCAGCTTGAGGTAGGGTTCCCGGGATTTGAGAACCAGACGTAAATGAATGATCGGTGCCACCGAGCGGGTTAGGACCACCGAGACCAGTCCCTCTGGGTTGTTGGATAGGTATGGAACTTCCCGGTATAACTTGGGTAGTAGTTTGGGCAGTGGTGGTAGTGGAAGCATTCAATGACTTGAATCCAAAAGGGAGTGTAGGTCTTGGTGTTACAGGTGTACCAATCGGATCTTGATTGACTACCGCGTTACCGACGGGGATAGTCGGAATGTGTGGGACCATTGTAGAATGGGCCGTCTGGAGGGGAATAGTAGACCTTGGGCCAATGGACGGTATGTTTGGACCAATGGGTGGTGTGGTTGTAAAAGTGGTGGTATCGGTGAAATGATTTGGAGGTACGGTGTAGGAAAAAGGTGCATCGACACCTTCCCCTGTTCCATAAAGATCTCGCACCAAGCGTGGTGGACTTTGAACAATGTCTGTGGTCCAAAAAGGGTCATTGGCTAAAGGGTTTTGAGAAGACCTAGTCAGAATGTCAGAAGGATTGATGACAACGAATTCTCCAGCAGAATTCAGGTGGAGGATCTATCATTCATATCCCTCCGGAATGCGGTAAGCTTCCAGAGATTCTGAAACAATTCAAAAATTCTCCAAAGGAGTGGGAACTTCTTCCTGGGAAGTTGTAGTATTTTGAACCTCTCTCTATTGAGGATATTCCTCCGTAGAATGAGGGGGGTAAAGGGGTGTTTTCTTACATATTTTCTGGAGGAAGTCCCTGTAGCCTCCACGAACGGCGTGGAGGGTCGATGTTGGTGAAGAAGAGTCGGCGAAAGAGATCTATGGCCAACTACTGAAAAGAAACAACACATGCTAAAGAATATAAGAATCACAACCAAGAAAACATGACCTTATTTTGATGACCGTACTAGTTGGTGATGAAATCCAACGTCGCGTGATCAAGTCCAGAAGGGGCGGGGATAGGGTGGAACAGTTACAATGGCAACCTGCTTAACGGACTTACGCCTTGGCGCAAGCTTCCATGCAGTAATTGTGGATTTACCCTCCAAGGAGCCCGAGTGAGTTTGACCAATGTCCTCTCCAGGTACAGTGAGACTTCCCATCACCGTCACCTTGTGTAAGACCCTAAATATTATGGCCACTGAAGTTACCAATTTGCAGTCAGCCCCTGGGCAGGAACAGTCGACAGTCCGATCCGAATGTACAGGCAGGGTATCGAGCCCGAAATCAACTAAAAGGCTTCCACGCAGTAATTGTGGATTTACCTCAAAGTGATCCCCATAATACTATCTGACCACCACAATCAGTTAAACCACGGAGGGTTAGTCCCCGTATCTCACCCGAATGAGACCTCGTGCGTAACCCCTGTGTGAGAGGGGGATCCCAGGAAGACTTATACAATAATTGGGTTTTACTCTCCCTAACTCAGGATGCTAATGTTTGTTTTGGAAACTTTGGAGAGTTATTCTCACAGCATAATCCAAAGTACTAATCCTAGTCTACTATTGGTGGAGGATCCTAGAAAAGAAAAAGTTCCAAATAATTTTTAATTAACGTTGATTTTATGGCTGTTCTTTAGGAAAAAAGGGGTGGATGGAAGTGAAACGAATGGAATTATGACTCAGTCCCAAAAATGCATAAAAAATGATAAGCATTCATTTCTTTTTGATGAACATCTATCTAAGGGAGAGAGAGAGAGTTCTTTTCACTAACAAGCACAAATAAGGAGTGTCCTCAAACAAGTTTTCTCCAATCAAATCCTGATGTGATGCTAAACTTTTGAGATGCCTTCTAACATGCACAATCAATCATGAAGATGATTTTTTTTTTTTTGCATATGAATAATGATTAATTCAAAACAAGGCTCGTCTTTCTAATTACCTTCTTGGATGAATGAAAAATCAGACCAAAACAAGCAAGAATCATACAAACAATACACCCTCTCGTTACAATCAAAACGAAAAAGCGAAAGAAAAGAATCAATCAAAGAAAAAACAAAATTCAAACCCAAAAAGAAAAAGTTGAAGAACAATGATCTTGACTAAAATCAAGATGAAGAGATCTGTAGGCCTTCGATGACCTTCACCAGGGTTTTCACTCAGTTAAACAAAGAGAAAGATAATGCATGGGTTTCGGACTCCAATGAACCGAAAAACTCAATAAAAAAAGTGAAGAAGGCTACAAAATCCAAATATTAAGATGTTCGTTCTTCAAAATGATAGATATCAAGGCTGGAAGAGAAGGAGCATTGACTCACAAGGTTACTCAACAGGAGAGACACAGATGCAAACCCTCAAAAAAGGCAATTCTGGAAGGTTTTTTTGCCAAAAAAGGGTTGGCGCTCTGTTTCCAAAGGCAAGGAGTGTTATAGGGATTTGTGTAAGGCTATAGGGGAGAAATGGTGCTCTGTTAACACAAGGACAGGGGCGCCAGGTTCAAAAACTCCCAAAAGTGTCAAAAAATCAAAAAATTGCAATTCAATTTCAACGATTAAGTTGAGTATGATGGGGTAGGGAGCCAATCAGCTCATGAAACCAATAAAAAGAGGATTGAACCAGGTATGAAACAATCAAGGGGTAGAAATAGGTCAATGAGGAGAAATTGAAACAAGAAGTTTCGATTTGAGGCTTTCTCCCCAGTGGATTCGCCAGTTTCTGTTGTAGGAAAATCTCCCTGCGGACAGGCAGATTGCCTCAAAGAGCTTGAACCTAACTCTAAGATAGAAAATGCTTAACGTGGACACTGACTACCTTTCAAATCTATCTAAACTAACACATGAGAAGGAAGGATTATAGAAGTACCTTTTTAACGACGTTTTTCCCTGCACACTCCGAGTTGTGCTCCGATCCTTTGCTACTCGCTGAGTTCTACAGACAATCAAGATACGACTACTTCCTACTCTATCGATATTAGCTTGAAAATAGATCTATCAATTCATGATAATTTCATGTAACATTAGACACAAACTAGAAAGAAACAGGACAAGCGTGTCATATTGATGAGAATAACGACAGCAGTACTTACAATCATAGATGCGAATGCGACAGCTTCGTCAAGTCCTCTTCGTCTAATCCTTGCCTRAAAGATCCACAACTTGGATAACAGTAGCTTCACTGATCACTCTCTTTTGGATGAYTGTGTGTTTCCTCTAAGATGATAGGTTTCATGCTAGCAGTTCTTCCCCCTTTCCACCATCATAGAGCCTACTTATATAGGTTAAGAGGAGCTTAACCTCTTGAGTTATCTTTAGAACAAGTTGGGGAACTTCCTCCTCATATCAGGGATCACTTGATGAAACCAAGAATTCGAATACAACTGCCTCCTAATCTTGAAATATTCTCCCCTTATTCTCCTCAACAGGCCAACTACTGCCTCAGATTAGGCAGCGCTCCCTTAGAAGGGGCATCAGAGCGTTGTAGCGCTCCCTGAGAAGCTTGAGGGGAGCGCCAACGCCTTCAAGGTGAGTAGCGCTCCTTCAGAGGGGGCAAGGGAACGTTATAACACTCCCTGAAGCCTTGTAGGGTAGCGCCAGTGCTCCTAAGGCTGATATAGGGGAGCGCTCCCCCTCAAAACCTTTGTTTCAGAGCTCTCTTAAGGTGTTAAGAGTTCTTTGACTCCAATCAACTAGTTCTTCTTCTCCAAACCAAGCACATGTGATGTTTTAAGTGTCTCCTTAGTGTCGTCGGCATGGAATTATGCTCGAACATCATTTGCGACACTTGTAACCAACTTGCGACACTTGCGAAAGTTGTAAGGAAGATGCGACACTTACGACAATTGAGAGGAATATGCGACACTTATCCAGTTGAGTAATTTTGACATGTAACAGTAATTCCAATGTTGAGGGGGAAATAGAGTGCAATCACTAGGTGACTACCATGACTATGATTACAACATATAATCATGCAATAGTGTAACCTTACAAAGAGGAAGTTGGAGGTTTTAAGACATCAAAGAAGATCTAGAGTGTAGGTTTTTGATAACCTTTGGTGGATGAAGGCCCACACAAAAATTTGTTTACTAGGTTTGAATCCATAGTAAATAGCACTATGTCTACAATATCCAAAGTAGTGGATTCTATTTAGAGAATCAAGATGGTCTAAACTTTCGTTGGACGGTTCATTTGACTTAAGCAGTTCTAAAAAAAATGATGTAGACTTTAAGGAAGGAACGGATTCCAATGTTAGTTTTTCTAGTGGCATTGGTGGCCACTTTCCATCCTTTTATCACTAAAAAAAATCATAGGATGACTCACTACTATCTTGGAAGGTATTGGAGCCAAATCATCCCACAAGGAAGTAAGTTCCTAGTTTGGTGTAAGTTGGTAGGACTTAACATATTTTAAATGCGAGATCAGGCACTTGAATCTATTAAAGAGAGAATCACATACAAAGAAGTGCATTAGAAAATTTGAGTAGGAGTGTTTGATTCTACAACACATGATGATGTAATTTCAGGGTTTTCAATGTAGAACTAGACAACATTGAACATAAGTGGGGGAGGATGTAAGGATTTTTGTTTTCCCACAAAGAACAAATGCACTTTCCACGTGTACTATCTTGATCAAGGTGAATGAAAATGGAGTTGGTTGTGACTTAGGAACTTGACATGGTGTAGCCACACACATTACAAGCTACATTGCAATATGGGTGAGGTTCTCAGTAGATTGAAACAAGTTGTGCATATGGTGCATAGTGATTTGTCTTAAGTTGCGATGAAAAAAGTGTCATTGTCTTGGTGGAGAAAAGGGATTATAAAGCTTAATGGAGAATACATCGTAGTCAAATATGGAAGAGTGTGAATTTATAGGTTGGATAGGTTTGCGACATGATAAGGTTGTAGGTAGAAAGTGAGTCACTATAAAGAACACCACAACAAGGAACACCTTAGTAGAAGTGTTTTCGGTTGCAACAATTGACATGAATAACTTAGTTGAGAAGATGGGTGTGGGAGAGTCACCCACTAATGAGTGGTGTGGTAACAATTGAATCATTGTGTTCAGTTCTATAGTGTCTTATGGAAGAATTCAAGCTGCAACAGAGTTTGCAGTGACAATGATCCAAGGAGGGAGAACGCTAACAAGATCTTCAAGAGAACTACTCCAATTTGAGGCCTACAAGAAGAAAAAATCAGTTTCTGTAAAGCAATACTACAATCAGTATCATGTAGGTCCAAGTTTGCATGCAGGACATATAGAAACACTCAATGACTACATGGATTTCCCCCCTACTTTTGAAGCTTGGAATGTGGTCTACTATGTTTCTAATTCCCGAAAGGTGGTGGGGGCACAAAGCTCCTCCCTACAGGTAATTTCCTTCTTCTTGTCTAATAAATTGAGTTAAATAGGCAAATAAGGACTTGGAAATCTCAAAAAGTTGTGTTAGTTGAATGCCATCTAGTTCTTAGTCAACTTAGTAATGTAGATTGGGGTTGTAAATATGATTTGAATGGGAGCCTCGTTTATTATATCCTATTATAAGGAAGTATCTAGTGTAGTGCTTGTAATTGGGAAAGACATTGGAAATGTCAACCAAATAAGGTTTATGGAAGACAATTCAAGACATTAAGCTATTACCCACGTCCCAACAAATGGTCAGTTACTCTGTATTGTCAGAATCCATGCACCTACTAATCATAGAGACAAATAAAGAGATGCATTCTAGGGTACAAATTAATATTGGAGAAGCTTTGGCTCAAGGAAATTTTAATAATACCTCCTATTCAGGTGTTGCAAAAGGGGTTTTGAAGAATATTGAAAGAGGAATGTCCACCTATAATTTCAACTTCATATGTGCATTGGAGAGTAAGCTACGCCAATTTTTATTTGAACCTATATTTCAAGTATTTGTTTCTTAAGAATTAATGGCAACACCACATTTTTGTGAAGATAAAAATTGGATTAATCTTAGTGAATGGCTTTGTATTATAAGGGGAAAGTGGGAGGATGTATTTACAATACAACTACATTCCTTGGATAAGGTTTGGAAAGTTTTGTTTGTAAAGAACCAATTGTTGTTGCTACACATTTACTTTGCTTGTTTAGAATATATCAAGGATATAAGTTCAAGGTAAAGATTGAGGAACCATCAATATAGATGTACCAAGATTCATGGATCTAAGGGATAATGGCATGGTTTATGGGGAGACCCAAGTTTCAATTGGGTCGTGGATAGTGAGTGGAGCAACCACTTGAAAGAAACAAGGAAAGATATATGTTCCATCAAAAGGGGGATATGTTGAAGAGGTTGGGAGAGGGTCAGATCAAGGGAAAAAACTATTGATCTAAGATGAGGGTTTCCCTATTGCTTGTAAGAGAGGTGAGTCTCAAGATAAGAGGGAGGTTTAGTGAGTTGAATGTGAGGACCTCACAATATATCAAGGCCTTGCTAGAACTCTATCTCAACACCTTGGAGGAAAATCGAATGGTTGTATATTCCCACCTTTGCCTCCCATACTTGGATGAGTACGTGGTAATATACCATGGATGCAAAGGGGTGGAAGGTTGAACATGTTCATGAATGGATTCTAGTTTCCCTAAATGTTAGTTTTGAGGCTGCATGTATTCATGTCCAAGAGTTTGGGAGAATGTTGGGAGAAATAAGAGGAACCTCACTTATTTTAGAGAAAAGGGACACAACACTCCTTGTTGTAGGGGAAGGCTAGTATAAGAAGTAGAATTTACTAGATAGAGGGGGGATAAAAGTAGTCTTTGAACACTTCTAGAATGGGATCATCCTTTTTAAGCAGGACAAGGACTAAAATATCTTCAAGGTAATTTTATATATTTCCATCAAGGACATGGACAATTCTGATGTGGACAATTTTGCATGGAGCCATTTCTCCCAGACCTCTTCAGGAAAGATTGTGAATCTATGGTGCATGTACAAATATGTGAGATGTGGATTTATGATAATATTTTGAATTCTCCAATCACATTCTCTATTGACCTTGTGTAAACCATTCCATTTGGTGTTTGTTTCACTAAGTGTAAAGAACAATGTTGGAGAATTATAAGACATAAGTTAGGTATGAGCTATTCGTTACCTCTTTATTCCATTTTATTTTAATGGTATGCATATTTTGTATTGATCAAATGAGGAATTAACCCATAACTGATTCCATTAGACACAAACTCAATCCTAAGTCCAACTAAGGAGAAAAAAAACACACACTAATTAATCTAGGAGTCAAGCATGCAAATAAACCTTCTCACAAAAAAGTTCTAGTTGTTGATGGAATCCAACATCGCAGAATCGATGCGCGAAGGGAATGCATTTCGGTGGGTGGGTAATTTACGTTGAAAACTAGATTAATGAACTAACTCCCTGGTGCAAGTTACCTCATTGAGCAGTGGCCAACCCTCCAGGGAGTCTGAGTGATTCTAGCAAATGTCGATCCCAGGTACAACACCACCTTCCCTATGTTGTCACCTTGTGTAGGAAGTCTAAAATATGATGGCCTCTATGGTACCACCTACTATACCAAATCAGAGGGGGGACATTCGACAGTCGACACCAAGACCAATAAAACATGATTTATTACTCTGAGGGCCCTAATGCGACCTCGTGATTGACCCTTGTGTTAAAAGGGATTCCCATAGTCAGTGATATCGAAACTGAATTTCACTCCCTAACTCAAGGCTTTATGTTTGTTTAGCAACTTCAGAAATTTATTCTCACAATCCTATTCCAAAGATATGCACCTAAGATAAGATGGGTTTGAAGAGCCCTAGAAATGTTTCTAGATAAATTTTAATTAGCGCTTGATTTTAGGTTGTTGTTACTCAAAGGAGTGGTCATGAAACTGATGGTGTTTTGACTCAACTCTTTAAACCATGAAAGAGGAAAATGAAATGCAAGAATTTTAGCTTCGATTAAAACTAGCTATGGGAAGGAGAAAGAGGTTTTAAGCAAAGAAATAATTTCTTGATAGATTACTGTGTGTGTAGTACTGCTAATGATAAAAAGTATGAGCTAATTATCCGGATAAATGGAAGCAAAATGACACAAATTTTAAAAATACCATGCAAATGTCATACTTCACTTAATACACCTATACAACATTGAATCAACTGTCATAATTTCTAATATAGTAAATTTTTATGATTATAGATACCACCATACACATCTTGAATACTCATAAGGATGACGGGGGCTTAGCCTTGTTGACCAATATATTATCATGTTCATTCATAAAGGTTTTTTTTAATTATGAAAAATAGAGTCAATATATTGTAGGTATTGAGAACCTTGTTGACGTTAACCCAACCTTGGAGAGAGATATAATATCACCTACATAACAACAATTGTGATGTGAACATGTTCTATAATATTTTCAATGAGGCAAGAATACCTATGTTCATGATTATAATCATGTTAATTACAATATGAAACCATAACATGTGTAACATGATACTTTTGAATTCGGGTCATAATACCTCTATGAAATAAATGTTACTTATTGTTGAAATATGTGATGAATGGGTGTTTCATTGATGAGGGACCAAAACTATTATAATAAACAAATCCCACTAGAAAAGTGCTTTGAACATGTTGATAACTAACCATTGATAATCCTATGTTGATGGTTCAAAAACAGTGAAAAATAGTCATATTACATGTTCATTGGTTATGAACTAAATCTATATATGGTCATCATGACATACAAATTATCCATAAGGTGACATTAGTGAGAGCATGTTTCATTGATTCTAGAAAGGCATTGTTGAAGGCATGAGGTGAAAATGTTAGCATGGGGATCGAAGATGAACATAAAGAAACAACGTTAATTAAGAACCATCGAAGGTAGGAGGAGAGCATTGAGAGGAAGAAAATTTAATGGAAATGAAGGTGACCTTATAGGTATAGGCTACAGGATGAAACCACTAAATATAACCTCTTAGGGAAGACAACAAGGAAGTGGTGACTAGTCTCAACTAAGGAATTCCATATTGAATTCATCCCCAATCAAGACATTGAACTAAAGTGAGATAATCAAAGATGAATGGATCAAGGAAATAGGTGGTCAATAAGAGAGTGAATGAGGAAGATGGAAGCCCCAAAAGATTTATCATGCTAGCTGCAACAATCAAGTATACCCAGTCTTATACTCCTCCAATAATCACAGCCTTGGATATGAACTCCATCCTTCTTTTATAGATGAATCGCTCAAATAACTCCATAATAAAATATTCAAGAAAAATTTGGACATCTTTCCTCAGGTGAACCACCTCCTATAAAAACACAAATCTAATATGGCTTCCTCTTATTGGGAAAAATTTTCCTTGAGAAGGTGAATGATTCCAAGTGTTAACATATGAGCCTACAATGTCTTGCAAATAGAATCACACAGAGGAATTCCTCCCATGAAAATAACTTTATTCAATAAAACCCTCCTCAAGGATATCCAATGATCTCCTTTATCTTTGTAATCTATGCTAGCTTCCACCTACATTGTCATTAAAAAATTTACTTATGGAGAGCACTTCTCATCTCAGCAAATCATTATCACTACATTCCAAAAACTAAAACAATATATTAATCCAATCAAATGATGGTCTCTCCTTCCAAGGAAAATGTTTTACAAGTATGAGGGAACTAGAGAGACGAGCATAGCCATCACATGAAGGGTGTTCTTAAAGCATCCAATACCACTCCATGGGATCTGGCATGCCTTCAAATATATGATTGTCCCTCGAAATGTGTAACATGCACCCTCGATAAAACAATATGCATGAAAATGTACCAATAAGGGATCCAAAAAGGAAGAACTTTACCACACGCACCACCACGCCTCAAAATATGCAATGATGCCTCAAAAGGTAATCCTCAATGAGTAAGTTTTCATCAAAACTACAACTATGCCTTCCAATATTTACATCCTCCATGAACAAGCTATTGAAAAGAGGTCTTCAAATAATGAAACAAGTTTCCATGCATGATGAGTGGTAACACCACCCATGAAGGACAGGAGAGTGACAAACTAGGAGGGGATTTCCTCTTTAGTCAGGAAGACTTGCAAAGGATAATTAGAGGCCTAGAAGCCGAAGAGGCAACTCTACTCTACAAAATCTACTAGGTGATAAAATTATCAAGTTTGGGGTTCACGTCTTAAGGGTGATAGGGAGAAGGAGGCTATGGACCAAGGGAGGGATAACATCTGATGAGGTCAATGAGAGAATCAAAGATACTCGAGTGAAAACATGGTATTTACAATGAATAGAATCATGAATTCTACAACAGAAAAGTGCAGCGGTAGAAATTTTATGTACTAAATTGAAGCTTAGAACCTTTATTGAAATTTTGAGAAGGGTGATCAGTGGTAAAAGTAAGAACCACAAGAAAAAATAGTAGTTACTGTGAATATATCTATGGAGGGAGTCAACATAAAGTGTGTTGCAAGAACAAGTTTCAACCTAAGACTATTCTCACAATTATGCCAATGTTAAAACTAGGGTTTTAACTACATTTAACAAAGGATTACCGATTTCAGAGAGACAAAGGATAGAAATTATTGAGTTTTGCGGTATCTCCATAGGTTTTTTCGGATAGGGGCGCTCCTTTGCCTCTGTTGATGTTCAATTGAATCTTGGATTGAATCACCACTCCTCTACCTCTGTCAGATGGGGTTTTTCTCCTCTACGTCGATCACAAATATGTATCCTCTGTCGTGTAGTTTCCTCCTCACGTAGGAATATCCAAGCTATGGGGTTTTTCTCCTTTTCACTGAACACAAATATGTATCCTTTTCTCCTGTGCTGTGTAGTTTCCTCCTCATGCGGGGATATCCAAGATATGGGGTTTTTCTCCTCTGCATCGAACATGAATATGTATCCTTTGCTCTTGTGTTGTGTAGTTTCCACCTCACGTGGGAATATCCAAGCCAGTAGATGGATCTGTGAATGCAATGTATGGGCCGATTTTGTCTCTATGAATGCTATTGTTGAGTGTTATGTGTAGTTTCCACCTCACGGGAATATCCAAGTTGGTAGTAGATGACCATTCATGTCCAATTTTCTTTGTAATGAATGGGTGCAGGAGGTTTGTCATTTGTATTTATTTATTTATTTTTAATGTTTTATTATTATTATTTGTTAATTTAATTTAATTTATTTATTTTTTGTTAAACAAAAACATAATTACTGTAAAGACAGGGAAAATAGATTTTGAAGCCAATGGAACTAGAGTGATACAACCCATTGATCCAATCAAAAGGGAATGATACATAGAGCCAATAGATGACATCATTGATGGTGCAAGAGTGGGCCAATAATATAACTTAATGGAAAAAATATAGAATGATTATACCAATCCAATAAGAAAAAAGACTAGTCAGTTGGAGAACAATACGTTATTATAATTCAAAGAGCTAAGAAGCATTATAAGATTGGAAAAAAATAATTATAATATTTTGTCTCATTGTTGTGACATGATTAGGTCTATCCATGATATTGGTATAGAGATACCAATCCCTCCCATATTTGATGGTATAGGGAGTGTTGAATATTTTATGCAGGATCTAAGCTTAGTGTTACTTGGAGGATTTTGTATAAGAACTAGATGTGACATTGAAATCCACACCATATAGGTGGTGGGATAACTATAGAGATGGAATTTATAGCTGGGAATAAGTACAACCATGATTGCAAACTAAATTTGCTACGCCACTCAAGTACCAAGCGATTAACATTCCGGGGGAAATGTAGTGACCTTCATTTAATTTAAACTACCATTGAATTAAAGAGGAACAGTAAATTTCAAATTTACTCAAAATTCACTTAATCTAACATATTCACTCCCATATTTAAATAAATAAAATAACAATTTGCATAATTTACATAACAATTTAAATACCTCGCCCTGATGTTGTTGCTCCCTTTGCTTGAACCTATCCGCAGCAGCTTGCTCCTTAAGACACCCCAAAACCAGCCACCCTACCGACTAGTTCGCCTAGCCCTAGGACATCAATGGACGTCCTAGCCCTCCGAGCCCAAAACCCCTCAGCCCCGGTGCACTGTAAATCCCACTGTCCACTAACTCTGTCCCAATACTCCCCCTTTTCCCCTCTCGTCCAATGCATGAATCAATATCCCCTCTCCATAATCCTTCTTCTTCCCTTATGCCTCCTTCACCGCCCTCGCACCTTCCCCCTCCACCAAACACCTTATCCCTTAATTAATGCCTTATCCATCCATTTATTTCTATTTAATGGTCTTATCCTTTATTAAATATTTCCCTTTTACGTATGGGTTACGTTATCCCTTATGGGATACGTAACCCATTTAACATTATATTTCATTTTTTTAACCTTTAATTTAATACTTAATCAATTAATGACTCACTTAATAA
>JZKD02S2276181.1:142947-166293 GCA_000966675.3 Picea glauca | reverse complement strand
CAGCCCACCATGAGGATTGAGCTCGGATTTGGTGTCAAATCGACTTGGGAGCCGATCCATTAGTGGTTGGGAAGCCGACCAGTTTCAATAAATGCGTCATTTAGCAGGCGCGCGGTTTTTTCGCCCAATAGCCGTGCCTTGTGCACCTATGCGCACGTTGTACGATCCTGTTACGCGCATATGTGTGCGCGCCCAGATAATGTATAGCGCCTTTCAAATTTTTGGTAATTTGCATAGTTTTTTTACCCTTTTGAAATGCTATGGAATTAATCCTGTGCCATGAATGACTCTTTCTGTTTTGACGATGCGGAGTTCTTGTCACCCCGTGCGGATGAAATTTCAGTGATAACAGTGATCTTCCAGTTTCCATTAGGTTCTTTTGTGAAAAATGGATGTGTTTAGAGGCCTTTACCATGCCCCAAAAAGGAAAATAAGTCCTTTGCCCTTACAAGAAGTTTTTAGTGCTAAATATTTCATTTTGAAACATGTCAAGGTGAGGGAGTCATCTTCACCTTTATGAAATTTGGAATTTAAGAAGGATCTAAACTACTTAATTTATGAAATTTTAAATTTACCAAACATATACCACTTAAATTTAAGAATTTAATATTTCTATTGCTTAAAAAATTGAATTTGTTTAACAAGCTTGGCCATTAAGCATAAAAAAGATTCATTTAGGGAAGAAGGCCCTGATTTTATTCCATTGGTGATTATATAAACCTTGAATTACATATATTGTGAAAAACAATTCCTAATGGCACCCATATCCCACTAGAAGGTCAAATATCTCTTAAATAAGATCTACATGGTTATTTGAGGCCTATTTCATGGCCCTTGAATTTGAGAACTTTCATAAGGGATATATGGATATATGTCCTATTTATAAGGGATATATGGAATTTGGGTGGGACATGGTCACCATTCACAAGTTTTGGGCATAATGTATATCAAATAACATAAGGTGCTTAGGCCCTATTTGAATCTTCTCAGGACTAAGCTTTGTGATGTAATGCTTAAACAACCACACAATTGGTACATTTTCATAATAAGAATAGGTCTCAATGTGTGTACAATGACTAGAGAGGAAAAAAATGTCCTTAGGTCCTAAACATATTTTCTTTGGCTCATTGGCCATTAACAAGGCCTCAATCCACCACATCTATGCTATATTTTAATATACTTATATGGTGCTTGGGTGGGATATGGGTGTAATTCACAATTTTTTCACACCATGTATGGAACTTAGGTATTGTCCATGGTTAGGGAAAGAACATATTTAAGAGATATTTGACCTTCCAGTGGGATATGGGTGCCAAGGCTATTTGATACCAAGGTTGTTTCAAAGTGATGGTTTTTTTTTTTTTAATTCCTAACCTCCAAGGGATTTTGGTTTTGCAATTCTTATCCATTTTACTAAGGTAATCCTCATTTCCTTTCTTCCCTTATAGAAAAATTGAAACATTTTCCTCTTCTTTCCTCTAGTATACCAATTAGAATGTATGCTAAGAAATGCTAATAAACAAGGAAATCTCACAATGCTAATGTTATGAGATTTAACCACCCACCATAAATAACTAACAACAACACCATCTATAGATTTTTATGATCTCTATTTTTTCATATATTTGTGTCCAATCCCTAGAGACATATCCATTGGATTTTAGTGTGAATCCCAACTATTTGAACACTTAGCTAAAATATAATACTTGAAAAGGTAAAATATAGACAAACTCTATTTTTTGTCTATGAGTCAAACCATTAAAATAAACATAATATATATGCATGTTTACTTCCTTAACAATAGATTCAATAAAGAAAAAATGATTCTTTAATACAATAAGTTTTATTAATAGAACCAACTCCAAATAAGAGGCTGACAACATCTACAAACAATACACGGGAAAGAAAAATATTCCTACCTAATTTTAGTTCTTTTATTTTCCTATTTTGTTGTATGATTTAATGATCCTTCTTAGTCCTTTGGATACCAATAAGAATAGAAGAGGGGATAGTGGACACCCTTGTTGTTATGAACCAATGTCCACAAATAACATAAGAATAGAAGGAAGTAGCTCCAATCCTTGATAATGATAAAGAGTTGATGAAAATGAAGCCACTTCAAGGGGACAACATCCCTTGAATTACATATATGGTGCAAAAACATTCTTAATGACACCCATATCCCACTAGAAGGTGATCGAATATATCTTAAATAAGATCTACATGGTTATTTGAGGCCTAGTTTATGGCCCTTGAATTTGAGAATTTTCATTGTGAGCTTAATGTTCTTGTTTTCTTCCCCTAGACATGGACGTACAAGCCTTGAGAACTATTCTTATTATGAAAAAAATATTAATGGCATCAAAGATCCCACATAGAGGCTAAATATTTCTACGTAGGTCTTGTGTTGTTTTCTGATGACTTCATCATGAAGCTTAATCCTAAGAAGATTTAAATAGTACCTAAAAACCTTATGTTCTTTCCCTGACCATGCACAAGACCTAAGTTCCATACATGGTGTGAAAAAATTGTGAATGACATGCATATCTCACCCAAGCACCATAGTCTATTAAATATAATAGATGTGGTGGTTTGAGGCCTTGTTAATGGAAAATATTGAGCCAAAGAAAATATGTTTAGGACCTAAGGCCTGTTTTTTCCTCTCTAGTCATGGTAGAGTTCTTATGACCCATTCTTATTGTTAAAAACATACTAATGGTGCCCATATTCCTAGTTGCAGGCCTTATTCATGGCCATTAAACACACGAAATCTTCGTTTAGGGCCTAAGACACTTGTTTTCATCCCTCAATGATGATATATGCCTTTAATCCCATATGTGGTGTGAACAAACTTGTAATGGCACCCATATCCCACTTAGAGGCTAAAGATCATTTAGAAATGATATACATGGTTGTTCAAGGCCTAGTGCATGGCCCTTAAACTCAAAAAGATTCATTTTGGACCCAAGTTCCTTGTTTTCCTCCCTTTAATATGGTATATTCCCTAAGATACATTCTTACTCTTTAAAAAAACATATCAATGATGTTAAAGATACCACACAAAGGTGAAAGATCTCGTGCATAGGTCTTGTCTAGTTTTTTTATGACTACATCACGAAGCTCTCTCGTGAGAATACTTAAAAAAGGAATAGTCACCTTATGTTCATTCTCTATCCATGGTAAATACCCTCAGAATATTTCTCTAGGACCTAAATATATCATTTTCGTCCCCTAGCCATGATGAAGGTAATTCTAAAACCCATTCTTATTGTTCAAAACATACTAATTTTGTCCATATTCCTATAAGTCAAAGACATTTTTCATGGCCATTTATCAAAAGAAAGATTTATTTATGGACTAAGGCCCAAAGACCCATTCTTATTGTATAAGACATATTAATGGTGCCAAATATTCCCCACATAGGATAAATATCCCATACACAAGTCTTGTGTGGTTATTTGTGGACTACAACATGAATCCTAATACTTACAACATTCAAATAGGGCCTATCTTACTCCCTGACCATGGACAAGATCCCATGTGCCTTACATGGTGCATAAAACTTGTGAGTGGTGTCCATATCCCACCCAATGGCCACAAATTCTAAAGAGAGGATTACTGTGGTGTTTTAAGGCCTTTTTCATGGCCATATTTAATCCTGATAAATTTGTGTAGGGCCTAAGGTATTTTCTTTCCTCCCTTGTCCATGCACACTACATTGCACCATATAATCCCTACACTCCTTGCAAACCATGTAACACCATTCAAAGACACATTCTTACGACGAAGTAGCTATACTATAGACGAACTTTTTTTGTCGATAGTATAGCTAATTCGCCCCAAGATTGTTTACATTCATCTCCCTTGTGATGATATAAAATGATGATTGGATTCATTTCATATTTGGTTTATCAACTTTAAATTAAAATTTGATACTTTGCAAGCTATCTCTACCTTGAGTCAAATACAAATAGGAAATTAGGAATCATTAACATATCTACTAGAACATATGAAAAATAGAGTTTATGGTTTACATGATGATATGATGATGGAATAAAGTGGGTGTGTGAGTCAAATTTGAGTTTAGAAACCCTCCCATATTGTTAAGGCATGTGAATAGTCTATCCATGTCAAATTTCAATGCATACAAAAAAATTTTAAAAAAATTGCAACGTTGGCCCCATTCACATGTCACTGATGCTCATGTCTAGTATTTTTATGGTGTTGATTAAGAAATCAATGAAAAAGATTTATTTTTCATCAAAACTATGACATGGATACATTTTATATACAATATTGATGTATAACCTAAAATAAAATTGAACAAAGACTAATGAAAACGTAAAACTTGCGTTAACCAATTTGTGTACTTTGAAAGAAAATTAGGGTTTATCGTTTACATGATGAATTGATGATGGAAAAAAGTGGGTGTGTGAGTCAAATTTGAGTCCAAAAACCCTCCCATATCATTAAGGCATGTGAATAGTCTATCCATGTCAAATTTAAATGCATACAAAAACAATTTGAAAACTTTTCAACGTTGGCCCCATTCATAGGTCATTGTTGCCTGTGTCTAGTCCTAGTACAATTTTCATTTCTTGTTCCTTGTAAAATTAGTTCGACAGTACACATGTCCACACATCTAGTACTGCAAGGGAGTATTTTCATGGTGTTTATTAAGAAATCAATGAAAAAGAGGGATTTTTCATCACAACTATGAAATAGATACATTGTATATACAATATTAATGTAGAACCTGAAAGAAAAATGAAGAAAGACTGATGAAAACTTAAAACTTGCGTCAACCAATTTGTGTACTTTGAAATAAAATTAGGGTTTATGGTTTACACGATGAATTGATGATGGAATAAAGTGGGTGTGTGAGTCAAATTTGAGTCTATAAACAGTCCCATATCGTCAAGGCATGCAAATAGTCTATCCATGTCAAATTTTAGTGCATACAGAAACAGTTTGAAAAAATTTCAATGTTGGGCCCATTCATAGGTCATTGTTGCCCGTGTCTAGTCCTAGAACAATTTTCATTCCTTGTTCCTTGTAAAATTTGTTCGAAAATACACACGTCATGACATCTATTATTGCAAAAGCTTTGTTTTGGTCCTAAGGTCCTATTTTTTTATGTCCCTTGACCATGGTGTAGTCCCCAAGATCCATTATTTTTGTACAAAACATACTAATGGCATAAAATGTCCCACACACAGACCAAATATCCGCTACATAAGTCCTTTGTATTTTTTCAAGGACTATGTAACAAATCTCAATTATAATAATATTCAAATAGGACCTATGAACCTTATGTTCTTTCTTTAGCCATGGGTAACGTAACACTATCATTCAATAGTCAAATTGTTACATTTCATTTTCATGCATTATGTGTGAGGGCTTGAGCCACCACAAAGGAAACATACAGAGAATATTTCTCTTATGAACAAGATATGGTATTATCCATTTTGAGGTTTGGCATAGATATTTTTATTATAGATTAAACTACATTTCACCATATACGCCCTACACTCCTTGAAAACCATGTAACAACATTCAAAGACACATTCCTGCGACGAAGTAGATATACTATCGATGAACATTTTTCTTCGATAGTATAGCTAATTCATTGCAAGATTATTTACATTATTCTCACTTGAAACGACATCAAATGATGCTTGGATTCATTTCATATTTGGTTTATCGACTTGAAATTAAAATTTGTTACTTTGAAAGATAGTTGTACCTTGAGTCAAATAAAAATATGAAATTAGGAATCATTAACATATCTATTAGAACATATGAAAAATAGGGTTTATGGTTTACATGATGATCATATGATTATAGAAGAAAGTTGTTGTGTGAGTCAAATTTGAGTCCATAACCCCTCCCATATTGTTAAGGCATGCAAATAGTCTATCCATGCCAAATTTCAATGCATACAGAAACAGTTTGAAAAATATTCAACGTTAGCGCCATTCACATGTCATTGTTGCCCATGTCTAGTATTTTTTTGGTGTTCATTAAGAAACCAATGAAAAAGAGGGATTTTTCTTCACAAATATGACATAGATACATTGTATATACAATATTAATGTAGAACCTAAAATAAAAATGAAGAAAGACTGATGAAAACTTAAAACTTGTGTCAACCAATTTGTGTACTTTGAAAGAAAACTAGGGTTTATGGTTTACATGATGAATTGATGGTGGAATAAAGTGGGCGTGTGAGTCAAACTTGATTCCAAAAACCCTCCCATATCATTAAGGCATGCGAATAGTCTATCCATGTCAAATTTCAGTGCATACATAAATAGTTTGGAAAAATTTCAATGTTGGCCCTATTCATAGCTCATTGTTGCCCGTGTCTAGTCCTAGAACAATTTATGTTTCTTGTTCCTTTTAAAATTCATTCAAAAATACACACGTCCTCACATATAGTACTACAAAATCTTTGTTTTGGTCCTAAGGTCCTAATTTTTTTTATCCCTTGACCATGGTGTAGTCCCCAAAATCCATTATTTTTGTACAAAACATACTAATGGCATAAAATGTCCCACACAAAGACCAAATATCCCACTACATAAGTCTTTTGTATTTTTTCACACACTATGTAACAAATATCAATTATAAGAATATTCAAATAGGACTTAAGAACATTATGTTCTTTCCTTAACCATGCGTGACATAACACTATCACTCAATAGTCAAATTGTTACATTTCATTGCCATGCATCATGTGTGAGGGCTTGAGCCACCACAAAGGAAACATACAAAGAATATTTGTCTTATGAACAACATATGTTACTATCCATTTTGCGGATTGGCATAGATATTGTTCTTATAGAACACACTACATTGAACCATATAATCCCTATACTCCTTGCAAACCACGTAACACCATTCAAGGACACATTCTTGTGACAAAGTAGCTATACTATCGATGAACTTTTTTCGTTGATAGTATAGCTAATTAGTCGCAAGCCTATTTACATTGATGTCTCTTGCAACGATATCAAATGATTCTTGGATTCATTTCATATTTTTTTTTATCAACTTGAAATTAAAATTTGATACTTTGCAAGCTAGTTGTACCTTGACTCAAATAAAAATATGACATTAAGAATCATTAACATATCTACTAGAACGCATTAAAAATAGGGTTTATGGTTTACATGATGATCATATGATGATGGAATAAAGTGGGTGTGTGAGTCAAATTTGAGTCAAGAAACCCTCCCTTATCATTAAGGCATGCAAATAGTATATCCATGTCAAATTTGAATGCATACAGAAACAATTTGAAAAGATTTCAACATTGGCCCCATTCACATGTCATTGTTGCCTGTGTCTAGTATTTCTATGGCGTTGATTAAGAAATCAATGAAACAGAGGGATTTTTCATCACAACTATGACATAGATGCATTGTATATACAATATTAATGTAGAAACTGAAAGAAAAATGAAGAAAGACTAATGAAAACTTAAAACTTGCGTCAACCAATTTGTGTACTTTGAAAGAAAATTAGGGTTTATGGTTTACATGATGAATTGATGATGGAAGAAAGTGGGTGTGTGAGTCAAATTTTAGTCCATAAAACCTCCAATATTGTTAAGGCATGTGAATAGTCTATCCATGCCAAATTTCAGTGAATACATAAACAATTTGAAGAAATTTCAACGTTGGCCCCATTCACAGGTCACTATTGTCCCTGTCTAGTCCTAGAACAATTTTTCATTCCTTGTTCCTTCTATAATTCATTCGAAAATACACATGTCCTCCCATATAGTACTGCAAAATATTTGTTTTGGTCCTAAGGTGCTAATTTTGTTTGTCCCTTGACCATGTTGTAGTCCCCAAAATCCATTATTTTTGTACAAAACATACTAATGGCATAAAATGTCCCACACAAAGACCAAATATCCACTACATAAGTATTTTGTCTTTTTTCAAGGACTATGTAACAAATCTCAATTCTAAGAACATTCTAATAGGACCTAAGAACCTTATTTTATTTCCTTAAACATGGGTGACATAACACTATCATTCCATAGTCAAATTGTTACATTTCATTGTCATGCATCATGTGTGAGGGCTTGAGCCACCACAAAGCAAACATACAAATAATATTTGTGTTATGAAAAAGAAATGGTATTATCCATTTTGAGGTTTGGAATAAAGATTGTTCTTATAGAATACACTACATTTCACCATATAATCCCTACACTCCTTACAAACGATGTAACACCATTCAAAGACACATTCTTGCGACGAAGTAGCTATACTATCGACGGACTTTTTTCGTCGATAGTATAGCTAATTGATTGCAACATTATTTACATTCGTCTCTCTTGCGACGATACCAAATGATGCTTGAAATCATTTCATATTTGGTTTATCAACTTGAAATTAAAATTTGATACTTTGCAAGCTAGTTTTACCTTGAGTCAAATACAAATATCAAATTAGGAATCATTAACATATCTACCAGAACATATGCAAAATAAGGTTTATGGTTTACATGATTATCATATGATGATGGAATAAATTGGGTGTGTGAGTCAAATTTAGTCCATAAACCCTCCCATATCGTTAAGGCATGAAAATAGTCTACCCATGTTAAATTTCAATGCATACAGAAACAAATTGAGAAAATTTCGCCCCATTCACATGTCATTGTTGCCCATGTATAGTAGTTTTATGGTGTTGATTAAGAAATCAACGAAAAATAGGGACTTTTAATCACAAATATGACACAGATACATTGTATATACAATATTGTTGGCACAAGGGTAGACCCAGGGTTCAATGCTTAACAATGCACTAGCAAACCCCGACTACTGACCCTTTCGGCAACACCTGCGAAGTAGGTGAAGTCTAACCTAAGGTAGAAGTAGGGGGGTTACATGACGAGGTTTCTGTAACCAGGCTGGGAAAAATATATGTGATAAAGCACTTCACAGAATATTATATTAACACTTAGGAGGTAGCATGCATTAGTTTCTTAACATCATAGAGCATAATCAAAGATAGATCGACTTAGTAAAAACAAATGACAATATAGCCTCAACACTTAGCACATAGAATTATAAATTAAATATAGCATTCATGTACCCTTAACACAAGTAATTCACTTTAAGAAACAAAATATATATCTATTATACATCACAGTCAAAGCACTTAAGTAGATTCATAACAGAAATAAAACAACACGAAGAAAACCATGAGACACTAGATATATGTGTTTCACCCCAGTGTGGGGCTACATCCACCAACTGCTTCACTCTTGTGCACTAAGCCTTAGAGTCAAGCTCCACACACAACAGGATATCTGCATACTAAGCACTAGATCCTCCTTCTTTACACTTAGTACTATATCAGTGCACAAAGCATTACAAGCACTAAGAACCTTCTACAAAATCATAGTCGAGCACCAAGCCTCTACCACATACATCCCTGTTAACAAAGCATTAGTGATCTACTCGAGCTACTACTTCTACAATACATTCCTCTTACTTATAGTTTACAAAATCTTACAATAGGTCCTGAGAATGGGGAAAACCTATGGGCCGACATCCCATAAACTATTACAAAAAACCTAGAGAACCCCATTATTGGGTCCACATAGCCCACAATATAAGTGACATCCATGATCTCATCTTCGCCTGGGTGCTCCTTCTTCGACCATCATGTCAAAGTCCAAAAGTAGGCCAAAAATGACCAAAGTTTCCTCAAAATTTTTATGAGGGCCAATAGGCACCCAAAACTCACCTATGACCCGTCCCAAGTCACTCAGGTCTGGACAACACTTATTCAAAATCCTCAAGCTTAAATTGAGTTGCCTCGACCTGCTGCTTTGCTTGAGCCTCTTGCTCAATGAGCTCCTTAATTTTTTTCTCTGTAACATGCCCTTCTAGGCATTGTTCTACTACTACAACCACTTGATCTAGTTGTGAGATCTGTCCATCAATCTCCTCGAACACCTTGCAAGGTTCATATTGCATAAGTTGTAGCTTCTACATGAATTCCATTATCTTACCCTGGAGGGAAATGATATGTTTTTGTACTTTGCACTACTCCTGGGATATGTTCATTCTTTCCACTGCGGTGAGAAGCTTCATTTGCACCTGCAATGAAAATGCTTCCTTCTATGCCTCCTATAACTGTGTTTCTAGCTTCCTTAGTTTGGGATCCTCGACGAGGAGTTCATATGTCTGGGATCCCCTATCACTTAGTTTTTTACATTCCAAGGTGAGGGATATTATATTTTCTACTGTTATTTTAGTGGTCTCCTCCCTCTGGTCACACACCTCCCACGGGGTGCTCAGAACTATTTGGGACTCCAATTATATTATCTTAGCCTGAATTTGCTAGAGGGTCTCTACGAGCTTCACTACTTGAGCTTCGACCGAATATTTCTCTTTTTGTGCCAAGCTTAGCACAGAGTGACATGATTTACTTACTGATTCTTTGACTAGAACCTTCTCTATGAGAAGCTGCTCATTTTCCCTCTGTAGCTAGGATTTTTCCTCCAGAAACTTCTCTTGAAGATTTGCTTTGTCACTTTTGTGGGAAGATACACTGTCATGCATTTCTCGTAATCTTTCTAGTACATCGTCTTTATCCTTTTGCAAAGCTTCTGTAGCCTTCTCCTTCTCTTCTTGAGCTCTCTGGAACTGATCTTTTGTTGCATCCGAAATCCTTCTCAATTGGGTTGGTTCATCCCCCAATTATGCAGTCTATGATGAGGAAGGCATAGATGACATAGTAGGTACTACGTGGACCAAGAAAACATCTTGTTGCAGTTCCTTCAATTCTCTCTCAATTATTTCATATATCTCTTCCTGTTTCTCTCTGTATCTCTACAAGATATCTTCAGAAGCATTTTCCATAGCTTCATGTACCAGGATGATGTTGTCATCGGTGAGAGTGGCCTCCAAATGTGGCTTATTAGCGCACGGCTTCTTCCTTGCTAAGGTTTTATTCGGAGAAACCTTCCTCTTCTGTGGTGTCATTGTCCCAGAAGGGGTATATTCAGGTGGTGTAGCTTTGCCTCCTCATTTCTCTTCTTCTCCTCCAACTCCTCCTCCCTGTCCTTCTACTTCATCTTCTCCTCCTCCTCTGGGTGAGCTAGACCTGTTATCTTCAAAAGAGTTTTCCTATTCATCACTCTCTATGTCCTAGACTTCATCCTACTTTTTATTCTTCTTCATCCCACTGGACTATATGACATGCTCATATCGTGTAACTATAGGGCTTCCTATGGTGTTAGTGTCATATAATTCTACATCAGCGATAGGTATAAGAAATTCCTCCGACCATTCCTTTATAATCTTCTCCATGTCTCCATTCATCAAATTGTAGTATGTCTATAACTCTTCTTGGTGCTCATCATTGTGCGTGGTGAGGTAGATGAAATGGGGATCAACATGGAACTTCGTTATTGGTCGGTACCATTGTAGGGTGTGCAGTGTCATATGTGGGAATGATTCAATGGTGACCTTTAAATGTTGATAGTATCCATGGAACATGGCATTGGACTGCCACTTCTTTTTCATGTCGTTGGTATACCATAGGGTGGAAAAACAAGTGGCCAACAGTTTTGAAGGTTTGATATCTAGGAAAGCAGCTCCTTTAGGCATTTTCCAAGTGACAAACGTGATCAAAATGATCAACCAGATGTAATGGAAGTCGTACCCCAAGTCCTAGGATTCATGACAATCCTTCTCTATCTCTTTGACGAGGTAATTCTCCCGGTGCATCTGCATTCCCTCTAAACACTTTCCTACGAGGTCCACCATGAACCTAGTGACCTGTGTGGGGTGGTTCTTCCTTACTAGATTTCTAGCTAAGAGTTGGAAAGTGAGGCGCACTGCGCCATCTTGTATACATTCTACCTTGTAACCTCGTTTTCATTTTTCTACTTCTCCATAACCTTCCTTGATGTGTTGTGCCAAAGATATGTTTGAGGCCTTACCTAGATAAAATTGTTGAGGGTCAAGACCCTTCACACTTAAAGCTGTGATACGGTGGATCAACATCAGATCCACAATAATCCTTTTGTCGAGCAGTGGGTATCCGCTATGATAGAATGACAGAAGGATTTTAACGCAAGCATTAACCTCCTGGTGGTGGCCAAAATGAGGGATATTCATCACATTCAATGTGGTGGACTACGCCAACCCTTCAATCCATGGCTGGACGATGAAGCGAGGTTTCTTTCTATATTTCTTCGTGAGATAGCGGTGAGGATCCAACATGGCGTAGTTCTTCCAATATCCTAAGTTGAAGTTGTTGTTCTTCAACAACGAGATCTATCCTAATTGACTATCGATTATGTGAATTCCTTTTGGAATATACACAATGACGACATATTACTCAAAATATCAAGGGATATTGTTGCAGTTAACACCACCAACTAGAGGTGGAATATATTCATGTAGGATCGACGTGATATGCTTCACATTAGCTATATCACTACGGTTCTTACTTCAATGTTCATTTACAGGGTTGACACAGTCGAAACGACGTCTAGTTGAAGGGGAAGCCTACAGTCCACTAGTCAACGATGCTTGGATACCTTCAGATATCGGTCTATCAGAAATTAGCTTCTTAATAACTTCCTTAACAAAATTCTCCAATTCACTAGGTTCGCCCGACATTTTAGCTTCTAACAGACACGGGGTAGAAAAATGGACAGGCGGGGTCTAGTTTCATATAGCATAGATTGACACTTGGACAATTCTCTTCTTAGCTCAGTCAATCATGGGTAGCAAAAGGTGGCCCCAGCACAGTGACTGATGCATTAAATAAGCAAGGAATCATGATGGATTTTCCAAAGGCTAGGAAATGTTTCCATCAATGTAAGTCTATCCGTTATGGCGTGGTCTCAAATGTCCAAAAGAGGTCCATAAGCCCATAAATGTGTTTTATAACCGTTCTGGAGCATCATTCTAATGGTTAGGGTGCCTCCAATGATCAGATAGCTTTGCCAGGGAAACGTCCCAATTTGAGTGGACCTACAGTTCCAGCGAGGTTCAAATCCTATGATCCTACCTCCTATGTGGTTCCAATCTACGAAGTCTTCCATCTATTTTCTATAGCTTCTTGTAGATTTTCCAAGTTATCTTTCTTTTTATTGAGCTTCCTTTCCCTCTTTTCTGCTATCTGAGTTTCTCTAACTCTTTCTGGAATCCTCTTTCCATTTTTATTCTTATCTTCCCCTACCATAGTGGGTTCGCACTGCTGAGGTGCCCTCAAGGATTCTGAAGTCAATACCCATTTTCTTAACATTTGTTGAATGGGCATACTTCTTCCTTGGATAGATATGTTCTTCAATCCTTCTTGCATTCTTTCAATCTTGGTATCTAATTATCTTGATTTATGTCCCTCCTGCGTTGTTACTATGTTCTGTTTCTTCAACTTATCCTCTCGTTCTTCTATTAGTCAGTATATTTTCCTAGCTATGAAATCCCTTAATTCTTTATTTTTCTTTTCTGTAGATTCTTCCTTTGCTTTCCTTCTGATCTGATCCTTCCTGATCCAAATTTTACCTAACAACAGTGGGAAAGGTATGTTTTCCCCAACAAACCTAATGACTTCAAATTCTTCTTTAGTCGATGTTCCATGAACAATAATAGGTACATTAGTAACTCTTCCACATAAGGTTATGATGTTTCCCTTAAAAAATCCTATCCTTCCATATGAAGGTACCACATAAGGCTTTCCCAAAATTTACCAGGTTTCTTCTTTCATAATATTCACTTGTGTTTCCTCATATAAGACACAGTTTATGTCGAAGTCTTCTATTCTTGTACTTATGCGATGTTTTTCTTTTAGGATCTCTGGTAAATTGATATCTTTACGAACATCCATCATTTATTTTAGCTGTAATAATGTAGTTTGAACTTCCTCTGACCTTGTCTCTTTATGACTTTCTAACATGCCCTTAGTTTCTTGAATTTATTCATAGTTTTCTTCTCTCATGTTCATCCCTTCAACTTTATCAATAATCCTTGGACAATACCCAACCTCATGACCAACAACCTTACAACAAAGACAAATAGGGCCTACCTTAGAACATTCCTTAGAAAGATGTCTCGAACTTTTGGAATTATAACAAAATGTCTATCCTCTTTGTCTCTTAAATGTTCCCCAACCTCTTCTGTATTGTGCACATCCCCTAGGATCATAGTGTTGGACCTGTAATCTGAAAAAACAAATCTAGGTTCTTGCATCCACTTATTAGTC
Source organism: Picea glauca (assembly GCA_000966675.3). Lineage (NCBI taxonomy): Eukaryota > Viridiplantae > Streptophyta > Pinopsida > Pinales > Pinaceae > Picea > Picea glauca. Next base: position 152,041 of record JZKD02S2276181.1, on the reverse strand, counting down.
CCAAAACCCTTTCTATGCATAGGAATAACATATATTTCTTCATTTTCATTAAATTTACTCATATCAACTCTTTCTTTCAACTGTGTTGTAGCCTTCAAACTAGGAAAAAATCTATTAAACAAAATTAAATTCATTATTTTGAAAAAAAAAATTCACTTATCTTTCTCTTGCCAAAGCACAAAAATTTATTTTTTAGGATCTTACCTCTTTTCTTTAGATTATGTTACTCTCTTAGAATAAATATTCACAAGTCAAGTAGAGTACTTCACACTTCAGTAGAATATCTATGCACAAAGATTCTCTTTTTCTTTACTTCATTTCATAGCAATCACAGTTTCAGGTCCCGATAACAGAACCATTTGTTCGCACAAGGGCATACCCAGGGTTCAACGCTTAACAATGCACCAACAAAAGCCAAAATATTGGCCATTTAGGAAACACCTACAAAGCAAGCGAAGTCTCACCCATGGTAGAAGTAGGGGGGATTATAGGACGCATGTGTCTGTAACAAGAACGGGACACAAATCTGTGATAAAGCACTTGACAAAATATTCTATTAAGACTTAGAAGGTAGCATGCATTATTTTCTTAACATCACAGAGCATAATCAAAGATAGATCATCGCAGTAACAATAAATGACAATATACCCTGAGCACTTAGCACATAGAATTATAAGTGAAATATAGCATTCATTTACCCTTAACACAAGTAATGCACTTTAAGAAACAAAATATCTATCTATTATACATCACGGTCAAAGCACTTAAGAAAATTCATAACAGAAATAAAATAGCATAAAGAAAACCATGACACACTAGATATACGTGGTTCACCCCAATGTGGGGCTATGTCAACCAACCACTTTGCCTCTTTATTATTCTCCAAACTCTTACATCCATTCACTCCTGTGCATTAAGCCACATAGTTGAGCTCTGCACAAGACTTGAGATCTACGCACTAAGTACCATATCCTCCTTCTTTACACTTAGTACTATATCTGTGCACAGATCATTACAAGAACTAAACACCTTCTACAAAATCATAGTCGAGCACCAAGCCTCGACCACATACATCCCTTTTAACAAAGCATTAGTGATCTACTCGAACTACAACTTATACAATACATTCCTCTTATTTATAGTTTACAAAATATTACAATACAGCCTAAGCATGGGGAAAATCCATGGGCCGACATCCCTTAACCCATTACAAAAACCCTAGAGAACGCCTTACTGGGTCAACATAGCCTGTAAAATAAATGAGATCCGTGATCTCAGGTTCTCCTGGGCACTCCTTCTTCGAACATCGTGTTGAATTCCAAAAGTGGACCAAAAATGACCAAAGTTTCCTCTAAACATGGTCGAGGGCCAACAAATATTAATGTAGAACCTGGAAGAAAAATGAAGAAAGACTGATGAAAACTTAAAACTTGCGTCAACCAATTTTTGTACTTTAAAAGAAAATTAGGGTTTATGGTTTACATGATGAATTGATGATGGAAGAAAGTGGGTGTTTGAGTCAAATTTGAGTCCAGAAACCTTCCCATATCGTTAAGGCATGTGAATATTCTATCCATGTCAAATTTTAGTGCATAGAGAAACAATTTGAAAAAATTTCAACATTGGCCCCATTCATAGGTCAATGTTGCCCGTGTCTAGTCCTAGAACATTTTATGTTTCTTGGTCCTTGTAAAATTCGTTCGATAATACACACGTCCTCACATATAGTACTGCAAAAGCTTTTTTTTGGTCCTAAGGTCCTAATTTATTTTTACCTTGACCATGGTGTAGTCCCCAAGATCCATTATTTTTGTACAAAACATATTAATGGCATAAAATGTCCCACACAAATACCAAATATCCGCTACATAATTATTTTGTCTTTTTTCAAGGACTATGTAATGAATCTCAATTATGAGAAGATTCAAATAGGACCTAATAACGTTATATTCTTTTTTTAACCATTGGTGACATAAAACTATCATTGAATAGTCAAATTGTTACATTTCATCGTCATTCATCATGTGTGAGGGCTTGAGCCACCATAAAGGAAACATACAAAGAATATTTGTCTTATGAACAGGATATGGTACTATCCATTTTGAGGTTTTGCAGAGATATTGTTCTTATAAAATACACTACATTGCACCATATAATCCCTACAGTTCTTGCAAACCATGTAACACCATTCAAAGACACATACTTGCGATGAAGTAGCTATACTATCGACAAAAAAAATTTCTTCGATAGCACAGCTAATTCGTCGTAGGCTTATTTACATTCATCTCTCTTGTGACGATATCAAGTGATGCTTGGATTCGTTTCATATTTGGTTTATCAACTTGAAATTAAAATTTGATACTTTGCAAGCTAACTATACCTTGACTCAAATACAAATATGAAATTAGGAATCATTAACATATCTACTAGAACATATGAAAAATAGGGTTTATGGTTTACATGATGATCATACGATGATGGAATAAATTGGGTTTGTGAGTCAAATTTGAGTCCATAAACCCTCCCATATCATTAAGGCAAGTGAATACTCTATCCATGTCAAATTTCCATGCATACAGAAACAGTTTGAAAAAATTTCAACGTTGGCCCCATTCACATGTCATTGTTGCCCATGTCTAGTATTTTTATGGTGTTGACTAAGAAATCAAGGAAAAATAGGGATTTTACATCACAACTATGACACATATACATTTTATATACAATATTAATGTAGAACCTGAAATAAAAATGAAGAAATTCTAATGAAAACTTAAAACTTGCGTCTGTTAGCGTCAGAAGTCACTCCTGGATTGCAACAGGAGTAAGCATGATGCCCATCAGTTTATGTCACTATTTTTTGATAAAGGGTTATGAATGGAAATAAAATCATAACAATATCATTCTAACTCAGAAACCAGACCAGGCAAGCACAAGTAGATGAGGTCTTGGTTTAGCTTCAGACAGTAAGTTGTAATAAGGGTGAGTAGGAGGAAGACTTCAGTGAGGAAATGTGAAGGCCTATTGTAGGCATCGAGCTTGTAACAACCTGTAGAAGAAAAACTTGAACACAAAAACCTCTTATATTTAAGATGCAGAAACACTAAAATAAAATAACAACATTATAATAAATCCTTTATCATAACACAGTCATGATGATTCATGTGAATTAGTCAATCATGAACCCTTATAGTATGAGATCGAAACCATATGAAAAAGAGAATTGCCTTACATTAAACAAGAAAATTTAATATTCAGATACAAAGATAGGAAAACTGGTGCTTCAATAAAACATTACAGTCTGGAGCTTTGCTCTACCATCCATCCTTACAAAAATACAAAAACTGAGTATATATACTCAGAGAAATTTGCCCCTTGGGCAGCAGGAGGGTAGCTAAGACATTAAAATCCAATTTACCATCTGCAAGCTCCTCTAGTCAAACGAGAACATCAGATTGGCATGGATTTTTTAGGAAAACCTGCACATAGGACGATCTCAGGCAGACTACCTACCGGAACCTCCATACCTTACATTCATGGCTTGAGCCAAAGTTTCATCTACCTGCTCAATTTTCATTAATTTCCTTCCTCCACGGTGGGTGGCCGAGACTTCGAGCACATGGAATGACCACACACTTGCTTCCCAGGGCTCAGAGGCTAGCCTCATTTTTATTTTGGCTCCGCCCTCAATGTAACCCATGGCCATGACCTGGCACCTTGCCCCAAAGGTGCTTCGGGATTTCTTCTTTCGGGGATTTCTACTTCCTCTGCCTTCAAATTTCCTGGTGCCCAAACTCACGAAACGACCCTCTAGGACAAACGATTGGATCAACTTTAAAAATTGATGGCCATGATCATTTTTCCATTAAACAACCTTGGCCCTGCATGCTCACTTTCTTTGGTGATACTCCATATAAACTTGGTTCTATGACCGTGGGCCTGCACCCAAAGGAAACTTTTCATCTCGTGTATCGTGGATGAAAGGGGTTCGACCCTTGTATTTCAAAGTCACAATAGTCGAGAGGGTGACCGGACTTAATCATTTGCCACGTGTCCTCCAAGACTGACGGTCCTGATCCTTTTGCGGATTCTCCTACCGGGAGTTCTTTCTCCTCTTCCTCCAACTGCCTTTCCATACAACCTTGTGCTATGACCATGGGCCCGCACCCAAAGGTGACTTTGCATCTCATGTATCATGGATGGAAGGGGGTTGACCCTTGTATTTCAAAGTCACGATAGCTGAGATGGATACCGAACTTAATCAGGCACCACATTTCCTCCAAGACTGAAGGTCCCGATCCTTTTGGGGATTCTCCTACCGAGAGTTCTCACTCCTCTTCTTCCAACCACCTTTCCATATGACCCTGTGCTATGAACATGGGCCCACACCCAAAGGCGCCTTCATACCTCATGTATCGTGGATGGAAGTGGGTTGACCCTTGTATTTCAAAGTCGCGATAGCCGAGATGGCGACCAGACTTAATCATGCATGACGTGTCCCGAATGGATCGGATGACCATGATCATTTCGTGACTTTGGCCCTAAGGGATGAGCCCATGCACTAAACCTCATGCAACTCCATGGCTTTGGATTACCCAATGACCATTGATCTACTCCATCGATGGATCCTCGCCACTAAAAACATAAATTCCCACTCACTTGATTTTAAGCCCGAAATGGAGTTCTTTTGTGTGCTACGCTTGACGCTCATGAATGCGGCCTTTGAATAAAATGCATTTGATGGTTTTTTAAAACCCATTTCTTCACGTTTTACACCAAGGTCCTAGATTTGTCCCTGCGATGCTCTAAGAACTCCTTGCAGTTTCAGTGCCTTGCTATTGGGCTATGGAGTCATTTCTTAGGCCGAAAATAAACAGAAAAAAACAATATTTACAAAAACAAAGGAGCGGTCTAAGGCTCAAACAAAACATTTCTTCAATAAATGGCCATTTACTTGGCCATTAAAAACTTCTTCACCCTCCAAATCCTGCAACCTGTACGTGTTATTTAAGAATACTTCATATATTTTGAAGGGCCCAATCCATAGGGCATCAAACTTGTTGTGTTTGCCCCTATCCTACCTGGGTGCATCCCACTTAAGCACCAAATCTCCCAACTCGAATTTCTCCTTCCTGAATTTCTTGTTAAAGGCCTACTTGATCTTCTGCTGATGACTATGAGTTATGTCCATTACCTTCTCCCTGATCTGTTTCACTTCCACCACTTGATGAATTCTTCTGACCATATGGTCTGGCTCTCCTTCATGATCTTGAAAGAATTTCGCTACAGGTAAAGCGAGTTGAGTGTGAAACATAGCCTACATCCCATAAACAAGTTGAAAAGGTGAGGTGCCCAGGGACTTATTTGTTTTCACTCGATCGACCCATAGAGTGAATTTGAGATTTGAATCCCAGGCCCTCTTATTGTCTTCCAATAATCTTTTAATGAGTTTGATTAGACTTTTATTGGAAGATTCTGCTAGTTCATTTCCTTGAGGATAATAGGGAGTGGAGTGAATTAGTGAGATCTCAAACTACTCACAGAACTTAACCAGGGGCTCAGACTTGAAAGAAGCAGCATTATCAGTGACAATTCTGTTGGGACAACCAAATCTGGCTATGATATCCTCCGAGAAGTTGATAATACCTTGTGTGAAGCACTCCTAGTCGGGGCAGCCTCTATCCACTTGGTGAAATAGTTTGTTGCAGTTAGGATCCATCTGTGCTAGCCACTTGAAGGAGGATGAATTTCTCCAATGAAGTCCAACCCCCACTGTTGAAAGGGTGTTGAAGCTACTACAGGCTTTAGTGGCAGAGATTTGAGTTGTTTCTTCCTTGAGATACTTTGGCATTTGATGCAAGCTATGAATTATCTACAGACATCAGTGAATAAGGTGGGCCAGTAGTACCCAACCCTGAGAATTTTATGAGTTGTGATCTTCTAGAAATGATTCCCTCCACAAAGGCCACTATGGAGATCAAACATAAATTTCTAGGCTTCCTGTGGGTTCATACACCTTAGAAACACCCCTAGAGAGTCTCTCTAGTAGAAGACTTGGTCAATAAGGAAATATCTGACTACCTTGAGCTTTAAAGATCTTCCCTTTCTTTTTCCCATTCCATCGAGATGCTTCAACTCTTGCATAAAGTACAAAATGTCTTTGTACCAAGTGCATTCTGCTAGTGATAAGCCACCTTGAGAGATTTTGTTGGATGACTCAGCTTGTTGATTTTTTGAGCAAGCATTGATGAAGCTAACCCCCAAGTCCTTGCAATTAGATTCATCCAGTACCTTGGCTAAACCCTTCCCTTTAACCAACTTGGTGGGATTTATCTCCAAGTCCAACTCAAGGATCTTGGCAATCCATTTACCTCTTCTCCCATCTCTGTCAGGCTGTATAAGGATGTCTTTCACAGAGGCTGAAGGAACATATGTAGTCACTCTTGAGTGCAAGACATAGACTCTGGAATCTTTGAGAGATTTCACTAAATCATAGTCATGTTTCTCCATGATCTCATACCTTATTTTTGCATCTCTTAATGCCTTACTGAAGAAGGAAATGGGTTTCTCTCTCCCTTCCTCATTTTTCTACAATAAGACTGCTACTACTGTATCAAAAGAAGAAAAAGAAAAAAATAGGAAATCCTTGGAATAATCAGGACTGATCAACACAGGTGCCTCAGTCAATGCCTTCTTTATCTGCAAAAAATATTCCCTGGGTTCATCAGTCCATTTTACTTCATTTCCTTTCTGAGTGTGGCTATGATGTGTTTCACCAACTCAACAAAATTTGAGATGAATCTCCTCATAAAGTTAATATTCCCTAAAAAATCCTGGACTTCCTTTCTAGACCTGGGAAGTTACAGGGTATGAATTGCCTCTACCCTGCTGGGATCAATTCTCACTCCCTCTGTTGATACTATATGGCCTAACAACTTCCCCTCCTTCATAGCAAACAAATATTTCTTGGGATTTATGGAAAGGCCAAACCTCTGACATTTCAAGAAAATTTTTCTCAAGTGACAACAGTGCTCTTTATCAGAGCTGGAGAAGACTATGATGTCATCCAGATAGATCAACACAAACTGATATTTCTCCCCGATAAAGGCTATGTCCATGGCTCACTAAAATGTTGCTCCTACATTAATTAATCCAAAAGGCATTTTGGCATACATGAATGTGCCCCAAGGAGTGGTGAAGGTTGTTTTTTATTTGTCCTTAGGCATGACTGATATATGATTATAGCCAAAAAATCCATTAATCATGGATATCCTAGATGCACCAGTTACCCTCTGCAATCTGTGTTCCATGTTGGGCAAGGGATAATTGTCTTTCTTTGAGCTCCTATTCAGGTTTCTGAAATCAACACAGAGCCTGATTTCTCAACTTTTCTTCCTCACCAGGACCAAATTGGCCACCCACTCAGAATATCTCAACGAGACAATGATTTGGGCATCTAACAACTTCTTCACTTCTCTCTCCATGATAGGAAACAACATGGGATTTATCTATCTTAGCTTCTTCCTAAATGGCTTAGCCTCTTCCTTCAGTGGGATCTTCTGTTCAATGAAAGATGTGTCATATGTCTTGAGGTCTTCATAGGTCCATGAAAGCACACCAACAAATTATCTTAATAACTTGGTATATCCGTCCCTCTGCTCTTTGGTCAAACTGCTTGACAACTTGACATACTTAGGCTCCTCCTGTGTGTCGATGTTGCACTCTATTGTATCAACATCTTCATTTGAAACCCTACCCTTTACCGCCACATCATTCCCATTGAATAGTGTTTCTAAAGGGACTAGTCCCTTCAGAATGTGATTTCTAGGCAGATGAATAATAGGGTGATTAGCAATTTTATTTAAAAATACCTCAAGGTGAGGGTGACTTTCGAGATCAGGATCCTGATCAATGTGCAATGCAGAAAATTCATCGACAGACTGAAGAATTTTTTTGATTTCAAGATCATCTTTGAATACCTTCCAATGCTTGATATTGTCTAGTACAGATGGCCTATATCTTATTTCAACATCATATTTGATCTTAGGCGACAGAGGGATCCTGAACAGACTAGATGAGATAGCTAAGGAATTGGCCAAAGTATTTTCCTCTCTTGGAATAAAAGAAATGTTGAAAGTTGAGAAGAAATTATCAATTAGGTCCCACACCTCATTTTTGTAACTCATGAGCTGAGGATGATTATCCCAACAAGCATTTTTGACTTGGTGGATTATCAACTCAGCATCTCCAAACACTGCTACCCCCTCAATTCCCATTTATTTTGTAGCCCTTAAACCCAGAACAAGAGCTTCATATTCTACTACATTATTGGTAGCTTCAAATTCTAGCTTGTATGACAGGGATATGGTTTCCTAACAAGGTGACACAAAAACCACTCCAACGCCAGCGCCTTTTCTAGAGGAAGCTCCCTCGAAGAACATATTCCAAACAGAGGTGGTTGGAGGAGGTATCTCGTGATTAAAAATGGGTTTCTTTCTGATTTGAAAAGGGGCTTCAGGAGTATCAGTGAGCTGCAATAAACTAGACCCCAAATCAGTGTCAAGTGCAAATATAGGATGGTTGGTGGGGTATTCTTAATCACTAACGATGTAGGCCAGCTGATCTTCTCTATAAAACCTTCTGTGTTCCCCTCCAAAGACTGGAATGGTGGCATTGTTGGTTGTGGAGCCTGATTATCTTCCTGATTCAGAGGTCATTGCTTCCAGCCGTGTTTATACCCCATGAAGTATTTACACCCCAGAAGTATGTACACTCTTCCACGCGGGGGAGTGCAGAGTGGGGGTACCCCCTCTGCGGGGTTCGGGGGGCCTATCCCCCCGAATGGGGGGGTCTGGGAGAAAGCGGTCCCCCAATGGGGGTTCGGGGGAGAAGCCCCCGAAGCAAAAATTGCCTTATAAAAGTATATTGTAATTTCATTGTAAATCTGGACCATTCATTATAAGGTCGCATATCTAACTGTAAAGATTATGTTAGGGTTTTTTTTCCCTAGAAGGAAACCCTCTTTTATGAGGGAAATGTATTGCGGCTATGGTTGATGGTGAATATTGTATTCTGAGAGAGGAGACTGTGAGAGAAA
>JZKD02S2276181.1:73699-123285 GCA_000966675.3 Picea glauca | reverse complement strand
AAAATTGGGAAAGAAATGTATCTAAACCTGTATTCTGTGGAAGAGTCGCTTTTGAACATGACACCCTTTCACTCGACTTGTGTCTAGGTTGGAAAATCCACTCATCTCTTAGTAATACTCCTTTATAAGATTACAAATTGGTCCGTGATCCCTATTGTTGAGTCATTATTTTCCAAGAAAGTTGTTGTGTCGTCAATACGTTCAAAAAGATGTCCAACCTGAAAAGCCTTCTATTTCGTCATCCATTTCTGTTGTTTTTAAGCCTTCTATTGCGTCAGCCATCCCTGAGTCAATCCTGAATCACTTGTTACTCTGATCTACATCAAATCTTGTTACTTGTTTCGTGTCATTGATGTGGGATACATTAAGTCTCTCCTGTGACAAGTCTTTTCCTGTCGACTTCATCTCATTATCCAGCAATTAGACTTAGAAACTAATTGGTACCTTGGAAATTGCATGCCTCAATGGAAGATTTCCTCACTTTCGACATTGGTTTTTCATTATCGACCCCTGATCGAGAGATTTCGTCGAGTGTTCAACCTCATCTCATTGATTCACATTCGTTGGTTTATACCAGAGTGCCTTGGGATTCATTGACATTAATGGTGATTTCCCTCGCACTTGTTAACGGTATACACTAATGACCAGTAATCAAGTGGTTTCTACCATGTTCGCCTTTAGCACATATATTCGCATAGTTAGATTCGTACTATAGAGTGATAGAGATGAAGACCCTGAATCTTTTCTAATAGATTCAGGTTGTGTTGGAGTATATTCAGTGTACTGTTGCATAGATCCACATTGTATGTATGGTGGCTATGTTCAAATTTGAGTCTTTAACACATAGATCCACAGTGTATTTTTGGTGGCTATGTTCAGATTTGAGTCATATTGGCATGGATCCACAGTGTATGTTTGGTGGCCATGACCTGTCTTACTTGACATGGATCTTCGCATGTCGGCATTTATGATTTGAGTCATTTGTATTCTGAGTATGGGAATTCCGACCTCAATGATGATATATTATTGTACTGTATTTCCTTGTTTGTTGGCAGGTTTCCGACCGATTGTTCCTTGTTCCCTACACACACTCAACAAAGTATTTTAGCTATCACTCTGTTCTAACTTCATACTTTGGGGGGCTCTCTGTTACACATTATTTTCTTCATCCCTATGACCGTTAATGATGTAAACCTATCTGTTTCCTTCATAGGGGTTAGTGTCCTGAGTTCCTAAAGAGATAAGGGAGAAGAACTTTTCCTGAGAAAAGAAGTTGCATTTTCCCTTGTAAAAACCCTGTAAAAAAGGAAGTTCGCAGGTTGTTATATAGGCAGAGTGTGAGAATGCCTAATTCTCACAGGTTGCACCATAGCTAGGGTGTGAGATGTTCATAGTTTTCTCTATAGGCAGGGTGCGAGAATGCCTACACGTGGGAAAAACAAGGGTTTTCTCAAATCTTCTAGAAGGAGAAACTTCTATGGTGAGGTGGCATCCGAATGGTTTGGATCTTACTCACTTTCATGATTTAGTGGGATCATCCTAACCTCCTCACCTTATCCTCTTCAACTTATAAAAGGAGAGGAGTTCTCATGGAGAAAGTTAGCTTTGGTTGGCTTGGAAGTATTATCTTGGTTAGAGTGGCTTTGAGATTTTGTTTGTCAAGATAGATTGTCAGTAGCTATCAGATCTATTCTCTCAGAATTCTTGGAGTGGAAGTGTGTGGGGAACAAAGGATAGTTGGAAGGGACCTTATGACATCAAGTCCATGGTTGTAATCTCTCTTTCACATTTAATATGATACAATAATATGATTCTTTCCTATAAAGATTGTTGTGTTTTATTGTATGATTCCTTGATCACATACATAGGTTTATAATGAGTTTATGCTATTGTTATCACTTTGGATGGTTGCATTCTTTTGTAGGATCATCATGGTATGAGCATTGGAATGGAGATATGATGGAGATAGCGAGAGGAAGTGACATTTAAACGGTATGTCACTCATCCCTCTTTAGTTAGTAAATTCAATATCTAAAACTTAAGGAAAGAGTCATGTTCTGGTGTGTTTTGTTCTAGATCTAGGTGGATCTAGGGAGATTAGTTAGTGTCTTCACCTACCGATTAGTCCGATAACAGGCCCCATTCACATCTTACTGTTGTCAGTGTCTAGTATTTTTATGGTGTTTATTAAGAAATCAACAAAACATATGGATTTTTCATCACAAATATGACACATATACATTGTATATACAATATTAATGTAGAACCTAAAAGAGAAATGAAGAAATGCTAATGAAAACTTAAAACTTGCGTCAACTAATTTGTGTACTTTGAAAGAAAATTAGGGTTTATGGTTTAAATGATCGATTGATGATGGAATAAAGTGGGTGTGTGAGTCAAATTTGAGTCCAGAAACCCTCCCATATCATTTAGGCATGAAATTAGTCTATCCATGCAAAAATTCACTACATACAGAAATAGCTTGAAAATGTTTTAACATTGGCCCCATTCACAGGTCATTGTTGCCTATGTCTAGTCCTAGAACAATTTCCGTTCCTTGTTCCATGTAAAATTCGTTTGAAAATACACACATCCTCACATATAGTAATGAAAAATATTTGTTTTGGTCCTAAGGTCCTAATTTTGTTTGTCCCTTGACCATGGTGTAGTCCCCAAAATCCATTATTTTTTTACAAAACATACTAATGGCATAAAATGTCCCACACAAAGACCAAATATACACTACATAAGTCTTTTGTATTTTTTCAAGGACTGTGTAATGAATCTCAATTCTAAGAATATTCAAATAGGACCTAATAAACTTATGTTATTTCCATAACCATAGGTGACATAACACTATCATTGAATTGTCAAATTGTTACATTTCGTTGTCATGCATCATGTGTGAGGGCTTGAGCCACCACGAAGGAAATATACAAAGAATATTTGTCTTATGAACAAGATATGGTACTATCCATTTTGAGGTTTGTCATAGATATTGTTCTTATAGAATACAATACATTGCACCATATAATCCTTACACTCCTTGCAAACCATGTAAAACCATTCAAAGACACATTCTTGCAACGAAGTAGCTATACTATCGATGAACTTTTTTTGTCGATACTATAGCTAGTTCGTTGCAAGTTTATTTACATTTTTCTCTCTTGCGACGATATCAAATGATGCTTGGATTCATTTCATATCTGGTTTATCAACTTGAAATTAAAATTTTATACTTTGCAAGATAGTTGTACCTTGAATCAAATACAAATATGAAATTAGGAATCATTAACATATCTACTAGAACATATGAAAAATAGGGTTTATGGTTTACATGATGATCATACGATGATGGAATAAATTGGTTTAGTGAGTCAAATTTGAGTCCATAAACCCTCCCATATCATTAAGGCAAGTGAATACTCTATCCATATCAAATTCCCATGCATACAGAAACAGTTTGAAAAAATTTCAACGTTGGCCCCATTCACATGTCATTGTTGCTCGTGTCTAGTATTTTTATGGTGTTGATTAAGAAATCAATGAAAAATAGGGATTTTTCATTACAACTATGACACAGATACATTGTATATACAATATTTTTGGCACAGGGGAATACCCAGGGTTCAATTCTTAACAATGCACCAACAAAACCTCGACTACTGACCCTTTCGGCAGCAAATGTGAAGGAGACGAACTCTCACCCGAGGTAGAAGTAAGGGGCACTACAGGATGCATGTTTTTGTAACCAAGTTGGGACATAGATATGTGATAAATCACTTCACATAATATTCTATTAGAACTTAGAAGGTAGCATGCATTATTTTCTTAACATCCCAGAGCATAATCAAAGATAGATCAACGTAGTAACAAAAAATGACAATATACCCTGAGCACTTAGCACATAGCATTATAAGTTAAATATAACATTCATTTACCCTTAACACAAGTAATGCACTTTAAGCAACAAAATATCTATCTATTATACATCAAAGTCAAAGAACTTAAGCAGATTCATGATAGAAATAACACATCACAAAGAAAAATGTGAGACACTAGGTATATGTGTTTCACCCTTGTGTGTACCTATGTCCACCAACCACTTCGCCTCTTTATTATTCAAAAAAGTATTACATCCATTCACTCCTATGCACTAAGAGAGAGAGTTGATCTTTGCACAAGATAGGAGATCTGCGCACTACGCATGAGATCCTCCTTCTTTACACTTAGTACTAGATCTACACACAGAGCATTAGAAGCACTAAGCACCTTCTACAAAATCACAGTTGGGCACCAAGCCTCGACCACATACAACCATTTTCACAAATAATTGGTGATCTACTCGAGCTACTACTTCTTGGGCACTCCTTCTTCGACCATCGTGTTGAATTCCAAAAGTGGGCCAAAACTGACCAAAGTTTCCTCAAAACTTGGTCAAGAGCCCAGAAGCCCCCAAAACTCACCTATGACTCATCTGGAGTCACTCAAGTTTGGACAACGCTTCTTCGAAAGCCTCTAGATTAACTCAAGCTACCTCGACCTCCTACTTTACCTGAGCCTCCTACTCAGTGAGATATTGGATTTTCTACTCTGTAAAAGGCCCTTCCAGGCATTGTTCTACTGTTGTAACCACTTGATATAGTTGTGAGCCCTGTCCATCAATATCCTCAAACACCTTGCAATATTCATCTTTCACGGGTTGTATCTTCTGTGTGACTTCCATTACCTTATCCTGGACGGAAGTGAACTGTTGTTGTACTGTGCATTGCTCCTAGGATCACTTCATTCTTTCCATTGTGGTGAGCAATTTCATCTGTGTCTGCAATGAAAATTATTGTTGATTCACCTCTTGTAATTGTTCTTCTAGCTTCCTTAGTTCGGGATCCTTGGCGAGGCATTCATATGTCTAGGTTCTCCTGTCACTTAATTTTTTACATTTCAAGGTGAGGGATATTATATTTTCTATTGTTCTTTTAGTGGTCTCCTCCCTCTGGTCACACACCTCCTGTGGGGTGCTTGGAACTGTTTGGGCCTCCAATTCTATTATCTTATCCTGAAGCTGCTGGAGGGTCTCTGCGATATTCACTACTTAAGCTTACACCGAATCTTTCTCTTTGTGTGCTAAGCCTAGAACAAAGCAACATTCTTTACTTACCACTTATTTGACCATGACATACTCTGTGAGAAACTTCTCTTTTTCCCTCTGTAGCTAAGATTTTTCCTCCTAAAACTTCTCCTGAAGCTCTTCTTTGTCACATTTGTGGGTAGCTACACTGTCCTGCGTTTCTCATAATATTGCAAGTAATTTGTCTTTCTCCTTTTGCAAGGATTATATAGCCTTCTCCTTCTCTTCCTGAGCCCTCTAGAACCAATATTATGTTGCATCTACAATCCTTATCAATTGGGCTAGTTCATCCCCCAATTCTATAGTCTATGACGAGGAAGGCGTAGACAATGCAGTAGGTACTGTGCGAACCAAGTGAACATATTGTTGCACTTCCTTCAATTCTCTCTCAATTATTCCATATAACTCCTCTTGATTCTCTCCGTATCTATGAAATATATCTTCATAAGCATATTCCGTAGCTCCGTGGACTAGGATGATGTTGTCATCGGTGAGAGTGGCCTCTAACTGTGGCTTATTAGTGTGCATATTCTTCCTTGCTGAGGATTTCTTTGGAGAAACCTTCCTCTTTTGTGGTGTCATTGTTCCAGTAGGGAGATATTCAGGAGGTGTAGCTTCACCTTCTCCTTTCTCTTCTTCTCCTTCAACTCCTCCTCCTTGTCCTTCTTCTTCATCTTCTCCTCCTCCTTTGGGTGAGCCAGACCCGTTATCTTTAGAAGCGTTGTCCTCTTCATCACTCTCTATGTCTTTCACTTCATCATTCTTTTTCTTCTTCTTCGTCCCATTGGACTATCCGACATACTCAAATCATGTAACTGTTGGGATTCATATGGTGTTAGTGTTGGATAATTATACATCAGCAACAGGTACAATAAATTTATCTGGCCATTCCTTTGTAATTTGCTCCATGTCTTCATCTATTAGCTTGTAGTATGACTATAATTCTTCCTGGTGCTCATATTTGCACACGGTGATGTAGATGAAATGGTGATCAATGCGGAACTTTTCTATTGATCGATAATGGTGTAGGGTACACAGTGTCATACATGGGAATGAGTCGATGGCGACCTTTAACTATTGATAGTATCCATGGAACACAACATTGGACTCCCACTACTTCTTCATTTCGTTGGTATACCAAAGGGTGGAAAACCAAGCGACCAATGGTTCTGAAGGTTTGATATATGGGAAAGTGGCTCCTTCAGGCATTTACCAAGTGACAAACGTGATCATAATTATCAACCAGTTGAAATGGAAGTCGTATCGCAATTCCCGGGCTTTGCAACAATCCTTCTCTAGCTCGTTGACGGGGTAGTTCGTCTAGTTCATCTGCATTCCCTCCACACACTTTCTTGTGAGGTCCACCATGAACCCAATGAGACGTCTGGGGAGGTTCTTTCTTACTAGCTTTCCAGCTAAGAGTTTGCAAGACAGGCAGACTGTGCCATCCTGTATAGATGCTACCTTGTAACCTCACTTTACTTTTTCTACTTCTCCATAAGATTCCTTGATGCACTGTTCCAAAGATCTGTTTGACGCCTTTCCTGGATAAATATGATGAGGGTCAAGACCCTTCACACTTAAAAATATGATGTGGTGGTGTTACAGGTGAATCCTCCTATGCACAAGCGGATTCCCTCTTGGTCTCTAGACTCTTAAGGTCAAGACAGAAAAGTGCTTAACATGGAAACTGACATTCATTTTAGATCTGATTAAGCTAATATGCAAAAAGGAAGAAGAGGGATATGTACCTTGTTAACTATGTTTGTCCTCACAAAATCCAAGCTGAGCTCCAATCCTGAGCTCCTTGACAGGTCCTGTAAAACAAACAAAGGTACAAAGAACTTCCTATTCTATTGAGATTAGCTCAAACATAGATCTATCTACTAAATACAAACTCATGTGGGACCAAACATAAGTTTGAAAGAAACAGGCCAAGCATTGATATATTAATAAGACCAAGTAAAAGCACTTACAATCCTTTGATGAAGGTGCAACAACTTCTTCCAGTTCTCCTTTTCCAACCCCTTTTCTCAAGTATTCTACACTGATTTCTTTGATGGCATCTCACTTATGGGATCATAAGTTTTGTCTAATTCTCAATCTCCATCCATCCTTCTACCATGAGGAGGCCTCCTTATATAGGTTTCTAGAGGCCTAACCACTTGAGATATATTTGGGATAAGTTGAGGATTCCTCTCCTTCAGTTGTGGATCTCTCCTAAGATCATGCCTTGACCCAAGATTTGAACCCAACTACCTTCAGATATTGAGGGAATTGTCCCCTAATTTCTTCCAAGAAATCGAATTTTGCCCAAAAAAGAGAAGTGCTCCCTCAAAAGGGGCACATAGTGCTAGAAAAATCCTCTATAAGGGAGTATAGAGAACCAGTGCTTCCTTCCAGTAGGTAGGGGGGCGCTCCCTCCCAAAATTGATGTTTTAGTGTCTTTTTCAGTGGCACAAGGTTTGTACTCTTCTGTCAATTGATTTTCCTTCTTCAAAACTAGTCTTTGAGGTGCCTTAGTGTCCTTACGATGTCATTAGAGAGACGACACATGAAATATGATGTTTTCGACACTTACAACACTTGTGACCAATTTGCAACACTTGCAGTATTTATAATGATGACACTATCCATCATTGGAATGAGTGATTTTGATGTGTAACAGATTCCCCCCCAAAGTGCGAAGTCAAAAGACGATGATGACTGAAGTACTTTGTAGAATTTTCTGAGAAAGGGTATGGATGTAGAGAGGTTGGAAAAATATGCACACAACCATCAAACAAATATTATGACATGTTTCAAACCCAAGGCGGGCATAACTATGCTTGAGTGATAAAGAATTTTTAGGTATGGACTCCATAAAATACACTTCGGATCCATAATTATATTGAGAAAAGGTATAGCCATTGAAGATACGATGTGGATCTATACTCCTGTGACCTGAACTAATCATTGCCACGAAGAATACACAGTGGATCTACGAGATGACAAGACATAGCCACAACCAATACAAAGTGAATCTATGTTACAGTATATGTCTCATAGTTCAAAAGAAATCCTTCGCAACTTGGGAAAAGTATATATAAGAGTGACAACTCAACCCAGGGTCTTCTTACCAATCCTGATGTAGTATGAATCTAACCACATGAATAGATTTCCTGATGTCGAACATGGTAGAAACCACTCAATTACTGGTCAATGAGGTAAATCGTTAACAAGTGCGAGGGAGATCACCATTGATGTCCACGATTCCCAAGGTACTATAGTACATTCTAATGAATGTGAATGGATGAGATGAAATCAAACATCTGTGGAATCATCTGATAAGGGGTCAATGATGTAAACCCACTATTATATGTGAGGAGGCCTGCCATTGAAGCATGAAGGTCCCAAAGTACTAACTGGTTTTTAATTCTAACTCTTGGATAATGTGCTGAAGTCGATAGGAATAGACTCGTCGAATGAGGGCCTTGATATATCCCCCATCAATGACATGAAACAGACACAGAGATGTAATTGGTGGATCAAATGAATATGGACTGACATAGGTATTGAAACAAGGTATTTGTGATGGCTGACTCTCGAGGTAGATACTTCCCTTGAACACTAAGGCACAACAATAGAAACATGACATGGACCAAAAGTTGATGATGCAGTGGATGTTGTGACTTTTTTTAGGTGACCCAAAGAAGTAAAAGAATCTTATAGGATTGGCTCAGTGAAAAGTTTCAACGGATTAAAATGCGTGCAAATACAAAGTGTCGTGTTCAAGGGAGACCGTAAGAGTTATTGGTAGTGTTCTCAAAAACTTCTTATCTTTCTTCTTTCAATTTTTCCCCCATCCAGATAGATGATTACCTCTTTTTAATTTAACAAGCTCGAGGAGGGTAACACATGCTCGATATGACTCACCTTCGGTAAGTCCCCCTTCCTTTGTTTAAAGAACTAGAAGAAGTAAGGGTTCAGTCCCATATGGCCCCTTCAATGTATGATTTTTTAACAAGTCCAAAGAAGATAAACTCAGTGGTTTCTCATATTCAGAGAGTCTGAAAAAAACTTAAAGACGACTCCAATGTTGTCCTTTTTTGTAATGTTAGTCTTGCGAGGCCAAAAAAGAGATAAATTATCACTCGAAAGATGCCCTTTAAAACCTTTTAACGAGTCAGAAAGGAAGCAAGATCACTCGACAATCTTTTCACATTTAGAGAGTCCGAAAAGAGTTTAAAGAAGACTCTAGGGGGTTCCTTTTTCATGTATCCATGCGGGTCCTAAAAAGAGATAAAATTTTACCAGGTGCATTCTCATGTGTTTGAGCTTGAGAATGAACAAAGACTATGCTCATGAAGGTGACAAGATAAAATGAACAAACCCGCTTCAAAACCTGCCAATAATGTTAAAATTGCATTCCAGGGGATTAACAAGCCTCCAAATATTTCTCAAAAACCCAAAAATAGCTATATCATATGTGAAAATGAAATGTATAATAGTAAAAAGGGGTAAAAATGTCATTTACCATTTCATTTATGCAAAGATTTGTAGTAGTGGAGAATTTGTGTTTTGGAGCTGAATCTTGAATTGCTCAGTGTCGAAGCTATGGTCAATCATTTTCCTCATCGTTTGGACAAGTTTAGCGTTATTTTTCCCCTCTTTATTTTACATGATTCATATTTTGTTTTAAGGCACTAAACAATTATAAAAAATGATGCCTTGGGTAAACCTAAGCACTCAACAAGCTCGATGCTCCTCTAAAAATTGTGAGTAAGCACTGGGTGGCTTGGAAAATGCCCCTATTAACCAATTAAAGGTGTGCCAATTATCTGATGTGGTGGCTATGGGTGCTTCCTAAAAAAACCACAAGAAAAATGCCCAAAAATGGCTAACGTGCGCTCAATATGTGAGAAGGGAATTTTGAATTTTTGAACATTTTAAATGGATAATGTAAGGGTGGATTTATTCCCTGATGTTCATGTGAAAGGGAATTTTTCTTTTGCAAAAACAAACAATCATCTTTCAAAGTTTTTTAAAATTGCCAAAAATTCACCTAAATCATGATTTAATAAATTTGGTTGTTAATTGCAGATGACTTCAGAAACATACTTGAGTGGAAAGAAAGAATACATGAGCTCGATGATATAGATGCTATGCAAAGTCCCCGACCGAGAGCCACATTGAGGAATTGCGGTCTCCTCAAATATTTCAAAATGCAAAAGATGAAGAAGGAGATTCTTCTTCTCGAATACATGATTGGGTTGTGGAATGTTGCAGAGAAAGGGTTCCAGATAGGGACACAACTTCTGACCATCGAGTTGGAGGATGTATATTTCATAACCGGTCTTTTGAAGAGGGGTTCCTATAGATTTATTTGTGTAGAGGGCACTTCTTGCACCTGTGGATGAGTATCTGGCAAACCATTGTGTCTCGAGAGAGAGACTAGTGGGAGGCATGATTGCAATCAAAGATATCAGAGACTTACCTCTTCGATCCATCATGTTTTCCATGACAAGTATAGAAGTAAGTACAAGTGATCATAGGTGGCCTATGGTTTACATTTTTAGAGCCAACACTATTTAACTAGAGCGCAGGGTTTCTTCACCATGTGAAGGAACAAATTATGAGACGCAAAGTAGGTCAATAGAAGCAGTTCAAATATGATTCATTCTTGGTTTCATTATTTTTAGAGCGCATTCCTCAGATGCAACCTCATATTGCATTAATAGTGCATCCAGTGGGAGAATCACATATGGAATGGTGGACAAGCCTATCCCCGAGACTAAGTTTAGATTTAGAGTTTAGATTCACTGGTGGTTTCTTCACTTGGCTGATACACCAATTGACTGTGATAGAAGACTTTCCATATGCCATAGTAGATTTCTAGGGAAGCATGGACATGGTTCTTCCAGTAGGAGAGGATTGGGATGCATTAGGTACCAAAAATGATCTTGTCAAGTTTTTTGATTTTAAAACATTATATTATTTTTTGGGGGTACATAGAAGAGTCTTTAACTTCTGTATTCATTTCATCGTGTAGATAAGGGAGAAAAACATCCATCAGATATGTCGACATTGGGGCATCACGAAGATGCTCAGATTGTAGTTGATTAGGGGGTAGTAGCAATAGGAATCTAGGAGGTTGAAAGAAACCTCCAAGGCCTCACAATAGGTATCCCTCCTCTTAGGAGGAAGGAAGTGTCATTACATCTACAAAGACACACTGTGGGGGTGTCTGAGAGTCTTAACTCTCTACTGCAGTGAGAAGCCCTTGCAGTAATGTGTTACTCAGAGCATAATGTAATGAAGGAAGATTATAATTTTTCCTGGCGATTAGTCTGTATGAAAATGCTTATGGGTGTGACCCACATTTTTCCTATCTATGTACCATTTTTTATGTAATCAAACATTTTCAGTCACGCCGTATATATATACATTTCCTAGTTTTTACAGTGCCAAATGATTTTCAAATGATGTATTTTATGTGATGTGTTTTAATTTACATGATGAAATGTGATGTAACTCATTTCCTTTATGAAAACGTATCTATGTGTGAGATATCTATCCATAACGTAATTTGCTAACAAATCTGACATGGTATTAAGTTCTCTTGGTATGTGTCAATATTCGATAAAATCAAACATTTGTTCAAGATGGCGAACTCATAGATGGAGACGTAGCAGGATAGGATTGCGAATAGCATAGATTCGATTGAGTTGATATACCCCGAGTTGAGAGTCTAGATTGACAATTATGCGAGAAATGCCTAGGGAGGATGCCTCGGTTAAAAGTCTGATGAAAACATGATATTCTGCCATGTTATTAGTTGCCGATATTAGAAAAATACCTCCTGAACTAACCAACTCATCAGAGTGGTAAATGACCCAAGTTGTGTAAGAAACGTTCTAGTTGTGTCGAATAGCACCATCTACAAACCTGACAAAGATAGGAAAGGAAGATGTCATCTACGCATGAAAACACAAGACAGAGTATAAGTGGCTAGGAAAAAACTCGAGCATGAAAGAGAAAAGACACACCAAAAATAAAAATGCAATAGTGTACAAAGCATGCATGTTAGATGTCCTAGGCATAGTACTTCTTCAAGTAAAGCCTATTCTAGGGCTCACCCAAGGAAATTCCATCATAATCAACTATTTCATAGGCGCCTCTATGTAGAAAAAATTTCACGATGTAGGGACCATGCCATAGAGGTTCTAACATCCCTATCCCTAACTTGTCACGAGTCTGATCATAAACGAGGATTGGGTCTCCTTCTGCAAAAGTGCAAGGATGGAAAAACTTGTCACATTGGTTTTTGATTTTTTTTTTATATGTCTCATTGATGAGAGAAGCATCACGACTTGTTTCATCCAACCTCGTCAAATGTGGGAAATGTTCTTCTTCAATAGAAGTGTGGGGCAGGAGTTCTAATTTAAGCTTTAGTGAAGGAATTTCACACTCGATTGGTAAGACAACCTCAATGTCGTATACTAACTGGAAGGGAGTGAATCCAGTAGTAGTTTTTACTAAGGTCTGATAAGTCCAGAGAGAGGAGAAGAGTTGTAAATTCCAATATATCTTGTTTTCCCCTACCATACGTTGGATCATAGTTTTTAGGACTTTGTTGATGGCTTCAACTTGTCTATTAGCTTGAGGATAATACGGGGATGAGTTCTCATGGCGAAAACCCAACTTGATATGTAACTCACTCATCATCTGATTTTGAAAATGGGAACCATGATTAGTGACAATGGCCTGTGGAACACCAAAGCGAGTGATGATGTGACTAAAAAAGAAAAGTGTTGTAGTATGACCATCGTTTGGAAAGGTAGGCATAGCCTCAGCCCATTTTGTAAAGTAATCGATGACGATGATTATAAAACTATGCCCCCTGGATGAGGTAGGCTTACACTGCATGAAATTGATGCCCCATTTGGCAAAGGGGCTAATGGAAATAATGAGATGCAGTGGAGCAGGGTGGGTGCATGCCTTGTTTTGAAAAACTTGGTAGGGTGGGCACTTTTTGACAGCCTCCATATAATCCTTGAATATGGAGGGCCAGAAGTATCTGACACGTACAAATTTCTGGGTTGTAGCCATCCCAGAAAGGTGACCACCACAGGCTCCAAGGTGACAATCATTGAGGATGTGTTCAACCTATTCATGAGTCAGACATTGTCGTAGGATGGTATCAATGCCATAACTATATAAGGTTTCACCGATAATGAGATAACGACAGGAGTGGTGGTGGATACAACGACGTTCTTCATGAGAGATATCTGGCTGAAAACGTTGTGTCTAGAGATAGAGAATGATGTCTCCATACCAGGAATCAGAAATGCTAATGAGGAATAGAGATTCGTCAGAGAGAGAATATATAGGCTCAATATCTTTGTCAGCATAGGGAAAATCACAAATGAGTTTTGAGAACACCAGGGACTTTTTGGATTTGGACTTAGCGAATTCAAGATCGAATTCTTGAAGGATTATGATCCATTTTGAGTATTTTCCCCCAAGTACCTGAAGGGTCAGGATGTGATACATGGGGTTCAAATCTGTGATAACCGTGGTGGTGTGTAATAGAATATAATGACGAAATCTCTGGACAACGATGAAAACTGCCAGAGCCAACTTCTCAACATGTGAATAGCGGATTTTTGGTCCAAATAGACTTAAACTCATGTAATAAATCACATGTTCTTCACCGAAAGAGTCCTCTTGAACTAACACCATGGAAATAGTGGAAGTAGAGGCCACTAATTAAAGGATATAATCCTTCGTATAGTATGGAGGATGCAACAAAGGAGTGTGTGTCAGTGCATACTTAAGAGCATCAAATGATCATTTAGAAATGTCATCCCAGATGAAAGGTGCGTATTTCTGCAACAATCGCATGAATCCTTTAGTGATTTCAGCGTAGTTACAAATAAATCGGCGAAGAAAGTTTTCTTTCCCTTGAAAAATTTAGAGTTGTCATAGGTTTTTAGGTGGGGGTAAAGCTATAATGTCTCTAATTTTTAAGGGATCCACCTGAATCCCATCCTTGGAGACAACAAAGCCGAGAAGTCAACCTGATTCGACAACAAAAATACATTTAGAACCGACATTGAAGAAAAATAGCCCGTAGATGACCGAGATGGTCATATCAACTGGACGATTTGGTGGGTAAGTCATCAAGGTATGGTTCTGCAATATATTTGATATTGTGGAATCTTATGATCATTCAAGAAGGGAATAGTTTTGGTAGAAGGAACGTGAGCGTCAGGCGTACATAAATCTAACTGATCAATAGTGACAATTTTACCTTGATGAGGAAATTGTACACATCAAAAAACTGACGAACAAATGATGGTCATAGCATAGAACCAACTTCTTCCAAGTAACAAGTTGTAATGGAGGGGAGCATCGACCACCTCGACATCAACAGAAACAATTTTTCCACCCAATTGGACGGACAGAGACTGCAAAAGTCCATGCGGATGAAAATCTCACCCATCGAATGCACGTAACATCATCGTGGATTTATTAAGTGTGGGTGATTTCAATCTTTTCCAACAGGCTAGAGACATGACACAAGTCAAGTCTCCCTCATCCATAATAGTTCAGTGGATTTGTTGATTGTGAACAACAACATCAACTTGGAAAGAAATCTAGTGAGAGAGCTGAGATGTAAAATTATCCAAGTTAAATGTGATACTGTTGGATGAATTAGGATCAAAAGTGCCAATAATGGCTAAAATCATTCTATGTTGACTAGGATAGTGCTGCAAAACTTCTAACGCGGACATAGCACACAGTGCTTGAGCCAGATCTTCAACGATGTTGTAGTGCTGGGCGACACGTGAGATACAATTAAAGGTAGACTTTTGGATAATGCTCTTAGGAGGGCGTAAGATAGAGTTGAATGTAGGTTTCTTGATCTGGGGTGGTCCAGACAGAGGATTGATGGATGGAGGACTAACGAAGGACGGTGATGGATCCTGTGAAGAACCGTTATTGATCTTAACTTTGTTCGGTTTAACTGGTGTGTCATATGTCATTGAGCGAGTGGTTAGATCAATCCACTTGAAGAGATAGATATGGGAATTTGTTTAGGCTTCATCATGAGCAGTATGGTTGGAACTGCCCCCTGGAGAGGGTGTTTGAGCAACCATAGATTGTTGTTTTGGAAAAGGTTGAGTCAACACGACAGGTTGAGAATTCCATTTAAAGAGTTTCACCACTTCATTGCGATGCAGACAGTCTTGAGTGTAGTGATCATCACCAGAAATAAGACACTGGAACTTTGGCTTCTGCTATGTTTGATTTTCGTTAGCAGACGATGGGTTTTGAGCTTTTGGTTGTTCATTATTATTAGTGTTTTTTTTTTTTATTCTTTGCCTTTTTCTTACCTCCAGTTTGCTGTGAGGGTGTAGACTGAACTGCATTCACCTTAGAGACTTGAGCATGAGAGGAGGTAGAGGATGTGGTCAGACTAGGAGCATATGAGTTGCAGCTCGAGGTGAAGCTCCAACCGACTGGGATGTATATTGAGTTTTGATGGAACCAATAACTCCATTTTCATGTGATGAATATGAAGGTTTGGATGGATCATTAGTGGCATGGGTAGCATTAGGAATCAACTCATATAAAGTACCAGACTAGGAATACACCAATTCTAAGTACTGGGCCCTGGTAATGGCTTCTTCTTCAGTAATTACACCACCCATAGAAACATCACGAGCGATCGGGGGTAAAAGTGATGTGGTAAACCATTATGCCAATAATTGGTTAGGAATGACTGCTTTGATCAACCTTCGTCATCATCTCCATTCATGAATATGGTCATATATGTGCACGGAGTTGGTCTAATGAAGGGAGGTCAAGAGTTCGGTACCCGTTTCATATCTGATAGGTAGTTGAAAATGGGTGAGGAAGGACATGGCAAGGGAGTTGAAATCTCGGAAGGAACCATGCGGTAATTCAATATACCACTTGGCTGCAGAGCCCGTAAGTGTTTGCTGGAAAAGACAAAAACGTATAGAATTGTCCATTAAGGAGTTTTATGAACACCATAAATGGAAAGTCATTACGTGATTGTTGGGGTCTTCTCCAGATTTTTTGTCAAACTTTGGAATATTAGAAGGGAGTTTAGCTGGAATCACTGGCCAGAAAGGGTAATGCAATATAATATCATTGGTTAATCGAGACAAGTCTGGAAGATCCATAGTAGCAAGGAAAGGTAGTTTTCGATTGACCTGAGGGTGATACTAGTGTGGCATAGGGACACCAGTAGGACCATAAATTGGGTTAGGTGGATAATTGTAACCAATAGGTCCTCCTGCATATGGTTGTTGCTAACCAGAGTAAACAGGATTCGAAGAGCTTTGAGAAACATGTGTGAGCAGAGGATAACCTAATGGATTTTGAGGATTATAATTCAGTTGATGGGTTTGTCCATAAGGTGGATAAAAATTTTGTCCATAAGGAGGATAAGGTTGTTGTTTTCCTTGAGAATGTTTCCCCCCAGGGAATAGTGAATTTTCCGAAAAAGGAGTGTGCCAGGGATTGGCCGTTGTAGATGCATTTTGTCAAGAAGGTTGATGATGAGCTCTAGTTTGAGGATGCCCCCCAACATGAGGTTTCCCTCCAAATGGAGGTTTCCCCCCAAATGGAGGTTGCCCTCCAAATAGAGGTTTCCCCCCAAACAGAGGTTTCCCTCCAAACGAAGGTTTCCCACTAAACAGAGGTTTCCCTCCAAATGGAGGTTTCCCCCCAGATAGAGGTTTCCCCCCAGATGAAGGTTGCCCTACAAAAGGAGGTTTCCCCCCAGCATGAGGTTAAGTCCCTGGAATTTGGAAACCAGGCGTAAACAACTGGCCGGAGCCACTTAATGAATTAGAGCCACCATGATCGGTCCCTCTGGGTAGTTGTGTAGGTATAAAACTTTCGGGTATAACTTGGGAGTGTTGACAATGGAAGGATTCAGTGCTCTATACCCAAGGGGAATTAACGAGGAAGGATGAGATGATAGTGGTGTACCAATGGGATCCTGTCTAACCACCAAATTACCAGTGGGAATAGTCACAACATGAGGTACCATCGTAGAATGGGCCATCTAGAGAGAAATAGTAGAACTTGGATGAACAGACTGCATATTTAGATCAACGGACGGTGCGATGGAACTGATGGTTGTACCAGTAAAATGATCTAAAGGTACGGTATAGGTAATATATTCTTATGGTATTTGGGATATAATAGATATATCAACACCTGTCCCTAGTCCGTAAAGGTCTCGCACCATCCAAGGTGGGCTTTGAACTACATCAAAAGTCCAAATGGGGTTTCTAACTAGAGGATTCAAATGCGACCTGGTCGAAAGTTCAAAAGGATCAATGACAACAATTTCTCCGACTGAATTCATCTAGAGAAAATGCCTTTCATATCCTGCAGGAATGCGGAAAGCCTCCATAGGATCCATAATAATTCGAAAATCTTCTAAGGAAGAGGAACCTTCCTCCTGTGAGGTTATAATGTCATGAACCTTGGTCTATTGAGGAGATCACTCCATATAATGAGGGGGTAAAGGGTTAAATTCTTCCATATTTTCTAGGGGAAGTCCCTATACCCTATGTGAACGACATGGATGGTCGATGTTTGTGGAACTAAAAATTCGACGGAAAAAATCTATGGCCAACTAACGGCAAAGAAACAACATACACTAATCAAATCTAGGAATCAAACCAGGAAAACAAAACTTCTCTCGAAGACCATACTAGTTGGTGATGAAATCCAACATCGCATGATCAAATCAAGAAGGGGATAGGATATGGTGGAACAGTTACAATGGCAACCTTCTTAACAAAATTTCTCCTTGGTGCAAGCTTCCACGCATTAATTGTCGATTTACCCTCCAAGGAGTCCAAGTGAGTTTGACCAATGTATGTTCCAGGTATAGTGAGACTTCCCTGCACCATCACCTTGTGTAAGTACCTAAGGACTATGGCAGCTAAGGACATCAACTCGCAGTCAGCTGCTAGGCGGGTACAGTCGATAGTCCATTCTGAACATATGAGAAGGATAACAAGTCTGAAATTCTTGGAGAGAACTGAGGAAAAGTGGACCGGTAGAACTCCAAAGGACCCCAAACGGATTTAGAGTTCACGAAGCATCAAGACCAAATGAAACCAGCCGAACCTCAAGAAGAACCCTCAGTATACAATTCGACCACTACAAACGGTTGAACCATAGAGGGATAATATCCATAACTCTCTCGAGTGTGACCTCGTGCATAACCCCTGTGTGAGAGGGGGATCCCAGAAAGCCTATACGACAATTGGATTTGACTCTCCCTATCATAGGATGCTAATGTTTTTTTTTTTGAAAAATTTGGAGAGTTGTACTCACAACCTAATCCAAAGTGCTAATCCTATTCTAATGTTGGTGGAAGATCCTAAAAGCAAAATGTTCTAGATAATTTTTAATTAGCATTCATTTTGTAGCTGTTATTTACTCAAAAGGCATATGAAAGTGAAACTGATGGTGTTATGACTCAATTCCCAAAAAATGCATAAAAGATTATAAGCAATCATTTCTTTCGATGAACGCCTATTTAAGGGAAGGAGAAAAGTTTTTTTCACTATCAAACACTAATATGAAATGTCCTCAATCAATTTGTTTCTCACTCAAATTCGGTGTAAAGCTAAAAATCTCATAAAAGTTCTTCTAACATTAAAAAAAAATCATAAAAATATCCTTCTTCTTTGTGTGTGAGTGATTATCAATTTTGATGAAAAACTTCTAATGTCATTCATATTTTAAGATAAAAGGGGTTCATACAATCAGAAGAAAATTTTTCACAAACAAAGAAACACTCTTGTTATGATTAACAAGAAAGACAAAGATCACAAAATTTACAAAATGAAACCAAAAAAAACTGAAAAGATTGAAAAACGTTTGGACAAAATACCTCAAAGATGAAATGAGATGATACTCAGATATTTGAAATTCCTCAAAAAGGTTTCTACTCAACTAGCTAAAAGAGAAGAAAGAAAAAAGACACATCTAAATCAATAAAGACGAATAGTGACTTCAAAGTAAGGAAAGGAAATGTAAAAATCCCAAACAAGAAGAGATCAATTCTTAGAAAGAGGGTATTGAAGGAAAATACCAAGATGAAATTGATAGGATGAAACTCCTGAGCCAAAGCCAAAAATGAAGAAAGAACTTCAGAAGATGAAAATTCTGGAGAATTCCTCACAGAAATGGGTAGCGCTCTGGTGTAAGGGGAACTAGAGAGTTCAAGCACTCTATGTAAGGCTAAAGGGGAGCGCTAGTTCTCTGACATAAACAGAGGGGGAGCACTTTTCTCTCAAAACTCAGAAAAGAACTCAAGAAAACAAAATTCGAAGCAAGATTAGCAAATCAGGGTGATCATGATGAAATAAAGAGGCAATCAAACAAATATAAGAATCAAAGACAATATGGAGAAGGTCAAGAAAATGGAAAAGGACCAAAACAAGATTTGGGAATGGAAACAAAAATCAAAGCTCCTTCCCCAGTGGAGTCGCCAATTTATGTTACAAGTGAATCCTCCTGCGGACAAGAAGATTCCCTCTTGGTCTCTAGACTCCTAAGGCCAAGACAAAAAAGTTCTTAACATGGACATTGACATTCTTTTTAGATCTGATTAAGCTAATATGTGAAAAGGAAGAAGAGGGATATGTACCTTGTTAACGATGTTTTTCCTCGCAAGATCCAAGATAAGCTCCAACCCCGAGATCCTCGACAGGTCCTATAAAACAAACAAAGGTACAAATAACTTCCTATTATATTGATATTAGCTCAAACATAGATCTATCTACTGAAGACAATCTCATGTGGGACCAAACATAAGTTTGAAAGAAACAGGCCAAGCATTGATATATTAATAAGAACAAGTAAAATCACTTACAATCCTTTGATGAAGGTGCAATAACTTCTTCCAGTTCTCCTTGTCCAACCCCTTCGCTCAAGTATTCTACATTGATTTCTTTGATGGCATCTCATTTATGGGATCATAATTTTGGTGTAATTCTCAATCTTCGCCCATCCTTCTACCATGAGGAGGCCTCCTTATATAGACTTGGAGAGGTCTAACCACTTGACAGATCTTTGGGATAAGTTGAGGATTCCTCTCCTTTAGTTGTGGATCTCATTAAGATCATGCCTTGACCCAAGATTCGAACCCAACTACCTTCAGATATTGAGGGGATTGTAACAAACCCCTGGCCACCGACAGGCCCAACGAATTTCACTACTCAAACTCTTAACTTAGTTCTAACAACATATTGTAACACCCCAGTATTCAACTGAGCTATGTCACATAAATTTTTCTCTTCAAATACATATATATGCACACAGACATACATACATATTGAACTACATGCAATTAAACATATACATACAACTCTCCAGCGGAAGCTTCACATATAAAGCATAAACAAACAATTGCATTCTGTAAATATACAATTTTTAGGATGAATTAATAGTAAACATAGACATGCAACGTACACAGGGGTATACCCTTAAACATACAGACAATTATGATCACACATGCAATAAAACCCATAAAATAACACATAAATGACAATCCAGCATGTAAAATCATCACATAACTGGTACTTATCTTGGTAGGAATCTCACCAGCTGCGTGCAGACCATCCACGAACCTCCCAACCTTAGAATACACTATTCATCACTCTCAACAGTGAGTCACCCCCGATTTGGGACTAGACTCCACCCAGGTAAGGGATTCCTAACTAGGCTAAAGGTACACAGTCAATCGAAAGGACTCCCTCTCAAGTGTTCACTCAACCACAACTTACAACCTCTCCTTCCCCACATGCTTGTCCCACCCAAGGATGCATTCGCCTTCTCTGCTCAGTAGTCCTTTGGATAAACCACTTCCCTTCCAAGGCTTCAATGATCCATATGAATATCGGTGGCCACCCACCTTTTCCAACTGGCTCAAAACAGTTTTCTGACATTTTTTTGCAATTTTCTATTTTTAGCAGTTTTTACTTTCGGGGCCATTTTGAGGGCCTAAATGAAGGTTTTTTGGTATCAAGCTCCTCAATGATAGCCAAAGGCATGATTGAGCCCCCAAAATGAATATCCTTGGCGATACCTTTCAAACAGTCTATCACACGCCTAAAACGGAGATCATATGCAAAAGTTACGACCCCAGGAAGTTGATGTACTAGCTTATCCAAACAGGGCCCACATGACTTTTGGCGTTTCATCTCCTAGGGTTAGGTTTTTGGATGTCTAGGGTTTTTGGCATTCTTTCTTATTGTAAAAATGCTTTCAGAGCCTCATTGTAACCTTCTTCTTGTGAATGCACACTGTCGTCACATCTCTTCTCAGAGATACGCCGCCACCATTCCAACAAGCTTGTTTCCGCTGCATTTTACAGTTTCATCTTATTTCGTTATTGAATAGAAAACCAGTTTTACTGTATCTCTGTTATTTTGTGTTAAGAACCTGTTAATAATCTGTATTCATTTTTTTCTTCTCATAAAATCTGGATCAGTGGTATCTGAGCAGTCTTCTCCTTGTCATCTTAATGCATGTCCCCAACGAGGTCGGAGTACAAAGAGTTGGGTCTCGAGCTTGTTTCTCTTGAGGACAGAAGCTCTTGCACGCCCAAGTGACCTCCCACGACAGGGGAAAATAAATATGATAGGACAGGAGATCCTTTCAAACTGTTGATTGAGGAAGCCCTCACGCAACAGAGGAACGAGATGATGGATAGTTTCGTGCAAATCCTTCGGTGACTACCAATAGGCGATGCATCTTCTTTGAATGGAGGTGTCGCCCCCTTCAAGGTACAAATAAACTTTGATATTCCTATATTTGAAGGTCAAATAGATGCAGATGCTATAGACAAGTGGTTGAATCTACTAGAAGGGTATTTTTCTGTTCATAAATTTTTGAATAGAGAAAAGATTACTTTTGYGCTCCTCAAAGTTGTTCCCCATGTCAAATATTGGTGGGAAACTTTCTGTGAGCAAAAGGAAATAGAGGAAACCTCATTATTTTCAGTCACGGCCACTTAGGAATCCTTCAGGGATGTTATTAAGGAACAATACTACCCTGTTAGAAGTTATGATGACCTGTATACCAAATGGACCACACTGCGGCAAGAAAGAGACCAAGCAGTGCCAGATTTCACAAATATCTTCCATACCTTGCGCACCAAGTTGGGTATAAAATATTCAGAGTGACATATGGTGCTCAAGTATTGTGGTTCTCTACATAGATACATCTAGACCAAAATGGAATTTCTATACATCTCATCCTTGGGCGCAGCCTACCGATATGCCATCAAAATCGAGCAGAAGCTCAAACAAAGAAGCAGCAATTTGGGCCTGGGAACCCCTCACAACAAAATCTAGGAAAGGGTGGCCCCAACCCACCGAAAAAAGGACAGATAAAATATGGACAATATCAAGACAACCAGTACAAGACACAAACAAAGAAGGACACTAGAAAGACAAGGAAGGATACTGGAAAGTGGTGCGACTTCCATAAGAGCCCTTGGCATAACACTGCTGACTTTCGCTCAAAGCAGTCGCTGGTGGATGAAGCGAAAGACTTTGAATCAGATGCAGATTCTAACTCCAAGATAGAACAAGAAAGGGGAAGACGGATCATTGATGCGGAACCCAGTCCCACCGTTTCTACCACCAAGATCCATATTGGTGAACCAGACAAGCCAAAAGAAGGAGAGCGCCTCTTCCATTCACAGATGTGGGTAAAAGGCACCCCGCTGCACTTCATCGTTGACAGTGGTAGCCAAAAGAACCTCATCTCAGCAGAGGTCATCAAGCGGCTGGCCTTGCCAACAACGCCACACCCACAACCCTACACCATTGGATGGCTCCGCCAAGGAAGCGATCTTCGCGTTGGCCAACAGTGTCGACTGTCGTATGGAATCAAGCCCTTCAAAGACGAGGTATTGTTTGATGTTTCTCCTCTTGAAGTTTGTGATGTTCTTTTCGTCCAACCTTATTTATGGAAACGTCATGATGTATATGAGTCTAGGCCTTGTAGTGTTATTATTACTTTGAACAGGAAATTGTATAGGATACCTGAGGCAGTCCCACCTAGTGCTATTTCCTTGATCTCTACTAAGCAATGCAGGAAGGTCATCTCTCAGACAGGGAAGTTTGTCTTCATCGTGATTCGCTCTCAGAATAAGTGAAAGATCACAGCGACATCCAGGGTCTCTATGGCCGACCTCTCCACACAGCAGAAGCAAGTATATAAGGTCATGGAAGAATACTCGGATATCTTCTCCTCACCTACAGGGGTACCTCTACACTGCCAGGTCAAGCACCCCATCAATCTGACCCCTGGTGCATTGCTTCCCAATGGTTAGTCTATCGTCACTCTTTTTTATAGAATGAGGAGATCAAGAGACAGATCCAATAACTGCTCCACAAGGGGAACATACACCCTAGCTCATCACCTTGCGAGAGCCCAATCATGCTGGTATAGAAGAAAGATGGAACCTGGGGACTCTGTATTGATTACCGGGCTCTGAATAAAATCACTGTCAGAAACTGGTACTCGATTCCCTGAATCAATGAGCTCCTTGATCAACTCACGGGGGCCAAATACTTTAGTAAAATTGATTTGAAGTTTGGCTACCACCAGGTCCTGATAGAACAGACAGATGTATGGAAGACTACCTTCAAGTCAAAGGAAGTATTTTTTGAATGGTTGGTCATGCCCTTTGGTTTGACAAATGCTCCATCCACTTTCATGAGGATGATGGACTATATCCTGCGATCATTCACCAACACTTTTGTAGTGGTGTATCGGGATGACATTATAATTTACAACAAGACTTGGGACGAACACTTGCAACATATTCAACAGGTTTTGCACACCCTGCAGCAGCACAAGCTATATGCCAACCTATAAAAATGCTCCTTTGGCATGGATGGGGTCCATTACCTGGGCTACATCATTGATCAGCATGGTGTACATGTGGATCCAGCCAAGATCCAAGTCATTTGTGACTGGCCAACCCCAACAACACTCACTGAGCTTCGAAGCTTCTTAGGATTTGCTAATTTCTACTGCAGGTTCATGTTGGGTTTCTCCCATATTGCATGGGCCCTCATCCAAATAAATAGGGGTGGTGGTAAGGAAAAATTTACATGGGGCCGGTCCCAACAACAAGTGTTTGATCATTTGAAGCAGTGCTTGTGCTCAACCCCAGTACTTTCACTACCAGACCTGTGACATCCCTTTGAGATCAAGACAAATGCTTCAGACTATGCCGTGGGCATCGTTCTCACTTAGCACGACCACCCCGTGGCCTATAATAGTGAGACACTGTCAGATATTGTCCGTAAGTACCCTACTTATGACAAAGAAATGTACTCCATTGTGCAAGCATGTTGCCAGTGGAGACATTACATTCTTGGAAAGGAGACAGTCATCCACACTGATCATAATCCACTGTAGTTCATGCGGACACAGGGAAAACTGCAAAATGACCGCCACCAAAAGTGGTCCACATACTTGCAGCAATTCCACCTCAACATCAAGTATAAAACAGGAAGCACCAATTGCATCATTGATTGCCTCAACAGATCGCTAATCGCAAAACTCACCACGATGCTAGAATCTTGTGGCCATGAGACATCTGGATGGCCCCAACTCTATGAGATAGACTTGGACTTCGCCACCACCTACCAAATGTTGGGTGCAAATGCAGTTATCAATAATTTCCATCTTTAGGATGGGTTGTTGTGTTGTCTGGGCCATATCTGTGTTCCATCAAGCGAGCGATCGAAGTTGATCTGGGAAACCCACTACAGTCGGGTGGCAAGACACTTCGGTGTTGAAAAGACAGTGGCGATGCTACAGAAACATTTCTACTGGCCGAAACTTCGATAGGAGGTCGGCAAGTATATCAAGTCCTGCACTACCTGCGCTATTGCCAAACTGACCACTAAGAAATAGGGCTTGTACACCCCTCTTCCTACTCCTGAAAGGCCATGGGAATCCATCTCAATGGACTACATGTCGGGCCTCCCATCCACCAAGTAGGGAAATGACTGTGTTTTTTTGGTTGTTGATCACTTTTCTAAGATGACGATTCTAGTTGCCTGCAAGAAGAGAATCACAACAAAGGCCAATGCCAAGCTCTTCTTTGAATGAGTCTGGGTACATTTTGGAATCCCACAAACCATTGTCTCATATCGGGATAGTCGATTTCACAGCACATTCTGGTTGAGCCTCTAGTCATTGCTAGACACCAAGCTCACCAAATCCACGGCCTTCCACCCCCAGACATATGGCCAAACCGAGGTTGTAAATCGAATGATTGTGCATATCCTTCGCATGTATAATTCAAAGAACCCTCACACATGGGATGAGATCCTTCCTTATGTCTAGCATAGCTACAATCAAGACTTGCATAGCTCAACTGGCCACAACCCCTTTCAAATGGGATTGGGATTCCAACCATTGGGTCCCATAGATGTTGCACTTCCCCTTGCAGTCACCTCGAATGACTCATATCCTACTCCAACTGAAGCTAAAAAATCCATCCGGTTCATTGAGAGGATCCAGCACATCCACCAACAGGTTCAGGATATCCTACAAAAGTCCAATGACAAGTACAAACAACGCCATGATCAACATCGGGTGCTGCATAAGTTTCAGATGGGCGACAAAGTTTGGTTGCACTTGAAGAAAGAACGCCTTACATGACCCCATCGGAAGCTTTTCCCACTCTTTTATGGACCATACACTATCACCAAGTCCATGGGGGATAATTCTTTTGAGCTCAACATTCCTCCTTTCCTTGGCCTGCACCCAGTGTTCAACGTGGATCTCCTTTGCCCTTATTTCCCACCATTACTAGACACCTCAAAAGTAGCAGAACAGTTGACACCAACAGAGCTCAAACCCAACTACAAACAATAGGAATCCAATGATCATATTGTGGATAGACAGATAAAGGGCACTCGACAGTAAAGGATCCAGCTTTATCGAGTCGTCAAAGCAGGGCAACTCCTGCACCAAGGCAAGTGGCTCACCCGGGGCCAAATTTAGCAGAAATTTCCTCATCTAATAGGGGACCTCAACGCAATGGATTCCATTTCTTCCTAAGGTGGGAGGATTGATCCAGATGAACATCGGTGGCCACCCACCTTTTCCAACTGGCTCAAAACAATTTTCTGACATTTTTGGCAATTTACTATTTTTAGCAGTTTTTACTTCTGGGGCCATTTTGAGGGCCTAAATGAAGGTTTTTACATATTGAGCTCCTCAATGATATCCAAAGGCATGATTGAGCCCCCAAAATGAATCTCCTCGGTGATACCTTTCCAATGGGATAACACACGCCTAAAACAGAGATCATATGCAAAAGTTACGACCCCGAGAAGTTGATGTACTAGCTTACCCAAACGGGACCCACATGACTTTTGGCGTTTCATCTCCTAGGGTTAGGTTTTTGGATGTCTAGGGTTTTTGGAATTCTTTCTTATTGTAAAAATGCCTTTAGAGCCTCATTGTAACCTTCTTCTTTCGAATGCACGCTTCCGTCACATCTCTTCTCAGAGATACGCCACCACCATTCCAACAAGCTTGTTTCCACTACATTTTATAGTTTCAGCTTATGTCGTTATTGAATAGAAAACTAGTTTTATTGTATCTCTGTTATTTTGTGTTAAGCACCTGTTAATAATTTGTATTCATTTCGTTATGCTCATAAAATCTAGATCATTCAACAATAGGTCGGACTGGAAGTCTCAGAGCACTGTAGCTGCAGTTCAACACCTTTAGGAAATTGATCCCCAACAATTCTCTCACTTAGAGAATTTCTCACGGGTCTGACCACCCGCCTCTTCAATCCCACTCCCAAGCTGACAGGTACACTAATAGGAATGGTTATGGATCTGGTCTGGGTACGGTGGTAGGAAGATATGAGGATAGCTCAAGGACTAATGGAATGTATCTCGGATATTGGTTCTCTGGTCGAAGGAAAAATGGTAAGATTCTCAGTAATTCTCCCATCCCTCTCTTCCCCCACAATGGTCGATCCCCCCAAAGGAACTAAGTCTCAACAACAAGTATGCATGTCTCCAACTTGACCCTTGTCATGTTGGAATCTACTCTGATACACTTGTCCCCTACTTTAGGACTTAGAATAAATTAATTATCCGTACTTTATGTTTTTACGAAATATTAATATAATATTTATTTTTGGCTTTAAGCTCTCTAATTTATCCCTGTTCTTAACTTTAGGCCTTCCCTATCCCTATTTGGTGGAATCTAGCCCCCCTTCTCTTTTATCATGGTCGGTCTACGCGCGACGATGTATTTTATATTAATCATGAGACATATACAAAATAGGTGCACTGTTCTTTAACATCTAGGCGCTCTGGCCTAATTCAAAAACATAAGAATTATGGCTTATAATACAGGCTCACCAGCCTATAATGAATATCATATACATAAATGTTCATTGACCTTAATATTTCACTCACTTTAGTTACTGCGTGCGGTATCCGCTGGCCTCAAGGTTGCACGCTCTTTAGTTACTATGTGCGTTATCCAAAAATGTGCACACTACATCTCTTTACTACATAGTATATGCACGCACCATGCCATGAAAGGTGTATTACAAAAATGATGTCTAAAAAACTCACTAGCTTAAATATACTTGGATTACATTTTCATTTGGGTTCAGCCAAGGGATATTACAATCCCTTCCCCTTATTTATGCACTTTCCTCAGTGCATCATGTACCCATATACAACACAAATTTCAAATTTTTTCAAAACGATGCGGGTATTCTGCCCGCATTTCATCCTCGTGCTCCCAAGTATCATCTCCAGGTCCATACCAGGTCCATTGGACCTTTACAAGCCCTATGGCTCGATTATGGAGTTGTTTGATTTTACTGTCCAAAATGCGCATCGGATGCACTTGGAAATCACCTTCTTGATCCACCTGAATAACATTCCAATCAATGACATGATTAGCATTAGGTATGTATTTCTTTAGAAATGATATATGGAATACATTATGAACAGACATAGATGCAGGCAATGCAATCATATAAGCAACTGGACCAATCCACTCTAGGATTTCAAATGGTCCACAAAATCTGGCTACCAACTTGGTCCATCTTCCCAACTTCAGGGAACTCCTGTTATCTTTCACTTTCAGGAAAACATGATCGCCCACTTTGAATTCTCTGTGTATTTTGTTTTTATCATCATAAATTTTCTGTCAGTCTTGGGCAACTTTCAAATTCTACTTAATTTTTAACATTTGGTCCTCCATCTCCTTGAGAAAATCTGGCTCGACTATTGTTCTATCAACTGGGTTATCCCAACTTACTAGAGTGTTGCACCTTCTACCATAAAGTGCTTCAAATGGGCTCATCTTTAATGATGTTTGATACCCATTGTTGTAAGTGAATTCTACTAAATGTAGGTAGTCTTCCCATTTTGATGGTTTATCCATCACATACATTCTCAACATATCTTTTATCACTCTATTCAGCCTCTCTGTCTGTCCATCAGATTGAGGATGGTAAGTTGTACTAAAGTTCAGATTCCTTCTTAATCCTTTGAACAATCCTTTCTAGAAATTTGAGGTGAATTTTGGGTCTCTGTTAGACACAATCGTTTTAGGAATTTCGTGCAATCATGGCACTTCCTTCATGGAAATATTAACGACATTTGTTTCCTTGTAAGTAGTTTTTAGTGGAATAAAATGGACAGATTTTGTAAGCTTGTCCACCACCACCAGAATCGAATCATGTAGCTTGCTTGTTTTGGGAAATCCTGTAATAAAATTCATTGTCACCACTTCCCACTTCCATTTAGGCATGGGCAAAGGTTGCAGCAATCCTATTGGGTGCATATGTTCTGCTTTAAATTTCTGGCATTCCATACATATTGCGATGTATTCTTCTATCTCTCTCTTCATACCTGGACAAAGTATTGGCTCTTGACTATTGCTATGGTTTTGTGATATCTAGAGTGCCCTGCATAAGGAACATTATGCATCTCATGAAAAATTATACGTTTCAAGTTCTGGACATTTGGTACAAAACCTTTGTTCTTGTGCAATAGTTTTCCATCTACTACCAACTTATAAATATCCATATTCTTTGGTGTCTTACCTTGCTGTAATTTTTCTATCAATTATTTGTATTGCAGGTCTGTATTTGCAGTCTCCATAATTTTTCTTTTAACATCATTCCAGTACATGCTGATGGTTGTAGCACGTAGTTCATGCACCCTCCTATTGAGTGCATCTGTCACTTTATTTTATTTCCCCTTGATATTCTTTATATCAAAGTCATATTCGTTTAGAAATTCTAACCATCTTCTTTGCCTAGAATTTATATGAGGTAGTGTCTCCATTTCCTCAGGGCATGCACTATGGCTTCCAACTCTAAATCATGGGTGACATAGTTTCTTTCATGCTCCTTCAACTTCCTTGATTCATAACATATCACAAATACATTTTGACTGAGGACTCCACCGAGTCCTTCATTACACGCACCTGTGCATACAATGAAATCTTCATTTGGTTCTGCAATCCTTAGTATTGATGCACTTGTCAATAATTGTTTCAAATGTTGGAAACTCGTTTCACAGTCCAACATCCACTGAAACTTCATACCCTTTATTTGCAAGGAAGTGATTGGGTCTGCTATCTTTGAGAATCCTCCAATGAATCTCCTATAGTAGCCTACAAGGCCCATGAATGATATGATATTTGTCACATTTTTTGGTGTTGACCATTCTCTAATGGCTTCTATCTTCTCAGGATCCACTGCTATCCCATCCTTTGAGATGATATGCCCCAAATAATGAATTTGTTTCTGATAAAATGAGCACTTGCTCAATTTGGCATACATCTGATGCTCCCTTAATGCTTTCAACACCATCCTCAAATGATGTTCATTCTCTTCCTCTAACTTAGAGTATATAAGAATGTCATCCAAAAATACAATGACAAACTTGTCTAAATATTCTTGGAAAACACCATTCATTAAGCACATGAAAACAACTGGTGCATTTGACAACCCAAATGTCACCACTGTGAACTCATAATGACCATGCCTTGTCCTGAAGGCGGTCTTGTTGATATCTTCCTCCTTAATTCTTACCTAATGGTATCCTGATATGATATATATATTTGAAAACATCTTTGCATCCTTCAATTGATCAAAAATATCATCGATCCTTGGTAGAGGATACTTTTTCTTTACAGTCACTTTATTCAACTGTCTAAAATCAATGCACAATCTTAATGTTCCATGTTTTTTTCACAAACAAGACTGGGGCACCCCAAGGTGATACACTTGGACATATATACCCCTTTTTTAGAAGTTCTAAAAGCTTCATTTGCAACTCCTTCAATTCTAGTGTACTCATTCTGTAAGGAGTCTTTGACACAAGAGATACTCTTGGTGTTATATATATAGAAAAATCAATGTCTCTCTTTTGGGGTAGTCCTGGTACTTCCTTGAATACACATTCAAACTCATTTAGGATTGCATAATCCTCCAAATTTGGCACCTTGTCTTTAGGTGTTTCCTCCATATGAGCTGCAAATATTTGACATCCTCCTCTATAACATTTCTTCAACTGCAATGATGAAATTTCTCTAACGGTTACTGCCCTGGGAATTCCTTGCACTTTCC
Organism: Picea glauca; assembly: GCA_000966675.3. Taxonomy (NCBI): domain Eukaryota; kingdom Viridiplantae; phylum Streptophyta; class Pinopsida; order Pinales; family Pinaceae; genus Picea; species Picea glauca. The sequence goes on along the minus strand of JZKD02S2276181.1, from coordinate 92,446 downwards.
TTTGGTTCTCTTATTCATCCAAGCAAGTGAATGCTTTGTTATGAAAATCCAATAGAGAATGATGTGGGTCCAACCAATCCATCCCAATTAAATAGTCATAGGAAACTAAAGGTAAGATGTTCAAATCTGCCTTGGTGTTAAGTCCGTTCATGTCCATGAGACATGACTTAACCATCTCATTAACCCTTCTTTTGGTTCCTGTAGCCAGTTGTACCAACCAAGATTTTCCATGCTTGCTTCTTAGCAATTGTAAACTTTCTACCATATTAGGATCTATATAACTATGACTAGCTCCTGAATCAATTAAAATAGCAATGGTTTGGTTGCTAATCATACCTTCCACTTCAATCATGTGTGACTGATATTCTGCTTGCTTTTTATCCAAGGCTACATAGATCCTTGGCACATTTTTGCCCATGTCCTCCATTGTTTCAGCTTGCTATACATTATAAACAATCCTTCCTTTTTCACCTCTGCGAGGAAAATCTCTGAATCTATGATCTCCTTTACAACCCCAACATTGAATAGGTGGATTTCATGGCCTTTGGCCTTCTGCCTCTATCATTTTGGGATATTTAGGAGTTTGTGGTCCCGGTGAACTATTTTTGAAGAATGGTGGTTTAAATCCTTTCTTCCTCTGATCCACCTTGAATTTATTTTTGTATTCCCAATCTTTTTGGAAAGTTGGCCTTGATTTTTGTTGATCATATAGACATTTAGATTGCCTTATGGTCTCGTCAAACATATTGGGATCATCATACTATATTTTGTCACTGATGAACGTTGGCAATACACTCCAATACCTTTGAATTTTAACTGTCTCACCCTTGATAAAAGAGACGTACTTCAACAGTTCTAGGAATCTTCTTTCATATTAATCTATGGTCATTCTTTTAAGCTTGAGTTCAAAGAACTCTTTCATTTTCTTGTCATAATATCTCTTAGTCAAGTATTTCTTCTCAAAATACTTCTTAAATTCCCTTAAAGTAATGCTCTTCTATTTAATGTGTTGTACCTGCACAAGTTGATCCCGCCACATGGATGCCTTTCCTTTGAGTCGATAGATGGAAATTATACCCTTTGCATGAGAAGAATAATTGTGTAATTGAAAATACTTTCTCATGCCCAACAACCATGTTTCTGCATCTTCATCCTTCTTGTGCTCACCATCAAATGTAGGAGGTTTGATTTTGTTCATTTCTCCTCGTAGCTCATCCACCCCAGACCTCTTATGCTATCTTACAGGGGATGGACTTGTGTTGCTACCTATTCTTTTATTGGAATGTTTTGGGGAGTGATGGTGGTGTCTTCTAACACTTCCTAATTTCTTTTTCTCATCCGAGGGTTTGCGACTTCCAGATTTTTTTGAGTCACTTTATTTTTCCAATTTCTTTTCTATTTTGTTCAGATTTTGAAATAACTTCATGTTGAAGTCATCCTACTTCTCTTTGGCCCTCATAATCCTTTCATTATCAGCTTTATGGCTTTGGACATCCTTTTGCAAATTTTTAATGGTCTCTACCATATTCAAGTTTTTATCCCTTTCCTCTCCATGTTCATTGGAGTTTGTTCCTTCAATGTCCAAATGGACATTCATTCCTCAGCTCTCTTATTTTTTACTGTAATTTCCCTGTGTCTAATCCATTCCTATGGATTCGATATTGATCTGATCTGATCTAGTTGTTGTTAATTCTGCAAAATCTTGGTATACATTTCCTCTTCATCGCACCAATAACTTGCGTGCACTACTTCTGCGTTGCGCGCTAATATCCATTGTGCATTGTTTCTGTATCGCACTCGGATATTCCATATGAATTTTGTTCTATGCATTTCACTATGATGAAGTTCAATATCCCTTACCACGTACAACAATATGTATGCTCCATTGAATACTTTGTCGCTACCATGCATAACCATCTGCGTGCATCCATGCCCGCACTGTAGCGATACAACTCATACTCATACTGTGTGCACACCAACCAAAATTCATTGTTCTTTACCATACTACACACACCACGTGCACCCTTACTATGTGTATGAACTCTGCACAATGCTAAATTTAGCACATGCATCCCTACATATTATTCTTTTGCGTGGTGGCTCAATTTTCCATGAATGAAAATATAATATATACCACACTGTAATCAATACCATACTGTAATCTCATCTCCATTCAACTTGTTTGGCCCATTTAGGCTTAGTGTCAAAAACTGATGCTCTCATACCATACTGTAACAAACCACTGACCACCAACAAGCCCAGGGAATGTCACTACTTAGACACTTAACTTAGTTCTGACAACATATTGTAACACCCAAGTATTCAATTGAGCTATGTCACATAAATTTTTCTCTTCAAATAATATATATACACACATCCATACATACATATTGAACTGCATGCAATTAAACATATACATACAATGCTCTAGCAGAAGCTTCACATATAAAGCATAAACAAACAGTTGCATTATGTAAATATATGATTTTCAAGATGAATTAACAGTAAAAACAGACATGTAGCATACACAAGGGTATACCCTTAAACATACGGAAAGTTATGATCACACATCCAATAAAACTCATAAAATAACACATAAATGACAATGCAACATGTAAAATCATCACATAACCGGTACTTATCTTGGTAGGAATGTCACCAACTGCGTGCAGACCGTCCATGAACATCCTAGCCTTAGACTACACTATTCATCACTCTCAACAGTGAGTCACCCCTGACATGGGACTAGACTCCACCCGGTTAAGGGATTCCTCACTAGGCTAAAGGTACATGGTCAACCGAAAGGACTCCCTCTTAGGTGTTCACTCAAACACAGCCTACAGCCTCTCCTTCCCCACATGCCTGTCCCACCCAAGGAAGTGTTCCCCTTCTCTACTCAATAGTCCTTCAACTACCCCACTTCCCTTCCAAGACTTCAACAATAGGCTGGACCAAAAGTATCAGAGTGTTGTAGTCATAGTTTGGCACCTTCAGGAAATCGATCCCCAACAATTCTCTCACTCAGATAATTTCTCATGGGCCTAACCACCCGCCTCTTCAATATCTCTCCCAAGATGACAAGTACACCAACAGGAATGGTTATCGATATGGTTTGGGTACGGTGGTAGGAATATATGAGGATAACTCAAGGACTGATGGAATGTATCCCGGATATTGGTTCTCTGGTCAAAGGAAAAATGGTAAGATTCTCAACAATTCTTCCACCCCTCTCTTCCCCCACAATGGATGATCCCCCCAAAGGAGCTAACTCTCGACAATAAGTATACATGTCTCCAACTTGACACTTTTCATGTTGGAAGCTGCTCTAATACACTTGTCCCCTACTTTAGGACTTAAGATAAATTAATTATCTGTACTTTATGTTTTTACGAAATATTAATATAATATTTATTTTCGGCTTTAAGCTCTCTAGCTTAGCCATGTTCTTAACTTTAGGCCCTCCCTATTCCTATTTGGTGGAATCTATTCCCCTTTCTCTTTTATCATGGTCGGTCTACTCGCAATGATGTATTTTATATTAATCATGAGACATATACAAAATAGGCACACTAGCCTTTAACATCTAGGTGCTCTGGCCTAATTCCAAAACATAATCATTTTGGCTTATAATATTGGCTCACCATCCTATAATGCATATCATATACATAAAGGTTCATTGACCTTAATATTTCACACACTTTAGTTACTGCACGTGGAATCTACTAACCTCAAGGTTGTGTGCTCTTTAGTTATTGCGTGCGGTATCCAGAAATGTGCACACTACATCACTTTATTGCGCAGTATATGTGCGCACCATGCCATGAAAGGTGTATTACAAAAATGATGTCTAAACATCTCACTCGCTTAAATATACTTGGATTACATTTGCATTTGGGTTTGGCCAAGAGATATTATAGGCATTGTCCCTTGATTTCCTCCAACAATCCAAATTTCATCCAAAAAAGAGCAACGCTCCCTCAAAAGGGGCATAAAGCATTGAAATGCTCCTCTATAAGGGAGTATAGAGAGCCAATGCTTCCTATCAGTAGGTAGGGGGGCACTCCCTCCCAAAATTGATGTTTTAGTGGCACAAGGTTTGTATTCTTCTTTCAATTGATTTTCCTTCTTCAAAACTAGTCTTTGAGGGGTCTTAGTGTCCTTACGATGTCGTTAGAGAGATGACACAGGAAGTATGATGTTTGCAACACTTTCAACACTTGTGACCAATATGAAACACTTGCATTATTTATAATGATGACACTAGCCATCATTGAAATGAGTGATTTTGACATGTAATAGGTGGATCAATGCCAGATCCACACTAATCCATTTGTCGAGCCACAGGTATATGCCATAATAAAATGACATAAGTAGTTTAACGTAAACATTAACCTCCTGGTGGTGGCCAAAATGAGGGATATTCATCAAGTTCAACATGGTGGACTGTGCCAACCCTTTAATCCATGGTTGTGAGATGAGGTGAGGTTTATTTCCGATTGTCTTCGGGATATAGTAGTGTGGAGACAACATTGCATAGTTCTTTCGGTCTCTTAAGTTGAAGTCATTGTTCTTCAATAGCGAGAGCTGTCCTAACTGACTCCTGACTATGCGAATTCCTTTTGGAATGTATGCAATGAAGACGTAGTACTCAAAATATCGGGGGATACTGTAGTTGTTAACAACGCCAACCAGAGGTGGAATATATTGAGGTAGGATCAATGGGATCTTCTTCATGTTAGCCAGATCACTGTGGTTCTTAATTTGTTTCTTAGTTATAGGGTTGACATGGTTGGAATGAAATCCAGTTGAAGGGGAAGCCTGTAGTCCGCTAGTCAATGAAGCCTTGATACCTATTAATATCAATCTATGACCCATTACATCCTTAAGAACTTCCTCGACAGAATTCTCCAATTCACTAGGTTTTCCTAACATTCTATCTTTTAACAGACATGTGGGGTAGACAAATGGATAGGTGGGGTCTAGTTTCAGATAGCACAACTCGACACTTGGACAATTCTCTGCGTAGCTTAGTCAATCACGGGTAGAAAAAGTTGGTCCGAGCGCAGTGACCGACACATTAATTAAGCAGGGCATTATGATGGATCTTCCAACAACTAGGAAATGCTTCCATCAATGTAAGTCTATCTGTTATGGCACAATCTCAATGTCCAAAAGAGGTCCATAAGCCCATAAATTCATTTTATAATCGTTCTAGAGTGTCATTTTAATGGTCGGGTTGCCTCCAATGGTCATATAGCTTCACCAGAGAGAAGTCCCAATCTGTGCAGACCTATTGTTCTAGCGAGATTAAAATCCTGTGAACCTACCTCTTGCGAGGTTCCAGTCTGCGAAGTCTTCCATCTAGTTTATGTAGCTTCTTGTATCTTTTCCAACTTATCTTTATTTTTATTGAGCTTCCTTTCCTTCTTTCCTGTTATTTGATTTTATCTAACTATTTTTGGAATCCTTTTTCCATTTGTATTCTTATCTTCCCCTAGCATAGTGGCTTCACACTGCTGAGGTGCCCTCAAAGATTCTGAAGTCAATGCCCCTTTTCTTAACATTTTCTGAGTGAGGATACTTCTTCCTTGGATATATATGTTCTTCAAGCCTTCTTTCATTCTTTCAATCTTGGTAGGTAATTCTCTTTCTTTCTGTCCCTCTTGCATTGTTACTATGTTCCATTGCTTCGACTTATCCTCTCATTCTTCTATTAGTCAGTCTATTTTCCTAGCTATGAAATCCCCTAATTCTTTCTTTTTATTTTCTGTATCTTCTTCCTCTTCTTTCCTTCTGATTTGATCCTTCCTAATGCAAGTCTTACCTAACAAAAATGGGAAAGGGGTGCTATCACCAACAAACCTAATGACTTCAAATTCTTCTTTAGTCGACATTGCATGAATAATAACAGGTACATTAGTAACTCCTCCACATAATATTATCATCTTTTCCTTAAACAAGCCTATCCTTCCTAGCTAAGGTACCACAATAGGATTTTCCAAAATTTCCCAGGTTTCTTCTGTCATAATATTCACTTGTGTTTCTTCATCCAAGACACAGTTTATGTCGAAGTCTTCTATTCTTGTACTTATGCGCTATTTTTCTTTCGGGATCTTTGGTAAACTGACATCTTTATGAACATCCATCATTTTGTTTAGATGTAATAATCTAGTATGAACTTCCTCTAACCCTTTATATTTATTACTTTATAACATTCCCTTAGTCTCTTGACTTTCTTCATAGTTTTCTTGTCTCATGTTCATCCCTTCAACTTTAGCAATAATCCTTGGACAATCCTCAACCTCATGACCAACAACCATACAACAAAGAGAAATAGGGCCTACCTCGGGACATTCCTTAGCAAGATGTACTGACCTTTTACAATTATAACACAATTTCAATCCTCTTTTTCTCTTAAATGTTCCCCAACCTCTTCTATACTACGCACTTCCCCTAGGATCATAGTGTTGAACTTGTAATCTGCAAAAAAAAAATCTAGGTTTCTGCATCCACTTATTAGTCAAAAAACCCTTTATATGCATAGGAATAACATATCTTTCTTCATTTGAATTAAATTTACTTAGATCAAATCTTTATTTCAACTGTTCCCTAGCCTTCAGACTAGGACAAAATCTATTAAACATACTTAAATTCATGCTTTCGAAACAAAAAATTTCATGTATCTTTCTCTTGCTAAAGCACAAAGCTTGCTTCTTGATGATCTTACCTCTTTTCTTTAGATCTGGATACTCTCTTAACATAGAGCTTCGCAAGTCCAGTAGAGTACTGTGCACTTTAACAACAGATCTACACACAAAGATTCTCTTTTTCTTTACTTCAGTTCACAACAATCACAGTTTCAGGTGCTGGAAAGAGAACCATTTGTTGGCACAGGGGAAGACCCAATGTTCAACGCTTAACAATGCACCAACAAAAGCATGACTACCGGCCCTTTCATCAACACCTACGAAGCAGGCGAAGTCTTACCCGAGGTATAAGTAGGGGGGGTTATAGGACGTAGGTGTTTGTAACCAGACTGGGACACAGATATGTGATAAATCACATAACAAAATATTCTATTAACACTTAGAAGGTAGCATGCATTAGTTTCTTAACATTGCAGAGCATAATAAAAGATAGATTGACGCAGTAACAACAAATGAAAATATATCGTGAGCACTTAGCACATAGCATTATAAGTTAAATATAACATTCATTTACCCTTAACATAATTAATTCACCTCAATCAATAAAATATATATCTATTATACATCACAATCAAAGCACTTAAGCAGATTCATAACAGAAATAACACAACACAAAGCAAACCATGAGACACTACATATACGTGGTTCACCCCAGTGTGGGGCTACGTCCACCAACCGCTTTGCATCTTTATTATTCTCCATAATATTACATCCATTAACTCTTGTTCATTAAGACAAAGAGTCAATATCCACACAAGATAGGAGATCTACGCACTAAGCACCAGATCCTCCTTCTTTACACTTATTACTAGATCTACGCACGAAACATTACAAGAACTAAGCACCTTCTAAAAAATCATAGTTGAGCACCAAGACTTGACCACATATATCCCTTTTCACAAATTATTAGTGAGTACTCGAGCTAATACTTCGACAATGCATTCCTCTTATTTATAGTTTACAAAATATTACAATAGGACCTAAGCATGGGGAAACCCCATGGGATGACATCCCATAACCCATTACAAAAACCCTAGAGAACCCCTTACTAGGTCCACATAGCCCACAAAATAAGTGAGATCCGTGATCTTAGCTCTGCTTGGGGACTCCTTCTTCGACCATCACGTCGAAGTCCAAAATAGGGCCAAAAATGACCAAAGTTTCCTCAAAACTTGGTCGAGGGCCAACAAATATTAATGTAAAACCTAAAAGAAAAATGAACAAATACTGATGAAAAATTAAAACTTGCGTCAACCAATTTGTGTACTTTGAAAGAAAATTAGGGTTTATGGCTTACATGATGAATTGATGATGGATGAAAGTGGGTTTGTGAGTCAAATTTGAGTCTATAAATCCTCCCATATCGTTAAGGCATGTGAATATACTATCCATGTCAAATTTCAATGCATACATAAACATTTTGAAAAACTTTCAATGTTGGCCCCATTCATAGGTCACTGTTTTCTGTGTCTAGTCCTAGAACAATTTTTGTTCCTTGTTCCTTGTAAAATACATTCAAAAATACACATGTCCTCACATCTAGTACTGCAAAATATTTGTTTTGGTCCTAAGTTCATAATTTCTTTCGTCCCTTGACCATGGTGTAGTCCCCAAGATCCATTATTTTTGTACAAAACATACTAATGGCATAAAATGTCCCACACAAAGACCAAATATACACTACATAAGTCTTTTGTCTTTTTTCAAGTACTATGTAATGAATCTCAATTCTAAGAAGATTCAAATAGGACCTAAGAACCTTATGTTCTTTCCTTAACCATGGGTGACATAACACTATCATTCAATAGTCAAATTGTTACATTTCATTGTCATGCATCATGTGTGAGGGCTTGAGCCACCACAAATGAAACATATAAAGAATATTTGTCTTATGACCAAGATATGGTACTATCCATTTTGAGGTTTGCAATAGATATTGTTCTTATATAATACACTAGATTTCACCATATAAGCCATACACTCCTTGCAAACCATGTAACGTACCATTCAAAGACACATTCTTGGGACGATGTAGCTATATTATCGACAAATTTTTTTTGTCGATAGTATATCTAATTCGTCGCAAGATTATTTACATTTGTCTCTCTTGCGACAATATCAAATGATGATTGGATTCATTTAATATTTAGTTATCAAATTGAAATTGAAATTTGATACTTTGCAAGCTAGTTGTACCTTGAGTCAAATACAAAAATGAAAATAGGAATCATTAACATATCTACTAGAACATATGAAAAATAGGGTTTATGGTTTACATGATGATAATATAATGATGGAAGAAAGTGGATGTGTGGGTCAAATTTGAGTCCAGAAACCATCCCATATCCTTATAACATGCAAATAGTCCATCCATGTCAAATTTCAATGCACACAGAAACAATTTGAAAAACTTTCAATGTTGGCCCCATTCACATGTCGGTGTTTCTCGTGTCTAGTATTTTTATGGAGTTGATTAAGCAATCAACGAAAATGAGGGTTTTTTCATGACAACTATGACACAGATACATTTTATATACAATATTAATGTAGAAACTGAAATAAAAATGAAGAAAGAATGATGAATACTTAAAACTTGTGTCAACCAATTTGTGTACTTTGAAAGAAAATTAGGGTTGATGGTTTACATGATGAATCGATGATGGAAGAAAGTGGGTGTGTGAGTCAAATTTGAGTCTAGAAACCATCCCAAATTTTTAATGCATGTGAATAGTCTATCCATTTCAAATTTCAGTGCATACAGAAACAATTTGAAAAATTTTCAACGTTGGCCCTATTCACAATTCATTGTTGCCCGTGTCTAGTCCTAGAACAATTTCCGTTCCTTGTTCCTTGTAAAATTCATTCGACAATACACATGTCCTCACATATAGTATTTCAAAAGATTTGTTTTTGTCCTAAGTTATTAAGTTTATTTGTCCCTTGACCATGGTGTAGTCCCCAAGATCCATTATTTTTGCACAAAACATACTAGTGGCATATAATGTCCCACACAAAGACCAAATATTTTCTACATAAGTATTTTGTCTTTTTTCAAGGACCATGTAACAAATATAAATTCTAAGAAGATTCAAATAGGAAATAAGAACCTTATGTTATTTCCTTAAACATGGTTTACATAACACTATCATTCAGTAGTCAAATTTTTACATTTCATTGTCATGCATCATGTGTGAGGGCTTGAGCCACAACAAAGCAAACGTACAAAGAATATTTGTCTTATGAACAAGATATGGTACTATCTATTTTGAGGTTTGGCATAGATATTTTTCTTATATAGTACACTAAATTTCACCATATAATCCCTACACTCCTTGCAAACTATGTAACACCATTCAAAGACACATTCTTGCGACGAAGTAGGTATAATATCAATGAACTTTTTTCGTCGATAGTATATCTAATTCATCGCAATTTTATTTACATTTGTCTCTCTTGCAACGATATCAAATGATGCTTGGATTCATTTCATATTTGGTTTATCAACTTGAAATTGAATTTTATACTTTGCAAGCTATTTGTACCTTGAGTCAAATACAAATATGAAATTAGAAATCATTAACATATCTACTAGAACATACGAAAAAATAGGGTTTATGGTTTACATGATGATCATATGATGATTGAATAAAGTGGGTGTGTGAGTCGAATTTGAGTCCAGAAACGCTCCCATATCGTTAAGGCATGTGAATAGTCTATCCATGTCAAGTTTCAATGCATACAAAAACAATTTGAAAACATTTCAACGTTGGCCCCATTCACATGTCACTATTGCCCGTGTCTAGTATTTGTATGGTTTTGATTATAAAATCAAAGAAAAATATGGATTTTTCATCAAAAATATGACATGGATACATTGTATATACAATATTAATGTACAACCTGAAATAAAAATGAAGAAATACTAATGAAAACTTAAAACTTGCGTCAACCGATTTGTGTACTTTGAAAGAAAATTAGGGTTTATGGTTTACATGATGAATTGATTATGGAAGAAAGTGGGTGTGTGAGTCAAATTTGATTCCAAAACCCCTCCCATATCATTAAGTCATGCGAATAGTCTATCCATGTCAAATTTCAGTGCATACAGAAACAATTTGAAAAACTTTCAACGTTGGCCCCATTCACAGGTCACTGTTTCCTGTGTCTAGTCCTAAAACAATTTTTGTTCCTTATTCCTTGTAAAATTTGTTTGACAATACACAAGTCCTCACATATAATACTGCAAAAGATTTTTTTTGGTACTAAGTTCCTAATTTTTTTTGTCCCTTGACCATGGTGTAGTCCGCAAGATGCATTATTTTTGTACAAAACATACTAATGGCATAAAATGTCCAACACAAAGACCAAATATCCACTACATAAGTCTTTTGTCTTTTTTCAAGGACTATGTAAAGAATATCAATTCTAAGAAGATTCAAATAGGACCTAAGAACCTTATGTTCTTTCCTTAACCATGGGTGACATAACACTATCATTCAATAGTAAAATTATTACATTTCATTGCCATGCATCATGTGTGAGTGCTTGAGACACCACAAAGGAAACATACAAAGAATATTTGTCTTATGAACAAGATATGGTACTATCCATTTTGAGGTTTGGCATAGATATTGTTATTATAAAGTACACTACATTGCATCATATAAGCCCTAAAATCCTTGCAAACCATGTAACACCATTCAAAGACACATTTTTGCGATGAAATAGCTATACTATCGAAGAAATGTTTTCGTCTATAGTATAGCTAATTCGTCACAAGATTATTTACATTTGTATCTCTTGCAACAATATAAAATGATGATTGGATTCATTTCATATTTGGTTTATCAACTTGAAATTAAAATTTGATACTTTACAAGCTAGGTGTACCTTGAGTCAAATACAAACATGAAATTAGGAATCATTAACATATCTACTAGAACATATGAAAAATAGGGTTTATGGTTTACATGATGATCATATGATGATGGAAGAAAGTGGTTGTGTGAGTCAAATTTGATTCCATAAACCCTATTTTTCATATTTCAATGCATACAGAAACAATTTGAAAATTAGGGTTTATGTACTTTGAAAAAAAATTAGGTTTTATGGTTTATGTGATGAATTGATGATCGAAGAAAGTGGGTGTGTGAGTCAAATTTTAGTCTAGAAACCCTCCCATATCATTAAGGCATGTGAATAGTCTATCCATGTCAAATTTCAGTGCATAAAAAAATAGTTTGAAAAAAATTCAATGTTGGCCCCATTCACAGGTCACTGTTGCCTATGTCTAGTCCTAATAAAATCTCTCTTCGGTTCGACATTACACGCATCCCCGCATCTAGTATTGAAAGGGAATATTTTAATGGTGTTGATTAAGAAATTAACAAAAAAGGGGGTTTTTTCATGACAAATATGACACACATACATGGTATATACATTAATGTAGAACTTGAAAGAAAAATTAAGGCGACAAATTGTATCCCATGTGTACATTTGAAGATACTTGTGACGAATTAGCTATACTTGGAACCACATCATCCACTTCCTTTTTTTATCCCATGGAAATATTCTTGCGATGAATTAGCTATACTATCGATGAACTTTTTTCATCGATAGTATAGCTAATTCATCGCAAGATTATTTACATTCGTCGCTCTAGAGACGATATCCTTTTCTTGTCTATTGCCGACGAAAATGTTTGGATAAGTGATGGGTAGTAAATTATCCTTTATTTTATCCTCTAGTACCTATTATTGAAGGTTAAAAGTATCAACATCATCTTAGAAGAGAATCCAATTTCAATATATTTCTCTACTTCTATAGAGACTACTCTCTCTATGTTTTAAAAGATAACTACATGAACTACACTTAAATGAAAAATTCCAACACTTTATGGTTTTAATTAGGATTCATTTCATATTTGGTTTATCAACTTGAAATTAAAATTTGATACTTTGCAAGCTAGTTGTACCTTGAGTCAAATACAAATATGAAATTAGGAATCATTAACATATCTACTAGAACATATGAAAATTAGGGTTTATGGTTTACATGATGAATTGATGATGGAATAAAGTGGGTGTGTGAGTCAAATTTGAGTCTAGAAACCCTCCCATATCGTTAAGGAATGCGAATTGTATATCCATTTCAAATTTTAGTGCGTACATAAACAATTTGAAAAAATTTCAACGTTGGCCCCATTCATAGGTCACTGTTGCCCATGTTTATTACTAGAACAATTTTTGTTCCTTGTTCCTTGTAAAATTTGTTCGACAGTACAAACATCCTGACATCTAGTACTGTAGGGGAGTATTTTTATGGTGTTGATTAAGAAATCAACGAAAGAGAGAGAATTTTCATCACAACTATGAAACAGATACATTGTATATACATTAATGTAGAACTTGAAAGAAAAATGAAGAAATATTGATGCAAACTTAAAACTTGCATCAACCAATTTGTGTACCTTGAAATAAAAATAAGGTTTCAACAAAAATTCTATAGAAATGACAAACACATTCTTCTAAAGTTCATTGATGCAATACTATGACAATAATATTGATGAAACATTATATGATCATGATGGTATAAAAATGAAAGAGCTTCTCTTGGTTTCAAGAATAATTTATCCTCTACTGAACAAGGCCAACCACGTGAAGGTGGAAGCTCATATGGCCCCTCCCCTCCCTATTGAAAGCAACATCCTATTAATATTCATGCATAGATACTACAAAAACAAAAACTAATGAAGTTACATGAAATTATGTGTTTGTAAATGATATTTTTAGTTTACCATGTACTTTAGTATATTGGCAAATATTTTCATGTTTCAAATAATAATTAAACAACATGTAACATAGGATATAAAAATGTCACATAAAACTTAAAAACATGTAATTAACCAATGACATTATAAGTAAATTATTTTAAGAGAATAATTCATACAAATTAAAATATTATATAGTCACGTACCTAATCCAACCTCAACATCTTTGTAATCATCCTTATTTTGTACATTGATCTTCTTCATCGAACTCAATATCTATATCATCATCTAGTTCAAAAATGGTGTTGAAAGGATTGACGATATCATCATCGTCATCAATGTCATTTTCAAGCATATTTTCATCGACATCATCATCAAGAATTGCAATATTGTCTCCTACGCCTGGATCATGATCTTCTTCGTCTTCTTCATCTATTGACCTTGCATTATCTTCCGGCTCTATCTGATATGGATAATCATCTTCTTGATATTCAATACCATCTTCTTCCTGTAAATGAGTATACTTAATTGGCCTTCCTCTTGGATCATATCTAACAAAAAATGACCAATCCCTCTCACCTGAAACATTTGAATTAAATACCTATTCAAATTGGCTTGAAAAAACATAGTGATCATGTCGTCTTTCAAACACCGTTGTTTTAATCATTGGAAATTTGTTGGCATGTTGAATAACAATTCTTTCCTCATTGCGTTCATGCATTCACAACCTATACCATTTGACATCGAACATAACTAATTTGAAGGAATTAAAGTCACACTCAATTATATCGTTTAAATACCCATAGTATCTATTTTCATATTCTTGGGGATGTTTGTCACTCCTAGAGGAAACATTAGTGACCTGGAATACTGTAGTTATCCCACTATCAGAAGTTTTCCTAGTTTCATGCAATTGTTTGATGCGAAATTTACGACCATTGCACCACATATCCTTGTGGTGTTTCAACTGCAATATGCTAAATATGTAAAAGATGCATTGTCAATTAATAAATTAACATATATATTTATATAACTTTGAAAGTATCTGAAAAATACAGTACACATGTAGTTACATTAATATAATATAAAATAACTGAATAAAATGGGTGAATTTTCTTACCTTTCCATATTTCAAACCATATGCTAAATCAATTTCCCTTTGCGTAACATTGGCATCTCCATTATGACGAGCTTCTCTAACCAATTCATATAGTCGTTGACATGATAACCTACCTCCATTATGTTGTTTACATCTTTCAATTCATACATTCATCCAGTTAATATTGTTTACAATGTATAAATGCAGTGCATCCCACTCTTGAGCAACAGAATCAAAAAAACATAATTCACCAATATTAAATATTAGTTATAACGTCCATGCAGGTTAAAAAAATTAATAATTTATGAAATAAATTATATTGATATATTAATGAGTATGATCATATACAAAAAAAAATGAAACTTTATATGTATTATTAATATAAATGTCCACAATTATTAATACATTACCTCTCAATTTTTTCATTCTACCTTTCCCAAATAGATGCTTCTGATCTTCAATTTTTTTGGTGGAGTTCACATCCAAAATGAAAACCACTGCATGCATAGTTGGCGCTGCTAATTTAGGAAGATACTGACTAATATACACCATGTATTGATATACCATATATCCCTCCTCTTAGAATATAGAATATGGTGTGCTCATTTTACCATTGACGATACCCTCGTCACCCAACCATAGGTCGAAGCCACCCTTTGAGCACCTTAAACTTGACTGAGAATTACTTTGGAAGAAAACCCTAGGGTAGATAGCCAAACAAGGTGTAGCACATCTTCCTCCAAGGATAGTGCACCAACAATAACTGATCAGATAGTCCAAACCCTAGCTAAGAGATAGTCCAAGCCAACACTGAAACTGCTAGCTGCAGCAGCTGCATCTGCAACTCTCCTCCACACATGTGCACCAAACTAGGAACTGTAGTGCGCACCACTTGTTGTCTGCAATTCTGAGATGTTGTCAAATGAGAACTAGCACCCTGTATTTATACTGTTTCTGCCAGATTTGTTGGGGCCAACTTCTCCTTCTGGATATGTGTATGTTCAATATATTATTATTATTTCTGGCCGACTTCTTCTCTTGGAGGCTAATAACCTAATATAAATTATCTTCTTGAGCCGACAAGACTTCTAGGGTTATTAGCCAACTCATTTTAGTTTTCTCTTTTTTTTCGGAGTCTTCTATTCTCATCAGGTTCACAAGTGGAGGTAAATACCTCCCGTAGCTACCATAATATTAACACTCCCTCCTATCTAGGGAGGTATTACAAGTAATGGTCTTGAGCACAAAAACATACCATTTACCTGGTAGCATCAATATAGTCATCTAGACTATCTCATGACTAGATCATGAGCATCACCATCACCATCAACTGCATCATCTCTCGAAACCATACTTCATCTAAGTAATTAGACATGATGTTGGATAAGTCACTCACACCATAGAGTGATACAAGAGCCACTCTTATAATCTAGAGGAGTAAATTCTCTAAACCAATTTCCATTTGGAAAATCTTTGTTCATCATTCGTTTGGATGGTGATTATTTCCAATAAATTGTTGATAGTCTTCAAGGCAGTTAAAACAAAAATAGAACACAATTGTGTCTATCCATAGTAGTACATAACTACAATCCATTGGTTCACTACCACACCAATTAAAACACAAGTACTTGATCAACAATGTATGGTTGTGAACAATGGAACATATCCACCATAGTAGTCCTCATCTACTGTCATACAGTCTTCATAACAAACATCTGATAGCAATATGCATAGAAACAATGTTATGATATAGACTAAATTATCTGGGCCAATCTTTCACTCACATCTGTGAGCTCTGAAAGAATATATGCCTCATGAAAAGTGGAACATATCCACCACAGTAGTATATCTCTATTGTCTGAATACAGGTAGTCTCCATAACAATCATTTGATGCCATCCTGCATAGAAAATATTGCTAAAAATAAACTGAATCATCTGGGCCAATCTTTCACTCACATTTGTGAGATCTGAAAGAATATATTCCCTCATCAGCAATGGGCTATCTACCCTATTCTTCTTAAATAAGGAAGAAGGATTGTTTCTGATTTTTGAGCATGGACCATTCCTCACCCTGGGCCATTCTTCCTACACTAATCAAAGTGCACCTTGGACATAATGTATAAACCATAAGGAATGTCTGAGTCTGGACCATTCCTTACCTGTGCCATTCCTCCTACACTAATCAAAGTGTGCCCTAGAGAGAATGTATAAACCCTAAGGAATGTCTGTCCTGGACCATTCCCCACACTGGGCCATTCCTCCTACACTAATCAAAGTGCTCCCTAGAGAGAATGTATAACCCTAAGGAATGTATTTCCCTAATTGTTGATCCTGGACCATTCCTCACCCTAGGCCATTCCTCCTACACTAATCAAAGTTCACCCTGGAGAGAATGTATAACCCTAAGGAATGACTATCTAAACCATTTCCTCCGTTAACCACAAGAGGAAAAGACTGCCCTGCATCAACCTCCAAAACGGACCATTCCTCATGTTAACCACAATGAAAAATCGTTGTCCAGCGAGGCGGGCCAGTCTTCTTGAGTAACCCTCAAGAAGAGAGACTACCCTAGACCACTCCCCATGTTAACCACAATGGGTAGTCACTGTCTATGATACATCAGAAATCAGAATACTTCCCATGTTAACCACAATGGAAAGTCACTGTCCATCAGAAATCTCAATCCACTTTCCGAACAGGAAAGCATCTGTCCAAGATGGACTATTTTTCAATGAATGTATTCAATAATATTTTCAATGCTCCCTCCCAACCTGGGATTCATTTCTTCCTTTTTAAATAAGGAAGTTATTTTCACAAGATCCATCTTGAGTATGCAAACTCTTTCATCTTGGATAGAAGATTTAACAGAATGTCTGCTTATCTGCTCATCTATGGAGATATGTGTTGGAGAAATAATTTTCTCCTTTTTGGACTTCATCATGGATAATGTAATGCTTGATTTCAAATGTAATTTAGTCTGGAATACTGTGAAGTATTCATGTAGATCTAAACAATAGAGTATATCATAGTTGGAGAACTGGAGCATATCCATGTGGCACTTCTTCTATCATCATGAGATCTGATCTATTGAGTAGTCATCTTGATGTTTATAGGAAATCTTCACCACGCTTCTGCTGTGCACTAGAGATTCTCCACCAAGTTATCTTCTTCTATCTTCATTTAGGAGTCTCTTTTTGGTATGCCTCAAAGTCTTGAGATTGATATTCATATGCTCTTTATTCAATTTCTCTGGAGAACATTCTTTGCATTCATTTGATGTAGAATTCTGACTCATGGATGTTGCGGATGATATAATGACTTATGTAGGGATAAGTCTGGTTTACTGGAACAAGTAATCATCATAGTCTTCTCCCTTCATCTGGGAGAATCACTGGTTCTAGATATCACAATGTTTTCATTCATAAGTCTTCCATACACTATTTCTTCATCACGACTTTCATTTCTTCTGCTTGATTGCTTTTAGTGAGTTCATATCAGGCTGGTAATCTTGTCATTCTTGATAAAATGATTGTTTGTTATGGTTTCTCTTTCTTTCTTGGAATCCTCATGTTCTTCTTCATGTTTTTCTTTAGTTCTTGGTTTCATGGAGTTTCTTATAGATTCTATGCCCTAGAGATTCCACTTCTTCCTTTCATCATAGGATCATGGATCTGGATGGACAACTAGGAATACTTTAAATCTCCCCTTTGAAGAAGTCTTCTTCTGCAGTTGAACTAAACACATATTGTCTTTTATGGCTGCTACCATGGATATATATACTTCATCATCTTCAATGGGTCATAGGATTAGCTCCCTCCTAATCCTTGCTTCATGTAAGAGTGCATATAATCAGCTCCCTCCATCTAACGGAGTCCATGCTTCCATATGCATCCTTATTGTGTTATGCAATATATAGTTGGCTCTCTTGTCTAATAGATTCCATGCTTCCCTCTTGTTGTATTTTATAAAACGTCATAAGTCTTTTTCCAATTTCCTCTCGATTGATGACTTCTTTCTGTCTTTGTTTCTACTGAGTCTCTTCATGATTGATTCGGCTTAGTAGCTTCCACATGATTTGTATCTCATCTTTTCATGTGTATTATCTAATGATATCCATTTCCATCTTGTTTGTTCTTCCATAGGTATAGTTCTTCTTGGAACATATTATAGA
>JZKD02S2276181.1:48247-73395 GCA_000966675.3 Picea glauca | reverse complement strand
TTCTTGAATCTTGTTGTGAAGGCTTGATCATCGTACTTCTTTTGGGGTTTCTCTTTTGCATTGATCCTTGATTCTTCTTGAGCACAACAAGTCCAAAGTTCTTCAAATGTTGGGTTCTCCTTCCTTGTGTTCATGCTTGTGGCAAATGCATCCCATGTCTTGGGAAGACCATTGAGTACTATGTTCACCAATTCCTTCTTTGAAGTGATCTCTTCAATAACTTGTAGTTGATCTCTTCAATAGGTTGTAGTTGATCTCTTAACTAGGAGATTCTTACAAAGTATGATGTTATGTTGTCATCATCATTCATCTTCATTTCATGGAGCTCATTCTTCAGACTCATAGCTTGTCCAATGTTTCTAACTGAAAAGAGATTTGTTAGGGCATCGTACATATTCTTCGATGAGTCAAGATGGGAGATGTAGGGTATCAAGTGGTATTTTATGGAATCCACTATGATACTCATGGCATTGATGTCAACATATTTGAACTTCTCCATAGCTACAATGTTATGTGATTCCTTCTCTTCTCCTTCTTCAAACTCTGGCTTCACGATCTTTCCTTTCACGATATCTAGTACTTAATTCTTGGCAAGGATGAGGTCAATCCTTGTCTTCCATGATTTGAAGTTAGAGGATCCATCTAACTTGTTCTCATACTTCATAGAGTTAGTCATGGCTGCTTGACTTGGTCAAACCCTAGATTTGACCAGAAATTCAAACTTCACATCTTGCCTTGCTGAGGGTATCAAAAGATGCGCTAGGCTAGAGTGCACTGATATATCTGTAGATTAGGTCAATCTCTTCACTTAAGGTGCCTCAATAAGAGGTTTAGGGTTTCTGCAACTGCTCCTGCTAGTAACCCTAGCGACAGTGTCTAGGGAGCTTATTTTGCTAGTAACCCTAGCGATAGTTCCTCAATGAGCTCAATATCCTAGTGGCTATGTTTCCTTCCAACATTTAGACTGAATGAATGAGGTGTGGGCCCATAACCTGTTATAATATAGAAGATGGTGTTCTCATTTTACCATTTATGATACCCTCATCACCCAACCATAGGCCGAAGCCACCCTCCGAGCACCTTAAACTTGACTGAGAATTACTCTGTAAGCAAACCCTAGGCTAGATAGCCAAACAAGGTGTAGCACATCTTCCTCCAAGGATAGCGCACCAACAATAATTGATCAGATAGTCCAAACCCTAGCCAAGAGATAGTCCAAGCCAACACTGAAACTGCTAGTTGCAGTAGCTGCATCTGCAACTCTCCTCCACATGTGCACACCAAACTAGGAACTGCAGTGCGCACCACTTGTTGTCTACAATTATGAGATGCTTTCAAATGAGAACTAGCACCCTGTATTTATACTAGTTCTGCCAGATTTGTTGGGGATGACTTCTCCTTCTGGATATGTGTTTGTTTAGTATATTATTATTATTTTTGGATGACTTCTTCTCTTGGAGGCTAATAACCTAATATAAATTATCTTCTTGAGCTGGGAATACTTTTAGGGTTATTATCCAACTCATTAGGGTTTTCTCTTCCTTTCCAGAGTCTTCTATTCTTGTCAGGTTCAGATGTGGAGGTAAATACCTCCCGTAGCTACCATAATATTAAAACCTCCACCATAGAACCCTTGGGACGTGCTCTTTGTCTAACCAACACCTTCAATGATTTCAAGTGACTCTCCACCATCCACATTGACCTTGTGTGAACAGGTCCACAAATTTCAATCTCCTCAACTTGGTGTATGAGGTAGTGTTCTTGTGCATTGAAAATTGTTGGAGGTATATACTTTTTCATTTCACACATTAGATGAGGAATTTATCTCTTCAAATAATTTATATCATCTTCATGTATTTATTTCAATGACAACCATCTACATGAGATCATGACACAAGAAAATAACATGTTTCAACATAACATAATATAATATAGTACATTACAAGTAAAACACATGTCATTAAGTACAACAATAATTTGAAAGAACATTTTTCATATAAATCAAAACTACTTATCTCATGTATTTTCCAAGATCATTTATAACTTGTTTGGCATTGTTGCCAAAGTCATTTGGGAGAGATGACGGTAGAACATACTGTAACAAAAACATGAATCGTTATTTGTTTCGACCAAAGTAGACAAAAAGAATTAAAAAAATTAAAAGATGTATAAGGCCAATATATATAAATATGTATACCAAAATTATTACCTTAATGAAGGTATGCCAATCATGTGCTTTTACCCCACCAAATTCACCTTTCTTCATTAAGATATTATTTATGTTTGAAGCAAAACTCGTGGGAAATTTAATTCTTTGAATGACCTCTTTTACATCATTTATTTGTTGCTATGTTAATAACCATGGTGGGTTATTTCAGTCTAGTACTCCATATGATATATTTGAATATCAGATCACACTTCGCATTTCATGATTGGCTTCCTGAATGTCAGTTCACATGATTTCCTCTCATTCCCTCACTACTGTAGAAACTTGGTTGATGCATCCCCAATAGATGCCTTAGGTGAGAATTCACTTGTATGGAAGTGAGGCCAAAAGGGTTGGTGTCTAAAGGGTTTTTTTGGTTAATATAACTTGAACCTAGGGTCTTATAATCACATTCCAACAAATGGTCACATTGTTGGGACCTAGAATTTGTGAATGAGGGAATTTTTCGGAGGTTGAATAAGATAGAGATCTCAGAATGGCCAGAAGGGAAGGAATGGGAATTTTCTCAAAAAGAGAATAGAAACCCTCAGATGATAAATGATCAATGTATGCAAAGGTATGTATACACAGATTTGCATGAGATTTTATTTGGAAAATTTTCGATTATTTTGACTGAGTGGTTATAAATATTAATGGAGAATAATGGAAGGTAACAAAATGCAATGCCAAGGAATTGGACTCCTGAGTTGGTAAAGTAGTTGAAACCTATAAGTAATGAACATAGATAAAGATGTTTCATTGTGACAAGTGTGTGATGAAAATGGAGTCTGACTACTAAGGGGATTTTCACACATAGGGGAACCAAGCGATGCCAAGAGGATAGCATGAATATAGGAGAGAATGAAGGATGAAATGAAGAAGGAAGGGAGGGATTGAGAATGCAGAGAAATGAAGAAGTTGTATCAGAGTAAGAAGGTGAGTTTGGAGTACTACGCAGTGGAATAAGGTACAAGAGGAAAAATAATGGGGATGAGAAAGGAGAGTCGTGTAGTGAGCCTGAGGGAAGAGAAACCTATGAAATTTCCCATATCATAGAGATGTGTTATAACCCTAAATTGCACCAGACATGCATACCTAGCATCAGACCATCTAACTTTCTATATTTTCCAATCCATCACTAAAAAATCTCTTCAAAAAACCATTTCTTTGAAGGTGCACGTGCCCTGCACCACTACTACCCGTGTTCACTCATAGAATATCACTAAAAATGGAAAATTGCATAGGATACTGGTTTCTAGGCCCTTACTTAACCATTTGACTGCCCATAGACAGTCACCCCAATCGCTACTATCTCTTCTGGCCTATAAAAGAAGGGTTTGGGGTCACATTGCAAGAAGAAGCACGAGAGCATAAAAACTCTACCCATTTCTATATTCCCCCTTTGCCCCAATATTTGGCAACCACATTGTGAGTTTGATCCAGAATTCCCTTTTTCTCCATTGCAAGCCCTTCCCATTCCCCTAGAGAGAACTGACGAGGAGAAGGAGACATGGAAGAAGTTGGTGCATTGTAAAGAGGAGCTCAAGACTGAGTTTGAGGAGCAGTGTCAGTCTCATATTGTAAGTGACTTTTGTGATATTAATATAAAGAAGTATTTTTTTCGTCCCGCTAAATGACGTCTTAAACTTATATGATTTGTTTACATTTCTTGTTTATGATGTCTAACCCACTAATCCATATGTATAATTCATGCTTGTAGTTTATCGTTTGTCTTTTGGTGAATGTAGGTCAGCCTTGGGAGGAGACTTGCAGTCAGGAAACAAGTAAGTGAAAAGGGATTGACACCAGACATGGAGTTTAAGGAATGCCTACTGGATCCCTATACCTTGTCTTTTATGTATGATTGTGGGGTAAATTCAGTATGTTTGATAAAAAGTAGGAGACTTTAGACTGTTAGCTCTGCCTACATTTTAGAACCTTGGTGTAGTCCGTAGAGGGGTTTTCTTGCTATAGCAGAATTGGCGATAATATTGGGGAAGGCCTCTAGGGTTTTTGGGGATATTTCTTTTTGGGTGCTTTGAATTAGTTTATTCATTGATTTCTGAGTTTCTATAAGCTTCTGTGTCTTTAAGGGATTCTGGTCTTCTATACCAATACTCCCTGCCTGTGTTGGAATGTTGGTTTTCATTTTTTTTTTAAGAGTTACAGAGGTGTACACGACCTGTAGTGGGTCTGCACACGTGCATACATGCCCTACCCTTGGAAAACTCGTGTACATATGTTGGTTGTTGAAGTGTCAATAGTGTGCCTATGTTGAGAAATTGTTTTTCTTAAAAGAGAGGCAGTCATCCTCTTCCCTGTCAGAAGTCACACGTCTCAGGAGTTTTCTTGATCTAGTTCTGGTCTCTGTTATAACAATATGTGGCTTAGATTTGACTTCAGCATAGCTTTATTTTCATCAAAAGATTTCTTGGGTTTTCTTTGATAGAGTTTTTAGACAAGTTTGTGAGTTTGCTTTGATCTGCCTATTTGGTATTGTCAGTGACTCCCTGCGATCTATGTTTGGGCCTAAATTCATTTCTTGGTCCTATCTTGTCATTATTTTCCCCTTTTTTTCTTTAGAAGAAAAGAAAATAATTTGTTTTCAAATTCTTGTTTTAAAGCATAAAACAATAAAAAAAACATCTTTCATTTCTTTGTTTGGTAAAGTAGTTTAGGTTAGTTGTTTCATTTACCAAGGAAAAAAAAGTTTTCTTAAGTTCTTTACTTGAATACTTAATACATTAAGTAGCTCGTACTCGAGAGAAATATTGTTTTGAGTTTTTCTTTTCAAGGATCTGAGAGAAGTAGTTACAAAAAGTTTGGTTAAAGAGTTTAAACTGGAAAATCTTTATTTGTGAAGAAAGAAGTAGTTTTTTTTTAGTTTCATCTTATGCTCTTCTATTTCGTCTTGAGAACATCGCTGGTTTCATTTTAATTCCTTTTGACTTAAGATAGCCACTAAAATTAACTCTTAATGAAAAGTTACTAGACTTTGTGTTTGGAGGTTCCATCAATTTAGTCTAGGCTAGAGCCTTGATTTAGGATTGGAGAGGAAACTTTTCAAGGCTACAAAAACAAACAAAAGATTATGTGCTAGAGAGTGCTTGAATGTCCATTAACTGTGAAATTTATTCGGGACCCCCCTCTAACATAGGGGCTAAACATGAGGTCACATGTGGAAAGGTAGGGGAGATAACCCCTCCAAAGTCGGACCAAGCGTAGTGGGGAATGCATATAGAGGACTTATCTTGGGATTTCGTTGATCACATTTGCCACAAAGATTCATGGGTCTCGAATCTATTTTAGGTCCTCTGTCATCTTCCAAAACACTTTCTTTCGATACCCTTGATAGGTTTAGGGCTTGATACCCTACTTATTGCAGTCCACTCGACTGTCAATTGTGCTCGCCTGGTGACTGTTCATGCACTGGCAACCTAGTTTTCTTTATCTTAGTGACTTACACAGGTGACTACGAGGGTATAACACAGTACCTAGGGAAGACATTGGGCCATGCTTTGTAGAGTATACCCGAAGGGTGCTTCCATATTCAAGTTTCACTTGCACTGGTAAGTTTCTCTAGTGTTGGTTGTTGTAATTGTTCTTCCAACTAGCTAGTGATCTTCTTGTCTTATCTCATAGGAACTTTTTCTAGTGTGTGATGGTTTTTAAAAGTGATTATAGAAAGACCTAGTGTGTCATTTATATTCTCGCATAGTGGAGGATTAGGAGCTCTGCCGGTCGCGAAGGCTTTTGGGCATGCCTCTGGTTGATCTCGAACCACTCCCACCACTGTTAAGGAGAAAAATACACCAACAAGGGTCTTTTGAGGTGATCGGGCTACAGGAAACTGTGCTCGACTTGTCTCAGAGAGGAGAGAATTTGATTCTGGAGGAACCAATCATTTCTAACCTCAGAGTGGAATCTCTTGGTCTATATAACCCTCCAATCACTAATCTATCAGCGCCCATTGTCGTAAAGGTTCAACCTTACGAGCACCAGGTAGTGTCATAAGAAGCAATGGAAACAAATGCTACTACTTCTTCAGTGAATACTCATATTTCTTGTATGACTGTCACTATAGGGTGTGTTCTGCCTCCTAACCAACCATCGCAGGTACGGGCCACTATGGTCTCAACTAACTCTACCTTGAACAATGGTTTGATACCATCTATGGTGGTGATCACTGCTCCTTTCACCCAGAGTGTGACAAGCCCTCCATTCTCATACGGGATTCCTAGCTTCAGTACGAGCACTGTACTTTCCTACTCCACTCTATAGAATTTAGGTATCAGGGTAGGGAGCTCCAAGGATCTATGGGGGGCACTTCATCTCCCTATAATGCTTTACCTTATGGAGGGGTCATATACCTCCTTCATCCCCTTCACCTGGCAGTGCTCACCAGCATTCCACTGGGCCGAACGTAAACTACAGTTTGTTTGGAGTAGGGAGTTAAGGACTACCTTATTATAGCATGCCAATAGGTTCGACATTGTTCTCTTTGTTTGACATGTTTGGTAACAATGCTTTCTCTTCTGCTGCCATCTCGACTGGGGGAAACCTCGGTTATGGACAAAAAAATCCTACACAGGGTACTATTCCTACACATGGGGAAAGATTAGGAATTATTTCCTCACAAGGACCTTGGAATCCATGGCAGGGATTATTTCCCTTGTCAAGGATGTCGACCAGGGGCAACCCCTTCCATAGCCAATGGAACCCTGGGCAAGGCTCAACACCTATTCCCATCAGATTGATAGGGGGAAACCCTTCCCAAAATCCTTGGAATGTGATGCAAGCCCAGCCCTTTAGTTCCTACTACAGGAATCAGCCGATGACATCTCAACAAGCGTAGAATATATACATTGGTCACGACCATGGTTATTACAAGAACCCTGTCCAACAACCTAACTTTTCCTGGCAAACATGTGCCAACCAAACTCCAAGATAATTTTTCTCTAGTTATAATCAACAACCCAAATTATTGTTTCTAGAAACTCTGCACTTGCCAAACTTGACAAGGTTATTAAATGACCCCATCTGTCATGATCTGCATTGGCCTCCTATGCCAACCTAGTTTCCTTTGGACATCCCAAAGTTCAAGGCCAAGCCTAACAAAGATCCAGGTGATCATGTGACTACCTTCCATCTATGGTGCTCATCCAACTCATTGAGAGACAACTTCGTCCAGTTGCGTTTGTTTCAAGGCACTCTCATCGAGAGTGCTGTGAAATGGTACATTGAGCTTGACCTCTCAAGATAATAATCCTTCGGTGAATTGGAAATGGCTTTCTTAAACCATTTCCAACTACCTATGAGATACGATGCTGACACTGAATTGTTGTCCAACTTTGAGCAGACAAAAGAGGACCATATCTCAGATCATATATGAGAATGGAGATGCCAGAAGAGTTTGATAAAAGTGTCAGTACCACCAACATTCCTGCTTGAGTGGTTCCTTAAGTCTTCGGTACCTTAGTTTTCTAAAGACGTCGCAACCACGGGGGTATTTTAAGAAGAAGAAGTGATAATGTGAGCTCAACAACTAGAGTTGATTTAGTCTCAGTCTGGTTTACTTTACAATTTTTTTCTAGATGCACCAAGGTCAATAATTGACAAGACCAGACAGAGGTATGGGCCACATGCCGATGGTATTATTGGTTCAGCACAAATGAAGCTTGTTGATCAGTTGTCAAATAAATTGCAACAATTATCGATACAACAGACAATGGCCAGCCAAACCACTAGTTCAATTGTACCCCCTACCCAAAAGTCGGATGTACAAAGTGTGCAATCGACAAACCCGAAGGCCACCTAGCGGCCTGACGAAAAGAAGAAACAATGAAAGAAGGGTAAGGGGGATAAGAAACCTACCGATAATGCTGGCAGGGGAAACACTAAAAAGAATAAGTTGAAGTATCCATGTAATCTTTGCAAGGAAGACCATCCGACTCACCAGTGCCCTCGGCTTGTGGAGGCCTAGAAGTTATTGGCACAACAACAACCTATTGCGTTAACGAATCCATTTCCACATGGGAAAAATCTAAATCAAGCCTCTTCGAGCATGGAAGGGGGAAGTTAGGGACACCCTTTGTCTTCGAGTAATCTTGCATCCATGAATTTGTATATGATGAAAGGTAGCATTGACATAACGACTAGGACACATGACTACAAAATTCCAAACACCTCTATGAAGGGTAAAGAAGTTGAAAACCCACATCTTCCTCTTCAGATTGAGAGGATGTTGGGAGAAACAATGAAACACATCCTGAAAGGAGCATTCAATAAATCTTCCCACAACCCAAACATAAGGGCTGCACAGAACTACTATGTGGTGGAGGATTTTCCACAAACCCCTTGTGCAATGTATGCTTTGGAAGTCCTCCAGAGTTTCCCTTCCCAGAGAAAGGCTCTGTTAGCTACCTTAGGATCCACTGAGACTTGTAATGTGGGAACTATCATGCTTGATATGACCGACTTAAAACCTTGTCTTCCTTACCACATGGCACTTTAGATAGTAGTGGCTTACACCACAAAACTTTTTACTCGAAACATCTTTCACAAGGTGGTTGATGAAGGCACCTTAACATGCATAATTTCTTTGGCGTGTTGGAAGGCCATTGGCCAACCCATTTTGTCTCTGTCACCTACTCTTCTTACCGCTTTAGATGGTCATTCATTACGACCACATGGAATCATCCCATCTTTCCCTGTGCAGTTAGGGTGGAAGACTGTGTGTGTCGAGGTTGAAGTGGTAGATGGTTCTTTTGACTACAATATCTTGTTAGGAAGGAGTTGGACCTACACTATGGAAGCAGTGGCCGTGAAAGTTTTTCAAGTCTTGTTGTTTCCACACAAAGGCCAGATTGTTTCCATTGATCAATTATCCTTGTCCTGTCCTAACCCTTCATTGGGGGTATCCACGATCCCCATGATTGATAACCCTCAACCCAAAATCGTGAACGTAGGGGTTGGTTTGTGCCCATCTTTGATGGGCACCTTCGATTACCCACCTCTAACCGACAATTTCCATTGCATATCCATGCCTTTGTCTGTGAAAAAAGTTGTGTACTCAATAGTTCAACCAGCTTCCACCAACCCTGGTCTGACTCCCACACAGAAGTTGGATCTGATTCTCGAGCCTACATGGGCTCAAGGATCCCTTGCCAATACTGATTCTTTAGACTTAGTCTTTCTCTAAGAAGAGGCGATTATTGAGGCAATGACTAGTCCGAAGAAACCCTGGGATGATCTTCATCACATATCTTACTTCCTCCCAGAGTTAAGAATAATTGAAGAAGGTGAATTCACTCTAACTATGACTGGATATAAGCCTTTTCCTATAAATCCTTTGGCTATGCATGATGTTTACACTGAAGAAAATATGGAAACCATTTCTCAAATGATACTTATTGATATCTCCAGAATCCCTGGCATCGTGGAGAATATCTTCGTTGGAGAAGACTACTCCCCCGAAGAGATTCAAATCTACACAGATTTATTTAAATAATTTAACGACGTGTTTGCCTGGTCTTACGAGGAAATTCTAGGCATAGATCCAAGAATCGTCAAACATGAAATCATGACATATCCTGATGCTAAGTCGATCTAGCAGAAGCTTCATCCAGTCAATCCTAGGAAAGCAACAAATATTAAGGCTGAATTAGAGAAACTAATCCAAGATCGTTTCATCTATCTTATCCAATTGACTCAATGGGTGTCAAATCCCATTCTAGTTAACAAAAAACAGGGTACGATTCATGTATGTACATACTTCTGTGATTTGAACAAGGCCTGTCCAAAGGATAATTTCCCCACACCATTTATTTACCAAATAGTCGATGAATGCACAGGTTGCGAGGCATTTTCTTTCATGGATGGTTTTTCGGTATACAATCAGATACAGATCAAGCTAGAAGACCAACAAAAAGCTACTTTCATCTGTCTATGGGGTACATTCACTTATCGGAGGATGCCTTTTGGTATGAAAAATGTTGGAGCTACGTTTCAGTGGGCCATGTCATTTTCTTCCTACAATCTCAAACACATAGTTGAGGCTTATCTCAATGATTTAGCATCACGATCTCGCAAGAGAGTTGATTATCCTACACACCTCCGACTTATCTTTGAGAGATTTCACTACTACTGGATCCGCTTGAATCCAAACAAATGTCACTTTTGTGTAACATCAGGTTGTCTGTTAGGTTTCATAGTTTCAACAACAGGGATCATGTTCGATCCTCTAAAGGTTGAGGCAATAATTCAATTGCCTCCCCCGTGCACAATCCCTCAGATTCAGAGTCTACACAAAAAGGCAAACTTTTTACGGCATTTCATCGTGAATTATGTCAAGATCACAAAGGGTTTTATACGTTTGCTGAATAAGGACATTCCATTTCATTGGGACGAATCCGCTCAATGCTCTTTCTAAGCATTAAAATGAGCCCTCACATCTACCCCTCTGCTTCGGCCACCCAATTATAATAAAGATTACTTATTGTACTTGGCCACTGTGGAGTCGACCATCGTTATGGTCTTGGTTCAGGAGGATGATTTTCTCTCAGAATATGTGATTTATTAGATGAGATGAGGCTTGGTTGGACCGGAACTCAATTATTCCCACATTGAAAAACTTGCCTTGGTAGTAGTTCATGTTGTCCAATGGATCCGTCATTACATCTTGTTTACCAAGACCACCGTCATTGTCATTGTGAATCTGTTTCAATACGTGTTGACACGACATGTGATCGGTGGAAAGATCAGTATATGGATAGTTATCCTCCAGGAATTCGACTTGGATTTTGTTTCAGTGAAGTCCAAAATGTCGTTGGTCTTTGTGGAACTCATCTCGGAACTTCCAGTCGAATCAGGAGATGTTATACCTGAGGAGTTGCCTATCAAAGGAGACATGTTTTTTATAGCATCTTTAGACCCTTGGTACAAATATATACTAGCCTATCTCTAGACTTTCAAGTGACCTACCTCTTCTTCTCATGATGAGCATCGTCGTATACACCATCAGGACAAAAACTATCTCATACTCAAGGACACTCTGTATCATCGAGGTGTAGATTGCATCCTTCGTCGGTGTCTCACCCATGAAGAAGTGGAAATCGTTCTTAACAATTTCCACACTGGAGCATGTGGTGGTCATTTGTCTGGGTTGGCAACAACCCAAAATATTCTACGAGCTGGTTAATTTTGGCCAACATTAATCAAATATTTTGTTGAATTGGTCAAGAAGTGCCACCTGTGTCATATCTTCTCTTAGAAGATGAGGGTAGACCCTACTCCCATGTTTCCAGTCATCACAATTGGTCCCTTCACCAAGTGGGGGATTGATCACACTACATGCAACCCTCCTTCTGCAAGGGGGCACCATTATATCATCTTAGCAGTAGACTAATTCAGGAAGTGGTTCGAAGCTATGCCAACTTTTAAAGATGATGGAGAGACCACAACTCTCCTTTTGTTTAACCAGATAATAACAAGGTTTGGCGTCCCGAGAGAGATTGTCACTGACCATGGAAGTCACTTTCAGAAAAAAATGATGTCTGAGTTAACATCAAAGATTGGATTGAGGAAATAACATTCATCACCCTACTACCCATAAGCGAATGGTCAGGTGGAAGCTGTGAATAAATCCCTTAAGACTATTTTACAACAAACGATCAATTCAGCCAGGTCAAATTGGCATTTGATGTTGTACTCGGAATTATGGGCCTACCGAACATCTGTTAATACTGCAACTAGTTTCTCACCT
Source organism: Picea glauca (assembly GCA_000966675.3). Classification (NCBI taxonomy): domain Eukaryota; kingdom Viridiplantae; phylum Streptophyta; class Pinopsida; order Pinales; family Pinaceae; genus Picea; species Picea glauca. Next base: position 61,426 of record JZKD02S2276181.1, on the reverse strand, counting down.
TTTCAACACATTTATGGGTTGGAAGCATTCTTTCCTATAGAGTGTTAGATCCCCTCTCTAAATTTGGGAGTACAGTTATTGCCAGACACTTCACCGCTTGAAGATAATTTATTACATCTTGAGAAGCGTCGAGATGCAACCTTGGATAATGATGTTCACAAACAAAAATTCAAGTGTCAGTATGATTGGTTCATCCGTCCTTGGATTTTCTCTAAAGGAGACCTTGTCCTAGTCTATGACCAATATAAGGATCCCCAGGGGGCAGGCAAGTTCAAACCCATGTGGTTCAGACCTTTCATCATGAAGGAGGTTCTTAATAAGGGCACTTATCGTCTGGTGGAATTTGAGGGAAATGATTTGGCGGATCCTAGAAATGGGCTCTACCTCAAGAAGTATTAATCATAGGTGGTTTTCCTTGGGTGACTTATTGTAACATATGTATAGTCATATACATTTTCTTTTTAGTTTTTTGTCTTTTTGGCTTTATGGACATGTCATTTTTTATGTCATATTTTTCATTGTGGCAGATGTCAAGTGAATCATAGGTGTTTTTTGGGTTTGCAGACGATGCTAGCTGGCACACTCGGAGGCTTGCTTCCGCAACTTGGGTGATTTTCACATCTCAAGTCCAGTTTCTATCTTCATGAGGTATCTGCTTAGGTGATGCCACAAACAAATTCATCAAATACAACAAAGTCTTAGAGTTTCTTCATGATGCTTTGTCACATGGAATCTCTCACCTCTGGATCTACTTAGATTCTCAGATGGTTGTGTCTCAGTTAAATGGGGTTTACCGCATTTACGATCCTACACTACACCGATGGTTCCTCAGGGTACATCTCTTAGAATGAATCTTTGATTACATTACATATATCCATGTTCCTAGGAGATTGAATTGAATCACAGATACTCTAGCTAATCATGTATTAGATTGGCATATTGCACACATTTAAGAAAAATCACACACATGCACATGTAAATACATTTGTAAAATAGATGTAATCCATAAGACATAAAAAGATGAAAAATATCCATATATATATCAAAAAATATTAGACTACATGGGTGGGTGAAAGCGCCTCAAAAATATGTCCAGTCAAAGTCACAGGGCTTATGCCCTAAAAAATATAAAAAAAGTGCTCTCGACACGTAAGTAATCTAGCCTAGCTAAGGGCGGGGCCTGTTGGCTCTGCCATAGTGAACAATGACGTTTTCCAAACGCCAGAAGAGTTGGACCCAGGTCTGTGGCACCCCAACTACATGAGGTTGCATCGACGATGGGAGATCCTTGATCTCCACCATAGGGACTATACGAGTGAGGGTGATAAGGTTCCTCTTTACCTGCCTCAATACTCTCTCAGCCTCTTCGGATGGAGGCCCCCCTATTGCTACTGTTGGTTCGACAGCTCCAGCTAGTCCTGCCTCTGGTCGAGCACGTCGCCTAGTCCTCGAGAAGTCTGCTGGATGCACTGGTCCCACATATGTACATAAAAAATACATAAGTGTCAAATACTCTAGTATACAAAAAATATGATATATATAAAAATAAATAAAAATTAAATAACTTTGAAAAAAAAACTTACCCACCTCTCCTTGCTCTGCTCCAGGAGGTACAGACATGTCAGGATCTCTAGAAAAATTGATCCTAGCATAGGGGTAGTCCTCTATCGCCGGAATCTACCATGACCACCAGTCAAAAAACTTATCATTGAAAGCCTCAATGGTCCTCCCTCCCCCTTGTCATGGAAACAACGCCACCCATATTCATAGCGTTGGGAGAGAGGCCTCATGCCCTCGTATAGTCTCTCGAGGATTGAGACTAGGTACCCTCTCGAAAAAAAAGGAACACAAAACAGTCCCAAACCCAAAGTTATAGTGCTCTCGTATCCAAAACTCTGTTAGTTGTCTCTTCATGCAATCTAGCATGGTGGTACTCCAGTCGAAAATGCGTGCATTTAAGAACTGTACCACACAATGCATGTGGACCCGAGAAGCCTGAAGTAAAGCTATAGATCCAGTGATCCACCCAATAAGTAGAACTATCACTTTGAGTGATAGATTGTTGATATTATGTATAGGCACCTGAGAACCTACTTTCTCAATACCAGCCTCGAAATGGAGTCCAATCAACTCCTCTGTGTTGTGCATCCCAGGGGGGAAATTACGTAAGTTGACTAGATCCCTTCTCCTCGAGAGACCAGTTAGGAAGTAAATTTCTTCAGTTGTTGGAGTCAACGAGTTTCCCTCGAGCATGAATGCCTCTGCGTTAGGATGCCAATAATCTATCAATGCATTTAGCAATCTAGGTTCTGCCCTCATAAACAGACACTAAAAGAACTTTAACAACCCTCATTGTGACAAAACAACAATAGCAACATGGTCTTTGGAGACTAAAAAATCAATGTTCTCATGCTCCCTCTCTCTCCAATGCACGCACATCCTGTAAAATGACAAGTGGATGGAGAGTTAACTCATTTTTATTCATTTTTTCACTTAATTGAGGGTGTACACGATTTGTCTTGAGGACAGTCGCATGTGCATGCGGGTAATTTATCTTTTGCCTGCATGTATACGCGGGCTGATATTGGACAACCCACATACACGTAGGGCCGACCTTTTTAAAGGTCAGCGTCCCCCCAAAAAACAAAAAATAAATACAAAAATGAAAGATGGAAATGCAAGAGAGGTTAGTGTGTACTTACTTGGTCCAAACGAAAGTTCGTTTCATCCACTAAATCTCCCAGAATCAACTATTTTGGCAAAGGCGTGTCTTTTGATTTTTGGTCAATTCTAAATTTACAATGGTGATTGAGTTGCCAGCTTTCTGTTTATAGACTTTTTGGCCCCTTTTTGTCATTTTTTGGACCCTTTTGTCATTTTTTATAGCTTGAAAATTGTTCAGTATGGTTCTTGAGTTTCTTGGAGGATGTTACGATACATGTTACTTTGGGTATTGGGAAGTTTTTAGAGAGTTGGGTCAGTTTTAAAGGTCTTTTGGTAAAATGTCATTTTTCCAACTTTGTGCATATAAGGTAGGATTCCACCTCCACTTGTTGCACCTCGTTGTCTTTTTCTCTTTTCCATAGGATCGATCCCACTGAACTGCAACACAAAACCCTCACTCCTACTCTAGAAGTGTCATAATTTAGTGGTAGATCTTACCTTCACATGGATGCCCTAGGTAGATCCTGGTCTCATTTTGGTGTCCATGCCATCACTAATGATTATAGGTTCGGGAGTCCTTATTAGTTTTTCCCGATTACGAGTTTGAGCCTCATTTGCATGATTCATTATTACTATTGACTCCACCCTCGGTACTTCCAAAACACAACGGGTCTTCTTTTAATCCCTTTCCAGACCCTCTAAACATGAAAATATTACCGAGCGATCTTGTTTCCCTTCATGCTCGCTAAAATGGAATTTGAAGGCACATCTTTCTGGCGGTAGTTTACCCATTTTTCGGTCCAGAGGGTCAAAAGTAACAAAGGTATACTCTAGGTGCCTCGGTTCTCTAGAAGATTACTCTAAGGTATAATTTTACCCCGTTTGTGGGCCTGAGGGACTAAATCTATGAAAAAGGAACCCCCACGAATTCCATAGTTAAGCTATTTTCAGACTCCCTAAAAGTGAAAAGATGGTCGAGTGACCTTGTTTCTTCACACTCGTTAAATTGGTCCAGAATAACATCCCTTACAGAGCCCATATTTAAGCTCTTTTCAGAATCCTTAAATATGAAAATATTTCTGAGTGATATTGTCTTTGTCACACTCATTAAACTGATTTTGAATAGACCTTTGTTTGGTGCTAGTTTATCCCTTTTTCGATCCTACTAGACTACCTTTGAAAAAGGTACCCCAGTGGAGTATTATTTTGTGGTTTTTCAAACTCTCTAAACATGAAAAACCACCGAGCTTACCTTCTCTAGATTGGTTAAAATTACATCAAAGGATGTTATCATTGTGTCTTATTAATCACATTTTCATTCCTGTGTCTTTGGCCTAATGATAGCTCCATTTTTCTCTCAAATGAAGCATTTGAAGCATGCCTTATATGCAAGCCTTGTAGCACTTTGCCTCTGCGTCTTGACACCTTGATCCACAGAGGATTTTTTCCCAGTGTCCTTTTCCTACATATGTCCCCTTTCTCTGAGCATCAATGTGTTCCTTGTGCTTGGAACTAGTATGTCTGCAACACTCGATCCTCCTTTGTAACGTAGCATTCTTTATTCTTTTTCAAGATTCCCAAAATTATTGAAAAAGACAAAAAATCAAATATAGCCCAAAAAGAGGAAGGGAAACGTATTTTCTTTTTGTTGACAGCACAATGAGTCACCCTTGGACAAATCACATCCTTTTGTTTCTTTGTCAAGCCCTAGGATTCAATATGACCTTAGGAAGTTGTTCTCTCTACAAAGAGATGTGTCCTCCTCCATTTGGTTACCCTTCCAAACATATGGAGAGTTCACATTGCCTCCTACATCATGAACTTATGTCAATTCCATGTTGCTTGTTGTTCTAGAGTCTGTACTTAAGGCTTAGAAGTATAGTGTCTAGGCATCCAAAAGTGGGTAAAAGGTGGAGAAGGGAGAAACGTCAACCTTTGGCAAAGGAAACTAGGGAAGATTTCTACGTTGGCGTTGTCTAGCTTCCAACTGTTCCTGGATAGTTATATCTTATTCAATGGCTGCCCATGAATGTTCAAGTTCAAACCAGTTTGTAGTTGTTTTAAGAATAGTGTCGAAAAGGTGTAAGGCAATGTGCGTTTGGTTTGATAATCCGGGTTTGATATTAGGATGTGTTGGTACAGGGACAGTCATGGGGGAATAGTAAAAGTAGGAAAAAATTCAGAGAGAGATGAAATGTTGTCTCAATTTGGTCGTATAAAAGAGAATTTACGATTTCAGGAATAAAATAGGGATGCAAATCAAAGGCTCTTTCCAGTAACTGTATTATATTTTAATAAAAGGTATGAGGTGGGAGAAAAACATTTAGCTATCTATAGTGTAAGGCTCCTATCAAGGGAGGATGTCATGTATAAACAGAAGAGGAAAATTGTAGGGAAGTAACCGATGTATCAGAGAATATGTGTAGAATTCTGAAAATGTGGACTGGTCTTACACCCGCTGATAGCTGGTACAGAGGAAAAACAATAAACAATTGTAGAAAACCAAAATTCATTTTCTATAGTAGTGGTCGTACTAAATTATAATGAAGCACATTAGTTAAGAATATGAAATGAAATGAAATATGAGATACAAGGAAACAAACTTGTAACACATTCGTGATGGAATTGAGAATCTTTAGATTTGCTTTGTATTAACTCTCAAATGTAAAAAACTTTGTTACAATCGACACAAAAAGGTCCAGCCTTGTTTATTTCTTTCTATAGTATATTTATACAATTTTACAAATAAGATAGAATCTCAATAGTCAAAAAATTTCGATTATGATAGGGAGGAGAGAAACCACTCCATTTCTTATTCTCTGTCTTCACTTGGTGCCAGACGTTTGTCCTCGCGCGAGCTCGATATAGGTGACACATCTTTCAACCAGCTAAGATATTAGTCGCGACGGTTCTGCTTGACAACTGGCTTCAAAAAAGTAACATTCTCGGGCTAACTGTTGCAGCCTATCTTCAATCTGTCCATCTATGATGTCGATGGTGCATAATTGTGCATTGGGTTTAATAATGCATTTATCTACATGGACTATGTCCACCATAGTCATCTGAGAAATATCGGCTGAATCTCTTTCTTCTTTTTCCTCTAGATCAAGTGAGATCTTTTCCACATTCATCTACATCAATGTCTTGGCATTACCTCTGCTATCAATACCCAACAGATCGTCGTCTATAGAATTAAAGGCCTCCTCTAAGGAATTGGTTATCTTTTTGTCTTGCTGCTTGCCTTCGGCGATGTTATGCTCCCATTCCTTTAACATAATGTTTCCTCTGGTTTGCTCTAAAATGGTGAACCTGGGAGTACCTGTCAAAACCCTGTTGTCTGTGGCTATCACATGCCTCTTGGAAGGCGACCCGAGCTACTCTGACATCCCTTTATCTGGCAGATAAGTCCTCAGAAACCTGATTGACCAACAAACAGTTGTCCTAGATTTCTTCTACCTTGGCGAGAAAATTTCACTGTGCCACAGAGACTCTACTCTGAATATCGATCACCTAGGATTTGAACATCCCGATGTTTATCATTCTGTTCTCAGCGATCTCCACCCTAGCCTGCAGCTGTTCGATCAAATCGCTCTGTTGGCTCGCTTGCATACAACCATCCCAGACCACCAACTGTGCTTGCTCGAGCTTAGTTTTGAGCACCTCTATCTCATTTTTATCGGCCAACCTGCCCTGCTCTATTCCTACGCTAACCTGGTCTTTAGCAGTCTCTATTGTTGTGGCCAGTCTGGCTTCAAGGGTCCTAATGAGGCGATTTTTTCTTTTAAGTTGGTTTTTTAAGAGCCCGACTAAAAATTTATTCGCCGAGGCATATGCTCCTAGTGTCCCTGCTATTTCAGTGGTGAATTGCTCATTATTTTTGTCCTTTTCCTTAGTTATAACTTTATACTTCTTGGAAGTTGACTCTCCTTCCTGGTAGAATTCCCTTTTTACTACTGCCTTTCTCTTATTATCGAAGAAAAACTCATTCGAAGGGATTTCTTCCACCCTTATGGACCTCAATTCTTCATTGAATATCCATCCCACATCGATATTTCCCTACGTCGACTGCAAGGGGGTAATTTATGTGATAGGTTCCCTAATATGCTTCACAGATTATCCCGAAGTAGCGACCAGACTCTGCTTCTTTGGCGGGTCGAGAGTCTTTATCTCTACTTCAGGACTTTGCTTCTTCGGTGGGTTTGGAGTCTTTTTCTCTGCATCCAGACTCTTCGTTTTCTCCCCCTTGTCCTGGTGTTTTCCTTGGTCGGGAGTCACATCTTTAGAGCCTTCGGCCTCTTTCTGTTTCACTTCCGACGTACTTGAAACCTCACCTCACAACACTGCAGGAAGACAACTACGTCGATTTTCCTGAAACTTTAGAACATCGGCTCTTTCCTTGAGTACCAAGGATTGTATCCAAGCTAAAATCTCCACATAGGACCTTGCTCCTCAGAAAATTTCATCCCAGGGTGAATTCTCATGCTCAAATCTCTTGAGCCCGTAATTTTCCAAATGATTTCTCATGACCCTCTGCGGATCGTGCTTCTTGTATTCGATGGAGACCAAATTTAAGTCTTCCAGGGCTACAGCCTCGGCTTTGGCATGCCCGAAATCTAATAAAGAATAAGAATTCAAATGAACAGGACAAGATGACCATACCTTATTCGAGTACCCTTTAAGTTCTTTTCTTACACCGCCAATTACCGTTTGCCGGGCAACCTCACGACAAGCCAGCTTGTCGAGAATGAACAATGGTAGTGCATGCAGGGGAACAGAAGCCCCGAAAACTCTGAGGTACAAACATTCTACTTCCACATACCAGTCTGCTATGTTGCTAAGATTCGTTACTATGTTGTCTGAGATCCAGGGTGGCGGGTGACCGAAAATGGAGACATGCAGGGGCACCATCACCCAGTTAAAGATTTCATATAAAAAAATTTCCTCTTTGTTTTCCCACAATTTTGCATGATATACATGTATGGGTTCGTCTTCGGTCGGAGTCCAACTCTATCTCATTAATGGAAATGGTGTCATAGAACAAATTGCGTCCATAATGTATGCAGACATGAAGAATGAAGACGCCTTTCCATTCTCTTTCTACGCCCGATACTCTGTGACCCAACTAGTCAAGCTATCGGAAAGCATCTTTGCCCAGTTGAAGGAACTGCCTTCGGTGACCCGAAACATTAGAGGCACCCACGAAAGGAAAAAATGCGAGGTGTCCTCTTTCCCATATAACCGGCATGTCATCATGGCCACATATTTGTACTGTGGTTCTAACGAAGTGATTGAATATATGTCGTGGGTATCAGCTCTGAACTTCATGGTGTTTGAAACCCAATCCTTTATCAAACTGAACATGGTTTTATCATATTGTATGCATTCCTTCTCCTTGAACTCCTCCAAGAACTCAGCGCCATATGTGTAGTCGGACGTCATGGGCAACTTATACATGGTTTGCAGATGCTTCGGCCTGAAAGTCCCGATGGTGACTCTCTGCTCGTTCATGATAGTTCTGGTCGGTATGTCCACATGGTCCAATGCCCATCAGACCGTATCATAATATGGAAGCAACCACGGCCTGGATTCTACTTTGTGCATTCCAGATTGGACGACTATTTTATACTTGGTGGTTATATCATCTTTTTCGTTGTCACTGGAGTCGTCGGAATAATCCACCAATTCAGCTTGCAGAATATCTGAAACATATGACCAATTTGGGACCAAGTTGATACTTTGGGGTGAAGTATCAGAGACATTGTCTGAGCCTTGTCTCAAAACCTCAACATTCACCTTTGATGCCTTTCATGGAGCCATGGCTGAAGCTTGCGTTTTAGCTCTTATGCGATAGAACTGCGTATACATACAGAAGTCAGTTTACTCAGAGGTGATGTGCTCTACGTGCTATGAAAATGCAATTTTTATAATGAACCACAACTCTTATATATACTCAAAAAACTCAGTACCCTTCAGAACAATTCTGTCAAATTATCTTTAGAAATAAATTTTTCCATAAAAATTCGATCTTATACCTGTCGATTTGCCCTATTTCCTCATTAATGTCATAAATTTTGGAGGTTTTAAAATCTCAATTGGCGTATGGAGGAAAAAGGCTACCTCATAAATCGTGCAGACATCAAAGCGTGGGAAATTCATTGATTTAGCTTAATTAATACGGTTTTACCATCGTTAACAATGTTTCGATACTCGTTATATCGAGGATTTTACTTAAACATTTTGAACCTCTAACACCCAAGACTGCGATGACCAATTTTGTCTAATAAAAACAAAATCGTGATTAGGGGCTCAGTTAATTTTATAATCATTATATTCGCCATATCATGACTCGGAGCTTCAAAGATAAGTTTCTGGAAGATTTACATGCTGAGTTGAGAAACTATGAGATTTCGGCAACATGACTTAATTAAAAAGGAAGCTAATCTTGGACTAAGCGATCAATTAATTACGTTATAACCGCATCGTGATTTCGTGAGTTGGGGTTTAGACGGTGAAACTTTCAAAAAGGACAACGCTGAGTGGTGAAATGCCGAGAGAATATTTTACCATGGTTTAGATTTTACCCTTAACTTTGACATGAGTTACTCAAATAAGGACCTCGTGTTTTCGGCTATCAGGGCTATGACAATAAATTTTTGGGTTTGGCGAATGCCGAGGCATGAAACCTCGACATCGTTTAATCATGAGTTAGGGAAAACTTTACCCTCATTACTGTCTTGAGTGAAAAGTTAAAACAATTTTTCTTTTTCGTGACTCGGGACATGTGGAATACATGAGTTATAGTATCCGACCTACGAGATCCCGAAGTAGAAAAAAGAGAAAACATTTTTATGAAAGGTAGGACTCATTTCAAGAGTAGAATAATCATCGTTTCTCGCGTGATAAAGCTTCAGGGATCTCGATATCTCATAGGGAAAAAAGAAAACCATTTTTAGATTTCAAGAATTAAGAATGAAATTTGTGACGTGCTAGAAAAACAGGGGCGGCTCCAACATAGGCTCCAACTAGGGATCCTGCCTTCCTGTGAGGCGGGAAGAATAGTAGACCACGTGCCAATATTGGGTAAATGGAGTCAAAATATCAATCAGGCGAAAAGGTTTCTGAGAATAGAGGATCGAAGGGGCAAAGAGACTTCGTTCTTTACCTTGAAAAGTGTTTTCAAAATCATATACTCTTTTTTAAACATAGTTGTAGTCCCTTCCACAATTTTCCCTTTCCCGCTACTAAATTCGGGTATGTTTTAAGACAATCGAAACAGTCCTAGGAGACCCAATAGTTCTTGCTGCTATCGGCTTGCATCAAAAGAATAAGATTATAATTTTTAATTGGGGAGTCCTGTCTGAGATGTGGATCAGGTTTTAAAAAGAATTGGTTACCAGAGTAGAGTGATATTCATGTATAACAGCCTTACAGATATCTCAGACATTTCTTCACTGCCAGTGAGCCTGTTTAGTACCCCGGTGAACTTATCTGGCCCCTTTTACTGAATTTCCTTTCACCACTTCGGAATATATTTATGCATTTAAATGCTGAGATGAGAGCAATCATTTTTGAATTTCCTTTCATCACCTCTTGGACTAGGTGGGGGCAATCATTTCTGAATTTCCTTTCACCACCTGTCTTATAATTTACTTTTCAGAGCGCGAAGATGGGGGCAATCAGTTTGTATCAGGGATGATATTTGTGTAATATTTTTCATTATAGGTCTATCAACTTACTTTGATTACTCGGTACCAACCTTCCCTTGACCTTTACAACATCTTCGTTCTTAGAGAGAAAAAGGAAAATAACTTTTTAAGGTAATTCCATTTGAGCAAGCTTCAATCCTCCTATGCCGTTGAAAAACCTAGGAAAGTTAGGATCACTCTAAACGTTCCTTCATTTAGCAGGGGATCGAGTAGTTGTGAAGACCCGATTTCTTTCCACAGTTTGTTTTGAAACTCACGAGGTTGAAACGAAATTTTTTTATCCCTTCGTATATGAAATGGAAAGATGGTGATTTTTTTAAAAGTTAAACCCGAAGATAGAAAGGATGCCAGGTAGTGATTTACTGGCTGAAAATACAGAGGTTAAACAATTCGAAACTAACTCTTGTAGATATTTTCGGGGATAATTTACTTTGACTGACTGTTTTTAGATTGGGTGAATCATTTAAATTGTCTTAATTTTTTCAGAGATTATCAAATCAAGAAACAACTATGTTATCTATCGGTTCAACTAATATTGCAGTTTGAATGGCATTACCTCAGCTTTCTTTAACAATCCTTTATAACATGTCTTTTGAGAAATCTCATCTTTATCTTTTCATTTTACTTTCTTTGTGCAATATGAAATTACTTTAGGTATCACTTGTTTATGCCGATTTATTTCCGACACCGACTTTCAGTTTACTCCTTCTGCTTGTTTCCTACGCAACTGGAATCCTGTAAAAGACAAATACGAATCTTATCCGAAATGTGTCGAAATTTTATGAACGAAAAAACAGAAAATCAAAAAGCAATATTTAAATGAAAATACATATATGTACACAAAATATATACAATAAAATTTATTTATTTATTTTTATTTTTATTTTTTGAATCTGGCGACTGTTACGTCATGTAATTCTTTAGATACCACCCATTGACAGGGGCGTTGAGGACTTCTCTAGCTATATTTTCCAGTAGGAAATAAATTTTTCCGTCTAGAGCCGAGACCCTGAATGGTCCATACCAGAGGTGGTCGAATTTACTATGCTTCGCTGCTTCCTCCTTTATTGCATCCCATCTTAGCACTAAATCACCTGGAAGGAATTTTCTATCCTTTGCTTTGCGGTCGAACAATTCTTTCATGTCATCTTGGTACTTCTGCATCTTTTCATCAACTTCGACTCTATGCTGTTGGACCTCAATCAACTGATTAATTCTCCTAGTTACAGGATTGGGTTCTTCATTTTGATCTTGCCATAACTTCATCACTAGTAGTGCTAGGTTTATAGGTAGAACAACATCTATCCCATAGACCATTTGAAAAGGCGAAACACCGATAGACCTTTTAGTGCTTATGCGGTTTTCCCATAATGCGTATTTCAAGTGTACATGCCAAGACCTTTTATTTGCATCCAATACTTTCTTGATTATATTTACCAGGCTCTTGTTAGATGACTCGGTCAATCCGTTCCCCTGGAGGTAATATGCTATGGAATGGCCAAGAACGATGTTATACCTTTGACAGAAGCTGATCATAGCCATAGATTTAAAGGCCTGGGCATTGTCAGTAACTATCTTTCGGGGACAACTGAATCTTGACAAAATATTGTCTTCCAAGAAATCGATTACCACCGAGTCTATTGCCCTTCTGGTTGGAATGGCTTCCACCCACTTAGTAAAATAATCTGTAGTTGTTAAGATCCACTTGTGTTGAGCACTAGAATGGGGATTAATCTCGCTTATGAAGTCTAGACCCCATTGCTAAAATGGGGCTTCAGCTTTGAGTGGAACTAGAGGCAGTGCAGGGAGCTTCTGTTTACCTATGAATAGTTGACAAGGGTTGCAGACACGCACTTTGGCATTGACGTCCAAAACGTTTTTTGGCCAGTAGTACCCAACCCTCAAGATCTTGTAAGTTGTATCTCTCCATGCATGATGCCCCCCATAGAATCCTTCATGAAATTCATCTATAACCCACTGAGTTTATGATTCAACTAAACAGACTAACAGGAAACCGAGTGGGTCTTTCCAATATAGCTGATTTTCGGCGATACAATATTTAACTGCATGGAGTTTTAAAGTTTTGTCTTTAGATGGTGATAGTTCATTTGGGCATTTTAGAGTTAGTAGGTATGACGCTATGTCTCTGTACCAGCTCGATGATAAGAACTTCTCTTCAATCTGGTTTGGACTTGTTTCTTCATCCAACTCATTTAGGTTTGTGGCTTTGCCGCCTTCTTGGAGGCAATTGATATCAAGGGCTCTGAAATTTGACTCAGCTAAAATTTTGGCCAGGCCTTGTGCTTTTATCGATTTGGTCGATTTAACTTCTAGATCGAATTCTTTGATTTTAGTGAGCCATCGCCCTCTTTTTTCATCACTGTCTGGCTGTACCAATATATCTTTCATAGAACTAGTAGGCACATATGAGATTATCTTTGAATGTAGTACATAAGTTCTGAATGCCTTTAATGCTTTTACCATTGTGTACACCTATTTTTCTATTATGTCATACTTCAATTCTGCGTCTCTAAGGATTTTGCTAAAAAAATGCGATCGGTTGTTCGAATCCTTCTTCATTCTTTTGTAGGAGCACCGTGGCGATAGCGTGTTCAGAGGCAAATGAGAAAATAAGAACATCTTTCAGATAGTCTGGGCTTGCTAGCACAGGTGCCTCGCTTATGAATTTTCTAATATGCGCGAACAATGCTCTGGCCTCGGTTGTCCAATTTACTCCACTGTCCTTCTTCAACATCCCTATGATCAATTTGACAATCTCAGCGAAATTGGGGATAAACTTTCATAAAAA
>JZKD02S2276181.1:0-40410 GCA_000966675.3 Picea glauca | reverse complement strand
GGTTGGGACAAAATGGATTCGACAATTGGGCAGAGTTTCTTTGCTATGATTTTCCTCCTCCAAATAGTACCCCTACCCCTTCTTTTATAGGCTAGAAGGAGCTAGGGTTTTGGACAAACTCTCAGCCATGCATGGCTGGGAGTTCCAGTTAACTGACCCAAAGATTTTCGTCCCATTGGCAACTTTCCTATTTTTGTGCTTTGTTAGGTAAACGCGGGTTGTAGTGGACCAGTCAGCGTTCCAACGCGTGCAGTAGTGGGCCTGCCATCATTCCAACGCGCCCAGTAATGGGTTAGGGTGAGGGTTACTTAATTTAAGAGGTTTGTCAAGAGTTTGTTCAGCATGGCCTTGGCAAGGAAGGGATATGAGTTGGCCTGATGCCAGGTAAGCATGTGTGGTGCAATTTAGGGTTATAACACCAACATCCGATGATCCACAATTTTTTCTCAGAAGGTTTCAGGATCTTCCCCTTCTTGCATGATCCACATCAGGTCCTTTTAATTTTCTTGGTCTGCATGAGTTTCAGAGAATTCACCCACTGCTGCAAGAAATTTCTTAATTTGTTCGTCATCCTAAAAAACCTGCCAGTGTCGGATATTGTCTGGTATAGATGGTTTGTATCTGATTTCAATGTGATACTTCAATTTGAAAGTCGTGGGAGGAAAGAAGGTTGGATTTGCCTTTTCCAATGCATCAGCATGTAGATTCTCTGCGCGAGGGATAAAGTGGACATTTACGGATGAGAAAATGTTTTCCATGAGATCCCAAGCACAACTTCTACGATAACCACATCTATCAGGATACTCTTAACTGGGACCTGCGCTAGGGTAACTACCAGATCTTTAATCATCCCCATACACTTAACCCTTCTTGAGTCAAAAGAGTACATATCTCCACAAGGTCTGGTGATCTGGAGGCCCAACTTGTCCATAATAATCTTGGGCATAACATTATGGGAGGCTCCGGAGTCTAACATGCAATTATGTAGCAATTGATCATACACATTCAGAGTGATATAAAAGGGAGCAATGGTGTCTTTGGCCCCTTCAAAATGGGGACCAAAGGTGATGTTAGGTTTGTCATCTTCAAGGTTTAAAACATCAGACTAGCTTTCTAGATTGGAGACACCCATCGCTTTGGTAATCTGTTTTCGATAAATGGGGTTTTTTGCTAATTCTGCCAAAGGGATTGGTATCTTAATTTTGTTTATCTCATTTTCAAAACTGAAATCTCCACTCACCTTGTCTATTTTTTTGGCCGAGACTTCTAAATCCTTCCTTTATGACTTATTTTTCTGGACCTCTTTATCACTCATGGTCCTGGTTGAAGACGTAGCTTTATTTACTGGTTCAGTTCCTTGTGCTTGGGTTTCAACTTTTTCCACTTCGAACTCTTGTGTGCTTACCGTTTTCATTTTGTTGTTAGGTAATATGGTATCTTCCGAAGGAGGCTCATAAGATTGACCTCTTTGGAGGATTTTCTTGGGTTGAGTAGTTGAGGTGGTATTACTCTTAGATCTTAAGTTGTACTTTGGTTGAAACTCATCCATTATCATCTCAGTTTCCGGTTGAGATTCACAGAGATCAGTGTGATCACCTTCTTCACCCTTATTCAATGGTTGTGGCGTGTTTAGATATTTTTCATAGTCTTCTCGAGTCAGATATGGTTGAGTGCAGTCATCACCGAAGTTCTTCACATCATTATCTGAATCTCCGAAGTCTTGAAAATCGTTCGCTCCTATGAAATTTCATTCTTTAAGGGAGCTTGTATTTTTTTATCTTCATTTTTTATTTGTCTTTGTTGGTTCGGGGGGTTGGGGTTCCTCTTGAAATCCTTTTTGGGGAAAGAGTCATCTTTGGCCTGTTCGAGCTCCATTATGGGTATTTTATTTGATAGTTCTTTAATCACTCTAGCCATATCATCCACCCTATCGTCTGCGGATCTATTAGACCCTGAAGGACCTGCTTGTTATTTAAAGCGTTTGGTCTCTCGGTTTCCAGTTTCTAGTTTATCTTTAAGCTTAACCAAAGCCATCATATTAGACTCTATTTATACTGCATCATCCTACATTCGATTTAGGGTGGCTCCCCTTCTTTCTCACAATAGGAGTGAAAAATCCGGTTCGAAATCTCTGGTGAAAGTTACATTGGTCGTTGGTTGGGACGGTTTAACCTCGGCTGGGATTTTATTATACAGTTTTTTGAATCTCTGAATAAATTCCATGACTGTTTCTGAGTTATTTTTCCTTAAATACCAAAATTTAGTTAAATAATATAGATGGTCTTTTCTCTCTCCCCATTGTCTGAGGAAAGCATCTTCCAAAGCGTCGTAAGACAAGATAGATGCTGCAGGCAGGATTCGAAACCAAGTTTGGACCTAGCCTTCGAAGGTTTGGACAAGAAGTCTCGAATATACGTCCTCATGTTCGATACCCAGGATATCGGCGAATTGATCGAAGAAATTAATATGTTCGTTTGCGGTCAGATCCCCTTCCCCGGTGAACTTCGGTAAATTTTTTATGTAATTTTCGGGAAGGTCATGTAGAGGGATGGGCAATACTAAGGGAGCATATCTGGCTGCAAATTTCACAAAAAATATGGGAGGGGGGGGTAGGCCCTTGGCCTCCAGCTCCTCCTAGAAGGGCTTCTCCCCCTCCTCCTCCGATAAACCCTCCACCTCCTCCTACAAACCCTCCACCTCCTCCTCTGGCAGCTGCCATCATTATTTGTGGAAAGTTATAAAGGGGGTTTTGGAAAATTAAAAGTGACTCTTTGTTTTCTTCGTGAAGAGTAAAATCCGAAGAGGGAAGATAAGGGACGTGAGGACTCATTTCCTCGGATTTGCAAGAGGAGAAATCAGGAGAACCGACGGGTGTGGAAACCGAGTGTGTAACACACTTTTCAAAATTTGGTGAATTCGGGAAATTCAACTGAAGGAAAGATGGTATGTCGAAAGCCGACGAACTTTCAAGAGGGCCCTTTCCTTTGTGTACTAATGGGACTGTCGGATGAATCTCACTCTTAAATTCGTAGCAGTTTGGTGTTGAAACTTTAGTATCAAAGAGAGGACTGAGCGAATTTGAGGGTTCAGAATAACTCTTATTCTTTAGCGGTGGGGTTTTAAGTTTATAAACTGCAGCGGTTGGCTTAAGAGAGTCTCTCTCCTTTAGAATCTTTTTGGGATCGGTAATGGGTGTAATCTTCTTACTATCTGGGTTTTGTCTGGTATTCCTTCGACTGGATGCTAGTTTATTATTTGTGGAGTCGCCAAGTGAAAGATTAGAAAGCCTTAAAAGGTGTTTACTCTTTGTTCACTATCAAAGGGTAACACTTTCAATGAAAAACAAATGTCGTTTTCCTAGGGAAAAAGATTTCATAACTTCGGTCCCCGGCAACAGCGCCAGAAAGATGTTGTTCCAGAGTCTGTACTTAAGGCTTAGAAGTACAGTGTCTAGGCATCCGAAAGTGGGTAAAAGGTGGAGAAGGGAGAAACATCAACCTTCGGCAAATGAAACTAGGGAATATTTCTACGTTGGCGTTGTCTAGCTTCCAACTATTCCTGGATAGTTGTATCTTGTTCAATGGCTGCCCATGAACGTTCAAGTTCGACCCGGTTTGTAGCTATTTTAAGAATAGTGTCGAAAAGGTTTAAGGTAATGTGCATTTGGTTTGATAATCCAAGTTCGATATTAGGCTGTGTTGGTACAGGGACAGTCATGGGGGAACAGTAAAAGTAGGAAAAACTTCAGAGAGAGATGAAATGTTGTCTCAATTTGGTCGTATAAAAGAGAATTTACGGTTTTAGGAATAAAATAGGGATGCAAATCAAAGGCTCTTTCCCGTAACTGTATTATATTTTAACAAAAGGTATGAGGTGGGAGAATTTTTTTTAGCTATCTATAGTGTAAGGCTCCTATCAGGGGAGGATCTCATGTATAAACAGAAGAGGAAAATTGTAGGGAAGTAACCAATGTAGTAGAGAATATGTGGAGAATTCTGAAAATGTGGACTGGTCTTACACCCGCTGATAGTTGGTACAGAGGAAAAACAGTAAACAATTGTAGAAAACCAAAATTCATTCGCTATAGTAGTGGTCGTACTAAATTATAACGGAGCACATCAATTAAGAATATGAAATGAAACGAAATATGAGATACAAGGAAACAAACTTGTAACACAGTCGTGACGGAATTGAGAATCTTCAGATTTTCTTTGTATTAACTCTCAAATGTAAAAAACTCTGTTACAATCGACACAAAAAGGTCTAGCCTTGTTTATTTCTTTCTGTGGTATATTTATACAATTTTACAAATAAGATAGAATCTCAATAGTCACAAAATTTCAGTTATGACAGGGAGGGGAGAAATCGCTCCATTTCTTCTTCTCTGTCTTCACTTGGTGCCATACGCTTGTCCTCGCGCAAGCTCGGTATAGGCGACACATCTTTCAACCAACTGAGATATTAGTCATGACGGTTCTGCTTGACAACTAGCTTAAAAAAAGTAACATTCTCGGGCTAACTGTTGCATCCTGTCTTCCATCTATCCATCTATGATGTCAATGGCGCATAATTGTGCACAGGGTTTAATCATGCATTTATATACTTGGACTATGTTCACCATCGTCATCTGAGAAATATCAGCTGAATCTCTTTCTTCTTTTTCCTTCAGATCAAGCGAGAGATTTTCCACGTTCATATGCATCAACGTCTCGTCATTACCTCCTCTCTCAATACCCAGTAGATCGTTGTCTATAGAATTAAAGGCCTCCTCTAAGGAATTAGTTATCTCTTTGGCTTGTTGCTTTCCTTCGGCAATGTTATTCTCCCATTCCTTTAACAGAACTTTTCCTCTCGTTTGCTCTAAAATGGTGAACCTGGGAGTACCTGTCGAAACCCTGTTGTTTGTGGCTATCACAGCCTCCTGGAAGGCAACCCGAGCAACTCCAGCATCCCTTTCTCGAGCAGATAAGTTCTCGGAAACCTGATTGACTAGAAAACAGTTGTCCTGGATCGCTTCTACCTTGGCGAGAAAATTTCACTATGCCATAGAGACTCTGCTTTGAATCTCAATCACCTAGTATTTGAACATCTCGATGTTTATCATTATGTTCTTGGCGATCTCCACCCTAGCCTGTAGCTGTTCGATCAAATCTCTTTGCTGGCTCGCTTGCATCCAACCATCCCAGACCACCAGTTGTGCTTGCTCGAGCTTAGTTTTGAGCATCTCTATCTCGTTTTTATCGGCCAACCTGGCCTGCTCTATTCCTACGCTCGCCTGGTCTTTAGCAGTCTCTGTTGTTGTGGCCAATTTGGCTTCAAGGGTCCTAATGAGGCGATTTTTTCTTTTAAGTTGGGTTTTTAAGAGCCCGACTAAAAATTGATTCACCGAGGCATATGCTCCTAGTCTCCCTGCTATTTAAGTGGCGAATTGATCATTCTTTTTGTCCTTTCCCTTAGTTATAACTTTATACTTCTTGGCAATTGACTCTCCTTACTGGTAGAATTCCCTTTTTACTACTGTGTTTCTCTTCTTATTGAAGAAAAACTCATTCAGAGGGAGTTCTTCCACCCTTATGGGCCTCAATTCTTCATTGAATATCCATCCTGTATCGATATTTCCCTGCATCAACTGCAAGGGGGTAACTGATGTGATAGGTTCCTCGATCTGCTTCGTAGATTTTCTCAGAGTAGCGACCAAACTCTGCTTCTGGTCGGGAGTCTTTATGTCTGCTTCAGGACTCTACTTCTTTGATGGGTCTGGAGTCTTTTTCTCTACTTTTGGACTCTTCATTTTCTCCCCCTCGTCCTGGTGTTTTCATTGGTCGGGAGTCACATCTTTAGAGCCTTTGGCCTCTTTCTATTTTTCTTCCGACATACTCAGACCCTCACCTCGCAAGACTGCAGGAAGACAACTACGTTGATGTTCCTGAGACTTTAGAACATTGGCTCTTTCCTCAGGTGCCAAGGATTGTATCCGAGCTAGAATCTCTGCATAGGAACTTTCTCCTCGGAAAATGTCATCCAAGGGTGAATTCTCATGCTCAAATCTCTAGAGCCCACAATTTGCTAAATGATTTCTCACGACCCTCTATGGATTGTGATTCTTGTATTCGATGGAGACCAAATTTAAGTCTTTCAGGGATGCAGCCTCATCTTTGGCATGCCCAAAATCTAATAAAGAATAAGAATTCAAATGAACAGGAAAAGACAGCCATACCTTCTTCGAGTACCCTTTAAGTTCTTTGCTTACACCTCCAATTACCATTTGTCGGGCAACCTCGCGATAGTCCAGCTTGTCGGGAATGAACAATGGTAGCGCATGCGGGGGAACAGAAGCCCTGAAAACTCTGAGGTATGAAAATTCTGCTTCCACATACCAGTCTGCTATGCTGCTCAGATTCATTACTATGCTATTTGAGATCCGCGGTGGCGGGTGACTGAAAATGGCGACATGCAGGGGCACCATCACCCAGTTAAAGATTTCATACGCAAAATTTTCCGCTTTGTTTTCCCATAATTTTGCATGATATACATGTATGGGTTCGTCTTCGGTCGGAGTCCAACTCCAGCTCATTAATGGAAATGGTGTCATAGAAAAAATTGCATCCATAATGTATGTGGACATGAAGAATGAAGACGCCTTTCCATTCTCTTTCTGTACCCGATACTCTGTGACCCGACTGGTCAAGCTATCGGAAAGCATCTTTGCCGAGTCGAAGGAACTGCCTTTGGTGACCCGAAACATTAGAGGCACCGATGAAAGTAAAAAATGTGAGGTGTCCTCTTTCCCATATAACCGACATGTCATCATGGCCACATATTTGTACTGCAGTTCTAACAAAGTGATTGAATATATGCCGTGGGTATCAACTCCAAACTTCGCGGTGCTTGAAACCCAATACTTTATCAAAATGGACATGGTTTTATCATACTGTACGCATTCCTTCTCCTTGAACACCTCCAAGAACTTAGCATCGTATGTGTAGTTGGACGTCGTTGGCAACTTATACATGGTTTGCAGATGCTCCGACCTGAAAGTCCCGATGGTGACTCTCTGCTCGTTCATGATAGTTTTGGTTGGTATGTCCAGATGTTCCAATGCCCATCGGACCATATCATAATATGGAAGCAACCGCGGCATAGCTACTACTCTTTGCATTCTGGATTGGATGACTATTTTGTACTTGGTGGTTATATCATCTTTTTCGTTATTGTTGGAGTCGTCGGAATAATCCACCAATTTAGCTTGCAGAATATCTTAAACATATGACCAATTTGGGACCGAGTTGATACTTTGGGGTGAAGTATCAGAGACATTGTCTGAGCCTTGTCCCGAAACCTCAACATTCGCCTTTGATTCTTTTCACAGAACCATGGTTGAAGCTTGCGTTTTATCTCTTCTACGATAGAACTGCATATACATACAGAAGTCAGTTTACTCAGAGGTGATGTGCTCTACGTGATATGAAAATGTAATTGTTATAATGAACCACAACTCTTATATATACTCAAAAAACTCCGTACCCTTCAGAACAATTTTGTCAAATCATCTTTAGAAATAAATTTTTCCATAAAAATCCGATCTTGTACCCGTCGATTTGCCCTATTTCCTCATTAATGTCATAAATTTTGGCGGTTTTAAAATCTCAGTTGGCGTATGGAGGAAAAAGGCTACCTCGTAAATCATGCAGACATGAAAGCGCAGGATATTCATTGATTTATCTTAATTAATCCGGTTTTACCACTGTTAACAATGTTTCGGTACTTGTTATATCGGGGATTTTACTTAAACATTTTGAACCTCTAACACTCGAGACTGCGATGACCGATTTTGGTTAATAAAAACAAAATCATGATTAGGGGCTCAGTTAATTTTATAATCATTATATTCGCCATATCACGACTCGGAGCTTCGAAGATAAGTTTCTAGAAGATTTACATGCCGAGTTGCGAAACCACGAGATTTCGGCAACATGACTTAATTAAAAAGGAAGCTAATCTTGGATTAAGCGATCAATTAATTACGTTATAACCACATTGTGATTTCGCAAGTCAGGTTTTAGATGGTGAAACTTTTGAAAAGGACAACGCTGAGTGGAGAAATGCTGAGAGAATATTTTACCACGGTTTAGCTTTTACCCTTGACATTGACATGAGTTACTCAAATAAGGACCTCGTGTTTTCGGCTTTCGGGGTGATGACAATAAATTTTTGGGTTTGGTGAACGCCGAGGCGTGAAACCCCAACATCATTTAATCATGAGTTAGGGAAAAATTTACCCTCATTACTGTCTTGAGTGAAAAGTTAAAATGATTTCTCTTTTTCGTGACTTGGGACATGTGAACTACATGAGTTATAGTATCCGACCTACGAGATCCCGAAGTAGAAAAGAAATAAAACATTTTTACGAAAGGTAGGACTTGTTCCAAGAGTAGAATAATCATCGTTTATCGTGTGATAAAGCTTCAGGGATCTCGATATCTCAGAGGGAAAAAAGAAATCCATTTTTATATTTCAAGCATTAAGAATGAAATTTGTGGCGGGCTAGAAAAACAGGGGTGGCTCCAACACTGCCTGAGTCTCATATTTTGTCATGCTTTTGTTCAAGGGAAGTCTTACTAAACTTGAGTCATCCATTCTACATTTTGTCTCTTGTCCTCATGCCCGGCCACCCCAAAAGACCAATCAAGTCCTTGTTCAAAATCAATGAAGTCCTCTGCACTGATTGCCAAGATCCTCTTGTATGTTACCGACGAGCCATCGAAGACCTCTGCGTAATGAAGTTATACATTGATATTACACTTCTACCCAAGTTTTGAATATTTTGAACTTATTACTCGAGCTCTGATGACCTCATCTCCAACCATAAAGCATCATTAGCTTCTTGAAGATGGATACCATACATGTATATCTTTTGATTTTGAGATGTAGATCCATTGTGTACTTCTCATGGCTAAACTTTATATAGTTATATGACATGAATCTGCAGTGTATTTGATTGGAAACCATGATTTTATTTCATCCCGAGCATGGGTATTCCCGCCTCGGTGAGACAAATTTTTATTTTTTGCAGATAGTACCTTCTGAACTCTCATTCCTGGTCTGACTCGCTTTGTACATTGATGAATATTTGTAATGTATTTTGGCCATCATAAGTTCTTCTGAACTCACACATTAGGGGTCATTTGTTATAACCCTAAATTTCACCAGACATGCATACCTGGCATCAGGACATCTAACTTTCTATCTTTTCCAAGCCATCACTAAACAAGCTCTTCAAAAAACCATTACTTTGAAGGTGTATGTGCCCTGCACCACTACTGCCCACGTACACACACCTGCTACCCCACTACAACCCGTGTACACTCTAGAATATCGCAAAAATTGGAAAATTTCATAGGATACTAGTTTTTGGGCCATTACTTAACCGTTTGACATCCCATAGCCAGTCACCCCAACTGTTACTATCTCTTCTGGCCTATAAAATAAGGGGTTGGGGTCCCATTGAAAGAAGAAGTAAAAGAGCATAGAAATTTTATGCATTTCTGTATTCCCCCTTTGCCCCAATATTCGACAACCACATTGTGAGTTTGAGCCAAAATTATGTTTTTCTCCATTACAATCCCTTGACATTCCCCTAGAGAGAATTGAAGAGGATAAGGAGATGTGGAAGTAGTTGGTGCATTGTAAAGAGCATCCCAGGACCAAGTTTGAGGAGCAGTGTTGGTCTCATATTGTAAGTGAATTTTGTGAGATTAATATAAAGAAGTACTTTCCATCCCACCAAATGACATCTTAAACTTATATGATTTGTTTACATTTCTTGTTTATGATGTCTAACCCACTAATCCATATGTAGAATGCATGCTTGTAGTTTCTTGTTCGTCTTTTGGTGAATGCAAGTCATCCTTGGGAGGAGACTTGCAGTCAAGAAACAACTAAGCGCAAAGGGATAGACATCGGATGCGGAGTTTAAGGTATGCCTACCGGATCCCTATACCTTGTCTTTTATGTATGATTGTGGGGTAAAGTCAGGATGGTTGATAAAAATTAGGAGACTTTAGACGGTTATCTCTACCTACATTTTAGAACCCTGGTGTATTCCATAGAGGGGTTTTCCCCCTATAGAAAGATTTTGTACGTAGAGGGAGAGGGAGAAAATTCTTAGTTTATTCCCATAATATAAGAGAAGGTAAGTCCTACTCAGACATGATCATGTGTTGATTCCATGACCCTACATGCATCACTTAGAATAGAAATTACATTCGAGGATTTTTAAAATTAACTCATAGTTAGCAAGGGAAGACAAATTATGAGTAGCCAAAGTAGTGGAAGCAATGTGTAGAGTTAGACTCAACCAACATCGCCTAGGGGAGGTAATACACAATGAAACATGGAATGAGTATACAACATCCTCATATTTCCTGAGTTCCAGGGAGTTTAGTCAGAGAACCGAAAACAACATCTATTTGTCTGTGAGATAATTTGGGTTGCAAAGAATGTCCAGGATGAGGTTGTAAATATTGCATAGTTGGAAACCACATTTATAGGTTGTGAATTAGTCTTGTACATGAAATTGCAGAGTAACATGCCTACAGGACAAGCAAGGACTTTAGCAGAAATTAGACAAGAATTGTTGAAGGAGATCAAGAAGCCAAAGCATGAGTCACAATACATTATGGAGTTGAAGGAGATCAAACCGATGGAGACTGAGTTATTATAGGATTATGAACAACATTTTAAGGATATGATGGGTAGACTAACATTCCATATCCCTGATCAATAACATCAATAATGGTTTGATTTACGAATTCTACCACACATGCATAGGTCATGTACTCAATAAAAGGTTTCATCACAGCCTGAAATTTTAGAGATTGCAATGAAATTGGAAGCATCCCCTTTAGGAGATAGTGGAGGAAGGTCGAAAATAAAAAAACAACTAGCTTCCTTGACATTTCAACTGGAAGAACTTACAAAAGGGAAGGAGAAATAGGAACAATTCTGGTGTACCAAGTGTAGAACGGAAGGCCACCACAAGGAGGAATGCCCAACATTTGTGAAATATTTGGTGACTAGAGCACCAAATCCATTACTAGGAGGGGGATATTGTGAAATATGTAAGAAATGGGGACATCATCCAACTGAGTGTCCATTACTACATATATATTAAACTACACCAAGGAATTTATTTTTCAACTTTTGCAAGTCGGACATGAAGAAAATGTTTTTTGCACATTTGATTTGGTGAGAGAGCGCACGTCAGATATGTATAGTATTCAAGAGGAGAATTTTGTGATGGAAGGAGGTGGCCCACAATATAATAATCAAAGATTATTTAATCCAGTAAATAGAGGAAATTTTGGCAAAGGTCGAGGCAAAGGAAATTTTGGTAGAGGAGGTAGAGGACCAATAATATGTTACAATTGTAATAAATCAGAACACTTAGATCACGACTTCCCAAAACCTTTTACAACCTGCACATACTTTATATATTTGGACCACATGATAGAGGACTATCCTAAACTACTCACAAAGTGGAAGGAAAGAGGAAATATGAACAAGAACCCAAATCATAATGTGTATAAAATATTAGCTGAAAAATGCAATGAAGGACCTAGAATAACATTTGTTACACATGAAGGAACTAGAATGGGGGCTGATGTGATGACTGGAGGGAAGTAGGCTAAGAAATGGGTAAGAAAATCAGTAAGACCTATGCCAACATTTGACCCTCAACAAGAAAAGGAGATGTATCAGAGGGAAAGAAAATATATACTAATACTAGATTGGGTAGCATCAACATCATTTGCGCCTCATGTATGTGATTGTACTATGCCAGATAAGACACCTGAGAAGGTAAGTACTCTAAGACAGTTCTTGAGAAGTTGCATAGAGTTAATGAGATATGAAACTGCACTGAACACATTGTATTAAATGATTTATCATTGTACGCAAGACAAGGAAACTCCTACTACATAGAGGGTAGTGAATCAAGTACTGTGCAAAAATAAGACTATTGAAGAATTCATATTAAGTGCACAGATTGTGGAATATGATGTGGATAATGTTATCTTGAACTTGGGGTATGATGTGAATGTGTTACCAAAGAAGACTTGAGAGATGATGTGGAAACCCAAGCTAATCCGCTCTCCTATTTAGTTCAAATTAGTAAAACAACACAAGATAGTACCAATTGGTCGATTGACATGAGTACATGTGAACATAGATGGAGTGAACATTGTAGTAGAATTTGATGTCATTGAGATCATGGATGGTAGTCAACCATATCCAACACTAATGGGACTTGAATGGGAATTTGATAATCATGCAATTATGAATCTGAAGAGGAGGTAAATGATATTTGAAGTATGAGACTTGAAGGTTATTGCACCATTGGACCCGATAAAAAGAAAGAGGTACATAGAGCCAACAAGAGGAAATGAAATTGATAACCTATATAATATGACTGTATGAATGTGTTATCACTCTAAAAATTCATTTGGATGAGAAAACAAGTGATAGAGGTAACCTACAGACTAACTTTAGGGCCATAAACTATCCTTTTTGACCTAGAGAGGGCTCTTTCTAAGACCTAGTCTCTAACATATAGTGGATTTGAATTTTCGGATAGGTTTATTGCGTCCATGAAATGTTTCTTGTTTTGTTGGCAAGGGAATACAAAACCTTGATCCATGGAATCAAATTCCAGAAAGTGATAGAAATAAATGACTTGGTAACTAAAAATTAAGAGAACAAGGGCTAAGAAGGAAATGGCCTTTTAGTTCAAAATTCATTGTGTGTGGCGAGAGAAAATGTACAGAAAGAAACTTAGAGCACCATTGGAGATGAATTATAAATTACTTAGAATAAAACACATGAGTTTAAATGATGAATTATAGAGCACCAAACAATGAATTATAGACTTATTAAACATTCCAATTTAAACAGAATAAAGACGTGGATATTCAAAAAATAGGAAGTGCATACATCAGAGAGATCAAAACACATCAAACCACCACCATTAGAATATTTTCATCAAAGTCTCAGGAACTTTTCATTATATTTCAATCGGGTTCAAAAGTTACATTCAATATTCAATTGTCTACACTAGTTTTCCAACCAACCTGGCGTACATTGAAAAGATGCCATATATAGAAAACGATGCACCCCTTGGGATACCATGCTCCCAACTACTACTCCTAAAATGCCAGCTTTGGTTATTCCCTGCTAGATGATATTTCAAATGGGAATTACTAAGAATATGAACCTGACTATACCCAATCATGTCATAACTGATGTCTTTACCATGATCGTTTGGTCATCAACAAGATTCGATCATTAGGAAGTGATGCGTCGAGGTTTCTCCTTGAAGGGTCACCTGAATGATCGAGCACTTTGTTAGACTTATGCCACCCAGTGTAATAGACTTTGATTGATGATGCACGAGCATTGGTCGTAGTATGCATGTGGAGGGTTGGTATGGTGGGTGACTGTGGAATGTCACTTGTGTTTTCCAAATGGTGATGATGGTGAGGGGACCACACATCTCCTTCAAAACTGTTTTACATTCTGCCTACACTTGTCCTTATTGACAGGTGGGTTTTCAACATCTGCACGACATATATCCACCACGTGGATACCCATCATATTCCATTCTTCCTAGAAGGAAACATGACACGAGAGAGGAATTTTGTGCCACATTCAAAAAGACAAAAACAGGGTTGGGTCAATTATGTTTCTGGCCTTATCTGTAGTCTTGATATTCTAAGTGTTTTCCTGAGAGACCAGTTGCACCTTTTCAGATTATTTACTTGTCTTGGCAATACCGCGTTCCCCTTCATCTTCATTTGATCACTGACTAGAGTCATGCAAATGTTTTCCATGGTCGATCCACATTCCTTGAAGTGCGTCGTGATTCTCTCCTCTAAAATTCTTTGTTCCTCACGCAACTGGATGATCATGTCTTTCACTTCTCTAAGTTGTTTATTGATCCAATTCACATTCCCTTCTTGACTCTATGATGGTGATGTTTCGAAAGTTCTTACTGCTAAATTATTTCTCAATTCCCTACTCTCCTAGTAAAACTCGACAATAGCAAGTTGTGCTTGCTTTAGCTTTTTTGAAGGATCTCAAAAATCCATGCTTTCAGTGCCTGACCTTCTCTTTCTATCACAGATTTCTCGACTGGAACCCTTGACAAGTTGTAGTCGAACAACGCGCATGAGTAAATTCTCAACAACATATTGGACGCGTGGTTCGTTTGGATCTTGTGCCTCCTCGGGATCCTTTTTATTCCTTGGCCTACCTCTTTTCTAGGGTACTGGTTGTTGGGTTGACGAGCCTTCCACTATCTTCCCTTTTCCTGCAACCCCCTCTATTCCTGCCTCCATGTTGTGTTATGTTGTTTCTCCCATGGGTATAGGGGGATATCCTTTGGGGTCCCTAGGGATGTCAGCTTGTTGTCCCTTGACCAAGTTTTTAAGAGTACTTGGTCATACTCGACCACTTTTGGGACTGCGACAACTTGCCAAGGAAGGAGTGCAACGCAAAGTAGAAAATAGGGAAGAAAGACCTATTTTGGTGTCCATTTTAGGGTTTTGGGTTGATGTAATGGGAAATGGATGTCGGACCGTGGGTTTACCCACATTTAGGCCCATTTTGTAATCTATAAATAGGCAATATATATAGTAAGATAGAGGGAGATAGTAATGTAGTACATATGTGTGATGTAAGAATGAAATCTTAGTGCTAAGTAATTGGATCTATGTGATCAGATGTATCTTAGAGTGCTCTGTGCATGATATTAGAGAGCTAAGCGCAGGTGGTTATAGTCTGATGTTGAAGAGCAAGGAAGAAGGATCTAGCAAGCTGCATAGATCTTTTGTCCTGTGCAAAGTAAGGTTCATTAAAGCTCTGTGTTGTAACTGCTTGACCCAGATAATATAAAGAAGACTTTGTGGATGTATCCCCAGGGTGGGGGTGAACCACGGTAACTATGTGTATAGTGTTTTGTGCTTTGCTATTATGTTTGTATCTCTTTCTTGGCTAAGTTCTTGAGGTGGTTAAATAGATCTAGTCATGCTCTGTGTTGTTGATGAATGAATGAACATTAGATATGATATATGAAATTCTTAGTGCTTGATTTATTGAATCTAACCTATATTTGTGTGAATAAGTACTAAATCATTCTTAGTATAAGTATTCACTGTGATTCTCTGTGACTTCTGCGAAGTATATTAATGTATGTATGTTAAGGAATAATTGATTCTAAGTGCACTGTAAGAAAGATAATCATAGATTTGTGTCCCAGCTAAGGTTGTAGCCACCTGATTCTTGCAACCACCCCTGCCTCTACCTCGGGTGAGACTTCATATGCTTCGTAGGTGTTGCCAAAAGGATCAATAGTTAGGGATTTTTTGGTGCGCTCCTGAGAATTGAACCCTAGGTCTACCCCTATGCCAAAAAATGGTTCTGTTCCTTTCCCAGTCACCTCAATTTTTCAACTATCAACAAGTCCCATTCCTTTCCCAGTCCCATTCCTTTCCCC
Source organism: Picea glauca (assembly GCA_000966675.3). Lineage (NCBI taxonomy): Eukaryota > Viridiplantae > Streptophyta > Pinopsida > Pinales > Pinaceae > Picea > Picea glauca. Next base: position 24,860 of record JZKD02S2276181.1, on the reverse strand, counting down.
AGTCCCATTCCCTTTCAAGTCCCATTCCTTTCCCAGTCCCATTCCTTTCAAATGGGACTCATTTATTTCCTTTCTGAGTCCCATTCCTTTCCCAGTCACCTCAATTCCTCAACTATCAACAACTTGATTAATGATATATGGGATAAGTTCTTCTTCATTTAGTTTTCTTCGACTTGGATGATGTTCGCCTTTCCTCCTAGACTTTGGTGAAAGAATAAAGGTAAGTTCAAAGGCCTATTCCTTGTGAAATGCATCAACAACCTGACGTGATGTGGGTATATTTTTTCATACCTTCTTTCAAAGGTGAAATAATTTCTAATCACGTTCAGGAGTTTTTGAAAAGGCTCCCTTAGATACTGACTTGGAATAGTCGTCATGATTTTCTTGTTCAGGCAGTTTGGTTTGATGAATTCTTCATAGCATATGATGTCCAAATTCATGCCCTTAGACCACCTTTCATCGCATGGAGGGATCTCTTCCATGGCTAACAGAGTTTCCTCCGTCACCTGGAATGTGATTCTTACAATAACCGTGTGGAACCCATTAAATATGAGCATGAACTGTTCCACTAGTTTCATATTGTATACTTGGATTTTCTTGCAATAGTACATGCATCTGACCTATTCAAAATATGCCCTGACATTTGGATCTTCGTTGATCAACGCCAAATCTTGAGGATCGAGACTCAAGGCTCTTCCACTTCGTTCCTTCTTCCTTATGTCTTTGGATGTTTTCATGGTGCAATGTGTCATTATTATGCATGCATGATAATGAAATATGACACTCTCTCTGCATGGAAAATGGATATTGATATTCTTAGTCGAGACCTATCGAAGGGGCAGTGGCGGAAACTTTGGGAAATAAGAGAAAATGACTTTAGGAATTCACTACATGACCCCTAGGTTCCATTAATACTCTTGGTGTAGGAACAATTAGATGATGTGATAATGATAATGATAGGCTCATCGCAGTAGGGAAGCACGACATAAAATCTGGGCGTGACAAGGAAAAACTCTCAGGATGAAAGGATGAACGTGAAAGTAACTATCGCTCGATAGAATAGCTTGTGGAAACATATGACAATCTCTAAACAATGATTTAAGATGGAAAAAATGTGGCAATATTGAATGACCAGGTTCACGACATAGATGATGGAAATCGTCTTTCCTGCAGTGAGAAAACTCAGGACTTGCAGAAAAAATTACAGACAATGCATAAAATCAGATGTTAAAAGAAGAAACATGCAGAGTGACTAGAATTTATAACTGAATGGGTGAGGGATGGAATCATTATAGAGGGCGATGGATCCATGGTGACAAGAAGTTTTGAAGCAGGATGAATATTTGCACAACATACTTGCGCGATGGGTACACTTAGGATTGTGTAAAGTACAGATGATAAGAGCTACAAAGTAGACATGATATGAGCACCATGATTTTTTATCCTTTATGAATTTATAATGAGGTGATGATGTTTGTTATATCTTCCAAAATGACCCTTACTCTAACAACTTGCCTCAACCTCTGGCACAAAAAATCCCTCTTTCTGACAGGACCCGACTTTTTGGGAAAAAGGCCTTTACAATTCACACATGTTTGATTATGACGCCCTTTCCCAACTCCAAGGTCTAGACCAACTACTTGTTGAATTTGACCCATTCGTTGTTCAGTACCTGACCTCACATGCTTTGACACATGTACCACGACTCATCTAGTACTGACTCTAATTGAAAAATTGATGGCGCTAACAATTGGCTCCAACATGGATGTTATCCTCCTGGTTAGGTGGAAAAGAACGATAGACCAAGTTCCTGACCATTGAGATTTATTTGATTTGTAGACTCTAAAACAACATAAAATAATCACCCCAGACCTTCTTGACATAGTCATGACCATAGTCATCATAAACTTATGGCCTTTGCTCCGGGCTTCATTTTTTTGCTGACTACTGACCTAATATGTCTTCTTTGAAAACATAAAGAATGACTATTTCCAATGACATGAAAATTGAAATGGACCATACTAAACTAGATAATGTTTAAGGAACCTTCCATTCACAGGCCCCCCACTAGTGAGTTCTCCATTAAGCTCTTGTAACATATATGCATTGTTCCTGTGATATGCAATAATCCTAAATGGCCCCATCCAAAGATGATCGAATTTTCCATGCTTCCCTTTGTCTTCATTTCACACATCCCACTTCAGCACCATATCATTTACCTTGAAATCCGCCTGCTTAGAGTTATTGTAGAAAATTTTCTTTATCATGTCTTGGTGAAGTTGTGATCAGTTGAAAACCTACTCCCTCATTTGTTGCACATGAACGAATTGATTTATCCTCCTCTGAGCGTCGTTTGGTTCAAACTCTTTCTCTTGAAACAACCTCCTAATGGGAAATCCCAACAAGGTGGGGAAAAATGCCTTCGTGCCATATACAATTTGGAATGGTGATGTGGAGATGGAATTTTTTGTAGCGTGTAGAAAAGATTCTTATGCCAGGCCTTCTTGTTGTCCTGCATGAGCCTTTTAATAATCCTGGTTAATCTTTTCTTGGATGATTTTGCCAATCCATTACCCTATGGGTAATAATCCATATAATGTCCTAGGTTTATTTTGTAATAGTTACAAAAATTCTCCATCTTCTTCGAATTGAATGCTACTGCATTATCCGTGATGATCTTGACAGGGCACCCAAACCTAGACAAGATATTGGTCTCCAGAAACTGAATGATAACTGTGTCGGTAGCTTTCCTTGTAGGGACCACTTCGATACATTTGGTGAAGTAGTCCATGGTCGTTAGTATCCATATATGTTGAGACAAGGATGGAAGATGGATTTCTCCTATAAATTCCAGACCCCATTGCATCAACAATGCTTCGACAGAGATAGGTTTCAATGGCATAGGTTGCATCTTTCTTTTTCCATCGAATATCTGACATTTGTGGAAACTGGAAACTTCCTTGTATACATATGCGAAAATAAAGGGCCACTAAAATCCTTCCCTCGAGATTTTATGCACGATGGTCTTCCATTAATGATTCCCCACACAATCCCCTTTGTGGAACTCCTTGACAACTCGTTCTGTTTCTTCTTCCAACCAACAATTTAGCAAGATCCCTCTTGGCTATTTCCAATACATATAATTGTCTAGGATGCAAAACTTAGCAGCATTCAACTTCAAACACCTATCCTTGGTTTTTCTTAACCCTGGAGGAGCTTGAAAATTTCTCAACACATAAATCATGTCAGCGTACCAAGGTGAATCGATAAATTTATGAGATACATGTGGGAATGCTTCTTCTTGAGGGTTCTCTAATAGATTAGCAATGAATTTAATTCCCAAAACATCACAGTTTGACTGTGCCATCAATTTTGTGAATCCCTGACCCATAATCAACTTTGTAGGCTTGATTTCGAGGTCATATTCCAGCATGACTACAATCCATTTACCTCTTCTCCCATCAGGGTCAGGCTGAGTTAGGATATCCTTGACGGAATTTCTAGGCACATAAGAAATGATGCATAAATGAAGTATATAAGTCCTTAATTCCTTTAGGGATTTCACTAAGGTGTATGCTTGTTTTTCTGTGATATCATAACTCAGTGAGGAGTCTCTCAATGTCCTACTGAAATAGGCTATAGGCTTTTCAAAATTTTGCTCGCCCTTATGTAACAGGATGCCAATGATGGTGTACTATGAGGTGAAGGAGAATAAGATAAAATCCTTTGTGAAATATGGGATGGCTAATACATGAGATTTTTTCAGTGCCACCTTGATGTCTTCAAATGATTTCCTGGCTTCGAGGTCCATTTTATCTCATTACCTTTTCTGAGCATACTCATGATGTGATTTCTAATTTCATCTAGATTCAAAATCAACCTCCTTAGAAAATTTACCTTTCCCAAGAAAGACTATAACTCTTTCTTTCTTCGAGGAGTTCTGATATTCAGAATCCCCTCCACCCCGCTGGGGTATATCTTTATTCCTTCCTTTGAGATGATGTTCCCCAACATTTTTCCTTCTTGCATCTCGAAATTTGATTTTTTTGAATTTAATGATATGTTAAATTTTCTGCATTTCTGGAATACCCTCTTCAGAGGCTAAAGATGATGTTCATCAGAGTCAGAAAATATTTTCATGTTGTCTAGGTACATCATGATAAACCTTTCTTTCTCCTCAGCAAATAATATATCTATAGCCCTTTGGAAAGTAGTTCCAGCATTCATAATACTGAAAGGCATATTTTCATACATGAAGGTACCCCATGGTGTTGTAAAGGTTGTCTTCTCCCGATCGTCCGGGTGTACCATGATCTGATTGTAACTACAAAAACTGTCCAACATCGACATTTTCTAGGATCCAACTACCTTCTACAGGATCTAGTCCATATTAGGAAGTAGGTAGTTCATTGAGGGATACTCTGTTCAAGTTCTGAAAATACACGCATAACCTTATTTCGTCGCTCTTCTTCCTTACAGGAACAAGGTTGGCCACCCATTTTGAAAATCTCAAAGAAACAATAATTTTGGCATCAAATAGTTTCTTCACCTCTTTTTCAATCAATGATAGCAGTAGGGGATTGATCCATCTAATATTTTTCTTGAAAGGTTTTTGATCCTCCTTTATGGGAATGACATGTTGACTTACTCTAGTTTCATAGAATTTCAAGTCTTCATAACTCCACGCAAAAACGTTAGGAAAATATTTCATGAGGTTGATATATCTCTGCTTGATCTCCAGATTGAGTTTCTTTGAAAATCTAATTATCTTTGTATTCTCTTGAGTCTTGATGTTGCAATCCTCGATATATTCATCATTCACAATGATCCTGGGATTTCTTGCTACATCGTTTTCATCAAACAACTTCTCTAATGGAACCAATACTTTGGGGATGATGTTTTTTTATATTTTCACTATATCCCTTCCAGCTATCTATTTCTAAAAGGGATCGTCGTCACTACGTGAAACTATGTCTTCCTCTTCTTCGCAAAAACACTCTTCATTGATGTTTATGTTAGCGAACTCATCACTCATTTGGAGGAACCTCTCCACCTATTTATCATCTTCAAACACCTGCCAATACTTGATATTATTGGGTACCGCGGGGTTGTGTTTGGCTTCAATTTCATACTTCATGTTGGGAAAAATTGGAATTTTAAACACTTAAGTTAAGGTGTCTAGGGCATCCATTGTTTGATTTTTTCCCCTCAGGATCACTAAAATTTTATACTATGAGAACTCTTCAAGGCGGTCTAACACTAGATTCCTATATTCTCTCAGTATGGGTTGCTTGGACTGGTATATACCCTTCACTTGATTTATGACAATATCAGAGTCTCCATGCACCACTATCCTCTTAGCGCCCAATTATTTTAAAGTTATCAAACCCAAAATTAGTGCCTCATACTCAACCATGTTATTTGTACAATCAAAGGAGATATTTTAAGAGTGGAGTTTGGAACCCAACTTGGGAGGATTTATCCATACAACGACTCCAACTCCTTCCTTACTGAGAGCTTTGTTGAAGCTCATATTCCACATTTCATTTGTCGTGTGGTTTCTCTGATCTGCACATTCCTCTGCTCGATGCACATCCTTATCTTTGAAAGTCATGACAGTTGTTGGATCCTCCCCTTAGAAAACTTAAGTCATTGTAAAAAATAGAGGATCTGATTTCGGTGTCGACATAGTAGATAGGATGATTGTTCAGTTGGGTCTTGCTACTCACCATGTACTTGAGAAAAACCTCTCTATACAGTCTTCTTTCTTGGATGAAAGTAGGGATGGTGGCATAAGACATATCCATATGTAGGGTTCCCTTTAATTTCGCAGCCCACGATCTGGATAAAAACATGCCGAATTTTGGGGGGATGTCAGCCACCACCATGTCCATGACCAAATTCTTCAATGGAGTTTGAGATAATGACACGACCAAATCTTTGATCAGACCCAAACATTTCACCTTTATTGAGTCAAAATATAAAATATCCTTATAAGGTATGGTGATGTCCAAGCCTAACTCTTCCATGACCACCTTTGGAATGAGATTGTGCGATGTGCCTAAATCCTGCATGCCGTTATCCAACGTCATGTCATGGATTTTGAGGCTGACATAGAAAGGGGGAACGTCCTCAGTATCGCCAATTTCTTCTATGCACAGACCAAATAAGATGGCAGGGTGGTCATCCTATATGTTCAAGTTGTCGAGAGCCTCTTCCATCTTTAACATTTTAATGATATGATCCCTATAATCTCCCTTCTTGATGAATGCATTAAAAGGGACGAATATTTTAATTTTGGCCATTTTGTTCTCAAAGTTAAAGGGAGGAGGAGCTTTATCTACCTCTTTGATGCCCGTTTCCTTACTCACCTTCGATGATTTCTTTAAATATTCCTCCTTTGAATTTCCTTTCTTTGTCATGTCCCTTGCTGAATAGTCCTTTTTTTGTCATCTTGAGGAAGGAGGGTCCTCTTGGGGTTCTTTTGTGGGATTTGTCTGTTAATGATCTACAGACGTCTTTCTACTACTAAGGTTGTATTTCTTTTGAAACTGCATGATTTCATTGTGATATCCTTTCTTGAACTCCTCCATTTCCGAATACAATGTGTCCTCAGTCTCCAACTTAATACCATCATTTGCATCCATGAATTGATCGTGTTCTCCCTTTGTTAAGAACATGTGTGTATTCATGTCGTCACAAAAATGCATCTGGTCTTGGATCATCTGATCAATTTCTACATTTGCGTAGTTTTTTTGGAATGGAGGTCTTATTTTTTGATCACCCTTCTCTCTCTAGTCCCTCTGCCTGATCTGCGGGACCGAAGCACTTCTAAAGTTTTGATTTCTAGGACAAAAATTGTTTTTCTCCCTGGTAGCGGGCTTGTTCTCCATGGACATCCTTTCAATCAACTTCTCCATAGTATTCATCATCAAGTCTAAATTTTCATCCGACGATCGAGACATGGAGGGTTGTGCATATCATTGTGGCTTCTTCCCATTTCTATCAAGATTTTGTTTGATCTTTCCCGATGCCATCGGATTTACTTCGAACTCGATTGTGTCGATCATCATAGTGCCTAAAGTAGTAGATATTATTTCTCTTAGCAGCAAGGTGAAATCGTTGTCAAAGGAATTGATTTATAGAATTTGCGTAGCTCCGGGAGGTTGTTGGACTTCTATGGGGATTGAGTTGTAGAACTTCATGAATTTGGTGAAAAAATATTGCACCATTTCCTCTGCTGATCTTTTCATATTGTTATACTACGTTAGTGATTGCAGAAGATTCTTTTTTTTGTATCCCCATATGGCAAGAAACGATGTTTCAAATGCTATGAAAGAAAGGATGCTCGCTACTTGAAGGGCCTTAAACCACTTCCTGGCCTCCCCTAAAAGACTTTGAACGAAAAATATAATTTTCTCATTCTCATGATCCACCTCTTCCAGGTCAACAAAATCATTGCGCCATTCCAAGTTCTTTTGGATAGAGGCGTTTCCTTCGACATCATATAATTTAATCCTCTTATTATAGTTATGGGGAAAATCATGTAGTTGGGCTGGTAGGGAAAGAGGGGTGAATATGGAGGCCATTACTCTAGAAGGGTTTGGAACTAGAAGAAATATTTGAGTGGGGATTACAACAACTTGATGTATTTTGTTTTGTATCAAAGATTTAAACCTCTTCTCATCAAAGACTATCTCATCCAAGCAGGTTTCTGATTTAGAACTGAACATGGTTTGTTTGGATAGTGTATCAAAATCAAGGTCATATATGCTTTGTACACTATCCTTGGGTAAGGATAGGTTTCTATCCAAGTAATAGAACAATTCTGGCACCTATTCCTTTTCCCCACACATAAGTATTTTGGGATTAGAAATGGGTGCTACAGGGTCCGGATCAGGGTTATCTCTGGTATAAACGTTCTTTGTTGATAGTATTTATGATTTTTACTACTCTATGCTACTGGTATTATTTTTTGGAGTCTCCAGGGTAAAGGTTTCATCCAATATAGACGTCTCACCCACAGTTACCCTCAGGGTTCAAAACTACAGCTTTAATTATTCTCTCAGGGAACATTTTATTCAATTTTGTCCCCGACAGTGGCACCAAGATGTTAGCACTCTAAAACTTAGTTTGGTTGAGAAGACAACGACAGAGGTAACCTACAGAACAAATTTAAGACTAGAAACTAGCCTTTTCAACCTAGAGAGGGCTCTCTCTGAGACTTAGTCTCTAACAGATAATGGCTTTGAATTGTCGGCTAGGTTTATTGCATTCATGAAATGTTTTTCGTTCTGTTGGCAAGGGAATACAAAACCTTGGGCTATGGATTCAAATTCCAGAAAGCAAGAGAAATAAATTACTTGGTAACTAAAACTTGAGAGGAAAAAGGCTAAGAAGGAAATGGTCTTTCAATTCAAAATTCGTTACGTGTGGCAAGAGAAAAGGTACATAAAGCAACTCAGAGCACCATTGGAGATGAATTATAAATTACTTAGAATAAAAAAAAAGAGTTTAAATGGCTAATTCAAGAGCACCGTGCAATGAATTCTAGACTTATTAAACATTCTTATTTAAAAATAATAAAGACATGAATATATAGAAATGAGGAAGTACATACATAGGAGAGATCACAATACATCAAACCACCACCATTAGAATATTTTCATCAAAGTCTTAGGACCTTTGCATTATATTTTAATCGAGTTTGAAAGTTACATTCAACATTCAACTGTCTACACTACTTTTCCAACCAACCTGACTTACATTGAAAATATGCAATATATAGAAAACGATGTGCCCCTTGGGCTGCCATGCTCCCAACTACTACTCCTAGAATTTCAGCTCTGGTTATTCCCTTCCAGATGATCTTTCAAATGGGAATTACTAAGAATAGGAACCCGACTGTACCCAATAATGTCATAACCGACGTCTTTACCATGATCGTTCGATCATTAGCAAGATTCCATCATTAGGAAGTGATGCATCAACATTTCTCCTTGAAGGTTAACCCGAATGATCGAGCACTTTGTCAGACTTCTGCCACCTAGTGTAATGGGATTTTATTGATGGTGTGCGATCATTGGTCATAGCATGCATGTAGCGGGTTGGTATGGCAAATGAATGTGGAATGTCACTCTTGTTTTCTAGATGGAGACGATGGTTAGGGGACCACGTATCTCCTTCAAAACTATTGTGTGTTCCTCCTACACTTATCCTTCTCGATAGGTGGGTTTTCATCATCTACACGATGTATATACACCATGCAAATACTCGTCAGATTCCTTTCTTCCTGGCAGGAAACATGAAAGGAGGAGAGAGGAATTTCGTGCCACGTTCAAAAAGTAAAAAATGAGGTCAAGTCAATTATGTTTCTGGCCTTATCTATAGTATTAATATTCTAAGCATTTTCCTGAGAGTTCAGATGCACCTTTTCATATTCTTTACCTATCTTCGCAAGACCGCGTTCCTCTTCAGCTTCGTTTGACCATTGGCTAGAGCTGCACAAATTTTTTCCATGGCTGGTCCACATTCCTTGAAGTGTGTCATGATTCTCTCCTTTGACATTCTTTGTTCCTCACGTAGTTGGATGATCATGTCTTATGCTTCTCTGAGATATTTATTGAGCCAATTCGCATTCCCTTCTTGGCTCTGTGACACTAATGTTTTGACAGTCCTTTCCGCTAAATGATTTCTAAATTCCTCGTTCTCCTGGTACAAATAAAAAATAGTGAGATGCACTTGCATTAGCTGTTGTGATGGCTCCTGAACATCCATTCTTTCTGTGCCCGACCTTCTCCATATATCATAGATTTCCAGGTTTGAACCCTCGACAGGTTCTAGCCGAACAATGTGCATGAGTAAATTCTCAGCAACAAATTGGGTTCATGGTTAATTTGGAGCTTGGGCCTTCCCGGGATCCTTTTTCTTCCCTGGCCTCCCTCTTTTCTAGGGTACTGGTTGTTTGGGTGAAGAGCCTTCCACTATCTTCCCTTTTTTTGCAGCCCCCTCTATTCCTACCTCCATGCTGCGAGATGTTGTTTCTCCCATGGGTAGAGGGGGATCTCCTTTGGGGTCCTTGAGGATGTTGGCTGAAAACAGAAATGAGTCTCAGTCCTTTCCTAGTCACCTCAATTCCTCAACTATCAAAAATGTGATTAATGATATATGGGATAATTTCTTCTTCAGCTAGTTTTCTTCGGCTTGGACGTTGTCTGCCTTTCCTCCTAGACTTTGGTGCAATAAGAAAGGTAAGTTCAAAGGTCTCTTCCCTGTGAAATGCATCATTAGCCTAACATGATTTGGATATATTCTATCAAACCTTCTTTCATATATGAAATACTTTTTAATCACTTTCAGGAGTTTCTGAAAAGGCTCCCATAGATACTGACTTGAAACACCTATTCTGATTTTCCCATTCATGCAGTTTGGTTTGATGAAATATTCATAGCATAGAACGTCCAAAGGCATCCCCTTAGACCACATTTCACTGCATGGAGGGATCTCCGTCACGACTGACAGTGTTTCCTCCATCACCCGGAATGTGATTCCTACAATAACTGCACGGAACCCATTAAATCTCAGCTCAAATTGTTCCACCAGTTTCACATTGTATCCTTGTATTTTCTTGCAATAGTGCATGCATCCGACATGTTTGAAATATTCCTTGATATTTGGATCTTTATTTGTCAATGCAAAGTCTTGAGTCTCGAACCTCCCAGCTCTTCCACTTCGCCCCCTCTTCCTTATTTCTTGGGATGTTTTCATGATGTAATGTGTGTTTGTTCTATGCGTGCGATAATGAAATATGAAACCCTCTTTGCATGACAAATGGATAATGATATTCTTAGTCGAGGCCTGTCAGAGGGGCAGTGGTGGAAACTTTGCACGATAAGAGAAAATGACTTTTGGAATTCACTACGTGGCCCCTAGGTGCCTTGAAGACTCTCGGTGCAAGAACAGGTTGATGTTTTGATAATGATAATGATAGGCTCATCGCAGTAGGGAATCGCAACAGAAAATTTGGGTGTGACAAGGAGAAACTCTCAGGATGAAAGGATGACCATGAGAGGAACTATCGCCCAACATAATAGCTTATGTAAAACTCTGAAAGGCTCCAAACCATGATTTAATATGGAAAAAATACAGCAATCCCAATTGACTAGGTTCACGACATAGCTAATGGCAATCAACTTTCCCGCAACGAGACAACTCAGGACTTGCAGGAAAAATCACAGATAATGCATTAAATCAGATGGTAAAAGAGAAACACAAAGAGTGAATGGAATTTATAATTGAACAGGTGAGGGATGGAATCATGAAAGAGGACATTGAATTCACGGTGACAAGAAGTTTTGAAGCAGGTTGAATATTTGCGCAGCACACTTGCACGACAGGTACACTTCGGAGTGTGCAAAGTATAAATGATAAGAGTTGCAAAGTATATGTGATATGAGGATCCTGATTTCTTATCCTTTCTAAATTCAGAATGAGGTGATGATGGTCATTATATCTGTCGATGTGACCCTTACTCTAACAACTTGCCTCAACCTCTGGCATCCAAAATCCCTCTTTCTGACAAGACCCAACCTTTTGGGAAAAGAACTTTACAAATCACACATGTTTGATTATGACTCTATTTCTTGACTCCAAGGGAAAGAATGACCACTTGTTGACTTCGACCCATTTCTTGTTCAGTACCTGACCTCACATGCTTTGACACATGGACCATGACTCATCTAGGACTAATTTTGACTGAAAAAATGACGGCACTAGCATAATGGATGATTATGTTAACCCCGTTGGAGATGGTGCACTAAGTTGGATAAGTATCAGTTCATGTGCATCATATTCAAAGGAAGTTCTATAACATTGGCTATAGAGGATGCATGAAGTATCAACTAGATGATGTGCACGCATAACCCAATCACAATGCTAGATTAGAACATAGTTATGTGATCCACCTAGGTATGATGTTTTCACTAACATAATATTATTTTTAAAGGAATTTTAATTGCAGGTGTTTGGGAGTATTACTTTACAAAGTCAAAACAATTGGTTTTGTTGATTCAGTCTTGTTTTTCATATATTGGTTTCTCAAAAACCATGTGTCAAGGTCCCAGGATCAGTGTCCCATGACAATATGTTTTGAGCTCATTTACTTATGATTCATGATTGGCTTAAATTGAGTTAGTTATAGGGTGTTAGAGTTTCATTCCAAGTCATAATTAAAGTGACCATTCTTGTCCCAAGGTCAATTCAGTTTGTTACATGATCTTATGTCATCATTAGAGAGGGTGAGTTTTAAAATCATTGCACCATGTCATAATAAGGTCATGTGAGCAGGTTTACATGTGTACTAAAAGTTTCATATCTTTCCCAATATAGTTTGTACCTTTTCAAAACGTGTAACTAATCAGTTTCAAATGTGTTGCAAAATCTCCTAGCTTTCCACAACAACCAAACCATCATGTCAAATCACTTTAAATATTTCCATAATGGTCAATAAATCATGGGAATGAGGTCATGAAAGTTGGTATAGTTTTTGTAAATCAAGTTTTATAAGTCATGTGGATTTTCCTCTTTTAAATAATTGAATTTCTAATTTTCTTTGAAATTGTGACAGTCCCTGTGAAATTCCTTACAGTCACTGCAAAACTACATGCACTGCGAAATTGTGACAGTCCCTATGAAATTCCTTACAGTCGTTGTGAAACTACACGTGCTGGGAAATTTCCTGTCTGCTATGAAATCGCTAGATCATATCAACCTATTTCTAAATTCCTAAAGGCCTTCTTGATCATTAGAAAACCTTGAAACTTCATTTTCTACTCCATATTCCTCATGTGCTAATACACTATTTTCCTATCAAATTTGTGCAATCTCATTCACTGCAAAATCCTTGCTACTAAAACCTTGTATCCCTATCTTCCAAATAAACCCCAATACATCAGGTTTCCCCTATATATTGTTTAATCTTTGATATCCTATGTACCCACCATCATCACAATACTCTTCACAAACAATCATGGAGAAAAATAAGGAGAAGAAGAAAGTACACAAGGGAGGTGACATATTGAGATTCAAACCCCAAGGTTTGAAATTAGTGGACTCAAATGTTGTTTTCAGAGAATCCTTCCAGGAAGTAGGATGCCTCACATTTTTTGAAAATCTATAGGGAGTACATATGGAGGTGGAAAATAAATTTTCCCTAAATTTTGATGGGTTCAAAACAAATATTGGATCGCTGGATATTCAAGTAATTAAACAAATAATTTCTTCAGCAACAAGGATACCCATGCAAGGTGAGAGGTGGTTCAAGGGAACACCTCTGGATTCCTCCTATTGTAATGACTATGTCAAAGGAGAATTTAAAAATGAGAACCTGTCAAAAGGACTTCCTAGGAGTTATATTCTTGAACACCATGATACATTGTTGAGGGTAATACATAGATACTTCACATGTGAAGGGAATTTCAACAAGGTATACATGTACCATATCAAATTGTTCTTGCACTTTACAGGTAAGAAATCCCTAAGCCTAACATATTATATTTGTAGAAGCCTCGGGAAAATAGATGATAAAGTAAAAGATAAGTTTAATCAATTTGAGCCTATTCATTTCCACTTCAGTCTCATTAAATTGTTCATCCTTGAAGAACTTAAGAAAGAAAATCTAGAATGGAATTTTGTTTTGGCAGCATCAGGATTTTGTGCTAAAACTACTAGTTCTCCAACATCCAAAGGAAACACTCATTCTACAAGTACTAAATAAGTCTCTAGTATTTTGAAAAGGAAAAGAGGATATGATAAAGAACAACCCATTGTGATTGAAACCCCTAAGACTGAAATCAAGATATCTCTTAGCAAAGGATCAATTAAAAGGGTTAAAAATCCATTTCAGGGTGTTGAAACAACTGTAGAAATTGAGGAGACCCGTGAAAGTAAAAGAAGAATATACAAGGTAAACAAATCGTTTTCCATCCTGAAGAAGTAAAACTGACAAAACCTAAGAAACCATTCACTAGGTCTGCAACAAAGAAGCAAAATCATGTAGATGAAAATACTATAGAAGAAAATAGTGTAGATGAAAATCATGTAGATGAAATTCCTACAGATGAAACATTTCCTTGTCTTGAAACTAAGGATTTTGTATAATATAAGCCACCATCAGGAAAGAACGTAAGTTTTATCCCATAAGTACTTGACAAATAAAATCTTGACAAGCATGAAACTAGATCATCAACAAGAATGGAGATCCAAGTTGAAGAAACTAAATATGAGATACATGTTCATTGTGTTGCTGAGGAAGTGGTTGAAGTTTAATATCCTCTAGATAAATAGTACATGACAACTAAAATATTAAAGAAACAATTGAAGGAGGCTCAGACTGAAATTGTAAAACTAAGGGAAGAAAACAGGAAAATGAAAGAGAGGATAGTAGAACACTTGGACCTTTGTGAAGAAGCTTTGGACCTGTGTGGTAAAGAGGTATCTACCCCTACAAAAAAAAGTGAAAAATATATACAAACATAATAGGGTATTGAGGAAAAAGGGTAGACTGATAAAGGAACAAATGGAAAAAAGGAATTTGGAGTTGCTAACACTCAGGATAAGTCATGCTAACACTTAGGATAAGTCATGCTATTTTTTTCTTCTAAATTTATCATATGGATTAGGATTGATTCTGAAGAATTTTTCAACACCATCAAATGAAAAAAATATATCATGCAACAACTCTTTCTGCGAAACTACTCAAACAAATATTTCATAGCAAAATTTTATGATTTCTACGAAATCACTAGTCAACACATAAATGATTATTTTTAGCTTCCAGATGGGATGAATTTGATATTTCAACATCAAGATTGGATAATTAAACCACTTTTCCATTAAATATATGTAACAAAAATGTATTAGGGTGTATATGTTAGTTAGAAACTGAAACCCTTAAATGTAGGAACCCATGGCACTTTAGTTGGAAATTTGTTAAGAAAGTAGTTTATCAGTTGTAACTTATTTTTGGGTAAGAAAACCTAACTATTTTGAATTCATGGAATCAATATGAAGAGTAATGATATTTATTGCAATGAAAAAGACAATATAAGGGTTCGAGAGTTGAGTAAGAAGACTATTGGTTTTGTAATATTTTCTAAATATTAATGAAAGGTTTGTAGACTAGTGTTTGAATATTTTGATCAGCAATTCATGTGTTCAGCTGTTGTAGTCAGTGCTCATAGTGTATGTGATTTATTTATTTGTTTTCATTAACTGTATTATTCTATGTTTGAATGAGAATTTTTTGATGCAAAAATCTTTTTCATATTCTCTGTATCTATGTTGTTTCAAACATTCATTTTCAGACTGATAAGTTTATGCATAATTTATCTAAGATGGATGCTTTGTGTGACTTTGAATGTTTCCTTTTTCATATATCCATCTTTTAATATTTTATGTCTAGCAATAGTTGGTTGTCTGGCCTCTGAGATTAAAATTATTTTTCCAAGTTCAAGAAACCTTAAAATTGATTTCCCTTATGACTCCATGCCCAATAGATGTTCCTCTGGGCCCTACTAACCATTTCATACTATTTTTATTCTCATAGAACCTAGCCATTTTATTGATTGAAAAATTGTTAGGAGATATCCCTCTTTGGAATGGCAGAAAGATAGCTTCTAGTATGAAAGTAGGTTTTTGGTTACCTCTCAGTTTTTCTGTTGCAACCAAGAAAATTTATAGAGTGATAAAAGTTTGGTGTCGTTGTCGGGGAGAGAAGGTGAAATATTCCCTGGGAAAGAAAAACAAAATTTCAAGATCTGATTCCTGATGGTTAACAGACAATCAAGTACAAAATTTGGTTGTATAATTTTACCCTGGTGATTTCATTGTCAAGATCAATTACAAAAAGGTGACCCCACTGGAAATCCTAGCTCCCAAGAAGATTCATACATGGAATAATCCAGACCCAAATCCTCCAAAAGTTGCATTTGAACCTGAAAAAACGATTAGGAAAATTTAGAAAAAATCATCTGAAATGCATACAATTTCCTTAGAAAGAACATTTTCCTTGCTAAATTATGAAGTTAAAAGTATTGAAGATGTTCCCTTTGTTGTGAAGTTTGAAAATTTTCTGGTCAGAACTAAGTCAGAGTCTGATTTAAGTAAGACATTGTTTGACATTAATAAGCTTAAATATTTATTTCCTATTGATCTTGGTGTCAGTTCCCCAAATCCTAGTGTCAGTTCTCCAAAAGCTTCAATTCCAAGCCAAGTTTCAACTCTAAGACAGAGTCATGGCTGCTAGATTTTCCCCTCTTGTTCTCCATGCTCAACTGCATGACTTACCTCATAATTATTTTGAAAGAATTAAAACATATAATGCGGAAGGAGATATCACAAAACAACAACATTTAGATAGATTTAATTTTTTATTTAGAGGAAGTTGACTATGAAGATACTAAAATGAGATTGTTTGCACAAATTTTTGCTGGAGAAGTCAACAAATGATTCAAGGGACTTACAATATGAAGTATTCCTGATTTTCCAGGTTTTGAAACAGTTTTCCTCATAAAATGGGTGGATAAGAAAAATCCATTACAACTATTAACACAGTATAACAGTTTGAAAAGGGATGTTGCTAAAACAAAGCATGAAATTTCCACTAGGTTCATGAAGGTGTATAATGCAATCCTAGATCAGGTTAAAACTCCTCTTAGAACTTCCTAATTGCACTATGTTGATGCTTTGAACATTGATTTTGATTTGTTGCTAAGAGAAAGTAGATCTGCCACTTTATCTAATATGATGAATGAAGTTATAGATGTAGAAGTTTATTTAGTGGCATCTCACAAAATAAATATTAAATTTTAGACTAAGAAAAAGAAAGTCAAAGAGGAAAATCATCTTTCATCTTATAAATATGTAGATATTTTTCTTGATATGATGGTGAATACAATGGAAAAATTAGTGGAAAGGTTGACCTTAGATAATAGACCTCATCTCAGAGAAAGACAAGAACCTCATGTAAGAAATACAAATTTTAGGAGACCTCCAATCCCTCAAATAAGACAATGAGACCAAATAAATAAGGGAGACTAGAAAATCAAATCTCCATGTCAACAAAATTATGTTGAATATTTTGTTGAAGAACCTGAAGATCAAATCCATATATTTGATGAAGATGATTATGAAATTTATTTGAATAAAGAATAACATGACATGTTTCAACAAGAACAAGATAATGAAGTTTTAATGGATTCAGAAGAATGCATACAAGGATATCAAAATGCCATTTATGAATTTCAGAAAAAAAATATTATTAAGAACATAAATGAGGTTGTTAATTCAAATAGAATCAAGTTGATCAGCCTTCTACCAGTCAAAGGAAGAAATATCCCCCAATAAAATACATGCCAGATAAAAAAAATCCAAAGGATGATGACCCAAAGAAATCTCAAGATGAAAAAAAGGATGCTAACAATAAGGAGGTAGAAAAATCTCAATCTACTTTTAATCTTGGAAGTGAAATTTCTAAGTTAAAAGTTTCAATCCCTTTTAACGAACTTATAAAAACTACTATATAGAGAGGTGAGATTATGAAAATGTTGAAAACAGGAGAAACCTATGACACTCTAAACCTTTAGGATGACCATCCTACCTCCTTTTTTGCCCAAGGGTTGAAGCATATTGTGACAATGATAGTGAAGTACCTCCTTTTTATGTCAGTCTAAATTTTCATGATATGACCTTGCATAATGCAATTTTATATTCAGGGGAATCCCACAACTTAATTCCAAAGGTGGTTATGGAAAATCTTGGATTGGATATCACAAGGCCATATAAAGACTTGTTTTCATTTGATTCAATGAAGGTTAAATTGTTAGGGTTGATTAAATATCTTGTTGTCACCTTAACTAAGATCCTAGATAAAAGTGTTGTTATGGATGTGGTGGTTGCTGACATTCCACCTAAATTTGGGATGCTATTGTCTAGGTCATGGGAAGAAAAAATAAAGGGTACTTTGCAGATGGATATGCCATATGCTACAATTCTGGTGTTTGGGAAACAAGTAAAGTTACATAGAGAAAAATAATTAGCATATATGGTAAGTATCCCAGATAGACCTAATAATCACCCTATTTATGATGTTTATTTTGATATTTGGCCTTCTATTTTTTATAATGATTTCTCTCTCAAAAAGGAGGGAAAGAATGAACCAGAAATTCCATAGAAGAAAGGTGAATAATTGCAGGAAGAGATTATTTCATATCAGGGAGATGATGATGATGATGGCTTGTGGAATATGGATTTTGATGGAGTTGTCAATAAAAAAGGAGTTGGGGAAGGTGTATGTATTTTTCCTCCAAATGGTGCTTGAAAACTTTGTTCTTTCAAACTACCTTTTGACTATACAAACAATGTAGCCGAATATGAGGCTTTAATCTTAGGGTTAAATTCTTTGAAAGAGTTGAAATCTAAGATAATAGTTGTGCATGGTGACTCTGAATTGGTGATTAATCAAGTTAAAGGTATTTTCCAAACTAAACACCCCAAAATAAGGGCATACATGAATGCAATACTAGAGTTGTTGGAAGGATTCAAAGAGTATGATGTATCATTGATACCTAGAGGGCATAACATGATTGTTGATGCTTTAGCTACCTCAGCTAGTTTTTTTTTAATTCCTATTCATTCAAATAAAAATTATGTGATTGAAGTCAAACACATGCCATCATTCCCTAACAATATCAAATATTGGCAGGTCTTTGAAGATGATAAACAAGTAATTAGATTCCTCCAAAATTCAAATTAATTTTCCAGTACACATATAGATGAAGAAAATATTTTTGTTGAAGAAGAATATGTGATTTGACTCCAAGTTCAAAGGATTATCATAATGTTATAGCTGGAAAGGATATTATTGAATTGAAGAATAATTTCATCCCAAAGGGTTTGGTTCCTCTTGAATAGTTGTTTGATAATAATGATGTGAAAGAGACCCCAAAGATGACTCCAAATGAAGGTGATCTAGAAGACTGCAACATTGGAACTAATAAGGAACCAAGATTCATCAAATTTTCAAAGAATTTAACTTCTGAAAACAAAGAAATATATCTTAAATTAATGAAGGAATTCTCTGATGTGTTTTCATGGAGTTATGAATATTTGAAGGTTTATGATACAAACATTATCTAGCATACAATCCCAATCAAGGAAGATCCAAAATCATTTAAGAAAAAAATAAGAAGGATAAATTCATTGCTCCTGCCTTTGATTGAGAAAGAAGCGAAAAAAATGTTTGATGCAAAGATTATTGTCTCATTGATATTTTCTAAATGGTTGGAAAACCTAGTTCCTATCAGGAAGATGAATGGAGAAATGAGGCTATGTGTAGATTTCAGGAATTTGAACAGAGTGTCTTTGAAGGATAACTATCCTCTCCCAAAGATGGATTAAATTTTACAAAAAGTTGTGGGATCACAAAAAATGTCAATGTTAGATGGGTATTCAGGGTATAATCAAATCATGGTGCACCTACATGATCAAGAAAAGATGGATTTTACCACACCTTGGGGAACGTTCATTCATGAAAAGATGCCATTCGGTCTAATGAGTGAAGGAGAAACATTCCAATGAGATATGAATATAGCCTTTGCAGAAGAAAGGTATAAGTTCATTGTGATATACTTGGATGACATTTCAGTTTTTTCCAGCCTAGATGATGAACATTTGAATCATTTGAAATAGGGTTTTATGAAGTGAAGAAGGTTTGGTATTTCCTTGAATCCAAAGAAGTCAAATTTTGCAAGGTAAGAGGGGAAGCTCTTCAACCATGTGATTTCAAAAGAAGGAATCATGATAGATCCAAGCAGAGTAGAAATAATCCAGAAAATAGATAATCCTAGAAATAAAAAAGAAGTACATCACCCATATACCAAATTGAATTTCTTGAGGTTTATACCAAATTTTTCTAAGATTGTTAATTACATCACCCATATGTTGAGAAAAGATAATTAGGTTAAATGGAATTTTGAATCAAAGGGGTCATTTGATGACATAAAGAGACCGATTTCTGAAGCACCAATGTTAATCAACCCAAATTACACTAAATATTTTATGGTTTTCTCCTTTTCCTCTGAACATGCTATTACATGAGTTTTGTTGTAGAAAAATGAGTAGAATTTGGAGCAGCCTATATCCGTCTATAGTAAATCATGAGAGATTCAACATTGAGCTATAACATCATGGAGAAGCATACAGATGCACTGGTGAAGGTATTGAAGGATTTCATGGTTTATGTATTACATTCTCATGTTGTTTCTTATGTTCCTACTAGTGCATTAAAAGACATTTAAACTCATCCAGACCCTGAAGGTAAAAGAACAAAATGGATTGCAATTATGTTGGAGTATGATTTGGAAATAAAGCCAAAAAAGTTGGTCAAAAGTTAAGGATTGGAAAAATTGATGGCTCAGACAAGTTTTGATCTCTTGGGAATGAATTTCATTACAAATTTTCTAATAGATGCAGAACCAACACCTCAGGTATCTCAAACATTCCTTGCATCTCCCTGGTATAGTGATATAATTTATATTCTGCAGAATTTACAAGTACCAAAAGAGATAAGCAATACTAAGGCCATATTTTCAAAATTAAAATCTTCTAAGTTATGTATCATAGATGGTGTTTTGTATTGGAAAGATGCAGGAGGAGTTTTATTAAAAATTTTACTAGAATCATAGGAACAAAAAATTATGAAAGAATTCCATCAAGGTGATTGTGGAGGAAATCACTACTGGAAGACAACTGTAAACAAAATCTCAGAGAAGGATTTTATTGGCCAACAATATTTGCAGATGTGTATAAGGACGTGAAAACTTGTCATGAATGTAAATTTTTTGAAGGAAAGAGGAAGTTGTTTCCATTTCCTTTAAATCACATTTTAGTGGAAGCACCATTCCAATAGTGGGGTCTTGATTTCATTGGTGAAATTAATATGACATCTTCAGGTCAAGATAAGTGGATTTTGAATGCAACAAGCTATTTTACCAAGTGGATTGAGGTTGTGTCAACAAGAAAAAAAAACATGTTGTTATAATTCAATTCTTAGAAAACAACATTTTTTCTAGGTTTGGATGTCCTAGGAGGATCAGGACTAACAATGCAACAACTTTCAAGTCTAAAAGAATGGTCAAATTCTATGAATATTATAACACAATACTAAGTCATTCTACATATTAGTACCCTCAGGGTAATAGATTGGATGAGTCATCATTTTTTTTTAATAAGAATCATCAAGAAATTATTGCATGAAAACAAAAAAATTTGGCATAAGAATTTGATATTTTCATTGTGGGCAGGTAATATCAGTCTTAAAAAATCAATTGGAACTTCACCATTCCAATTCGTATATGAGACATAACTGATATTTCTAGCTTCTTTGGGACTGTCAGTTATGAAATTGTTGCAAAATGAAGGATCATAGCCTAGTGAAATTCAAAGGAGGATAAATCAATTGATTCATGTTCAACAGATGAGAGAAGAGGTCTATCATAACACCCAGATACTTTAGGAAAAAATGAAGAATTTTTTTTATAATAAAATCAAAGTTGTTGATTTCCAGAATAACGATGAAGTGATGAAGTGCGATGCTAGAAATGAAGAAAAAGGAAAGCATGGTAATTTCTATCATCTTTGGAAGGGACCTTATAAGATCGTTTCTTATCATGGAAACAATGCCTACATTTTGCATGAGATAGATGGAGAACTTATTGCTGGAGGACTGGTAAATGGGAGGTTCTTAAAACAATACCTAACCTAAAAGAAATTCAATCTATTCACTTCATTGTAAATATTCATTTTATTTATAAAGTTTGTAGGTGTGTATAACACTTTGAAGAGTTTGAAGGCCAAGGTGAAGGCCCTCAGATTCAGAAGGGTGACTTTAGTTTGATTTCAATTCATCTTGTACATAAATAAGTATGAACAATTCAAGTTTGTGTGATTATTTATATAAGTTCTTAGTATTGTAATAAGCCCAATGGATAAGGCACTGGTCTGCTGGTTCTTTGCTACCTCACAGGGAGGATAACATCCCAATTGGAGCCTATGTTAGGAAGTATTAATTTACAAAGTAAAAAAAAACGGTTTTGTTGATTCATTCTTGTGGTCATGTATTGGTTTCACAAAAACCATGTATCAAGGTCCTAGGATCAGTATCCCATGACAATATTTTTTTATTTCATTCACTTATGAGTCATTATTGGTTTAAATTGAGTCATGTCTAGGGGGTTAGAGTTTCATTCCAGGTCATACTTAAAGTGGTCAGTATTTTCCTATGTCATCATTAGAGAGGGTGAGTTTTAAAATCATTTCACCATGTCATAATAAGGTCATGTGAGCAGGTTTACATGTGTAATAAAAGTGTCGTATCTTTCCCAATCTAGTTTGTACCTTTTCAAAATGTGTAACCAATCAGTTTCAAATGCACTGCAAAATCTCCTAGATTTCTACAATGACCAAGCCATCATGTAAAATCAATTTAAATATTTCCATGATGGTCAGAAAATAATGGGAATGAGTTCATGAAAGTTGGTACATTTTTTGTAAATCAATTTTTATAAGTCGTATGGATTTTCCTCTTTTAAATTATTGAATTTCTAATTTTCTACAAAATTGTGATAGTCACTGTGAAATTCCTTACAGTCATTGTGAAACTACACACGATGTGAAATTTCTTGTATTCTACAAAATCACTGGATCATCTCAACCTGATTCTGAATTACTAAAGTCCTGCTTCATCATTAGACACCCTTGAAACTCCATTTTCTACTGCATATTTTGCATGTGCTAATACCCTAATTTCCTATCAAAGTTGTGCCATCTCATTCACTGCAAAATCCTTGCTGCTAAAACATTGTATCTCTATGCTCAAAATAAACCCCAATACATCGTGTTTCCCTTGCATATTTTTTAATATTTTATATCCTTTATACCCACCATCATCACAGTACTCTTCAAATACAACCATGGATCAAAACAAGGAAAAGAATAAAGTACACAAGGGAGGCGAAAAAGTGAGATTCAAACCCTAAGGTTTGCAATTACTAGACTCAAAACCTATATTCATATAATCCTTCCAAGAAGAAGGATGCCACACATTTTGTGAAAATCTACAGGGAGGACATATGGAGGTGGAAAAGAAATTTGCCCTAAATTTTGATGGGGTCAAAACAAAGTTTGGATCACTGTATATTCAAGTCACTGAAAAAACAATTTCCTCAGTAATAGGGATTCCCATGCAAGGTGAGAGGTGGTTCAAGGTAACACATATGGATTCCTCCTATTGAAATGACTATTTCAAAGTATAATTTCAAAATGAGAACTTATGAAAAGGAGTTCCTAGGAGTTATATGCTTGAACACCATCATAAGATGTTGAGGGTAATACAAAGATACTTCACATGTGAAGGGCATTTCAACAAGGTATACATGTACCATATCAGATTTCTCATGCACTTTACAGGTAAGAAATCCCTAAACCTCCCATATTAGCTTTGTAGAAGCCTGGGGAAAATGGTTGATAAAGTACAAGCTAAGTCCAATCAAGTTGAGCCTAGTCTTTTCCACTTCAGTCTCATTAAATTGTTGGTCCTTGAATAAATTAAGAAATCAAAGAGAGAATATCATTCTTTTTTGGATGCATCAGGATTTTGTGCTAAAACTAATAGTTCCCAACCATCCAAAGGAATTATTCCTTCTACAAGTACTAAAGTAGTCTCTATTAGTTTGAAAAGGAAAAGAGGAGATGGAAAAGAACAACCCATTGTGATTGAAACCCCTTAGACTGCAACCAAGATCTCTCTTAACAAAGGATCCATAAAAAGGGGTAAAAATCCATTTCAGGGTGTTGAAACAATTGTAGACATTGAGGAAACCCCTAATAGTAAAATAAGCAATCTAAAAGGTAGAAAAATCATTTTTCCCTTATGAAGAAGTTAGAGTTTCAAACCCAAGAACCATTCACCAGGTCTGTAGCAAAGAAAAAAATTCCTATAGATGAAATTCCTGGAGATGAAACATTTCCCTATTTGAAACTAAGGATGTTGTAGAATATAAGCCTCCATCAGGAAAGAAAGTGAGGTTTAGCCCAAAATAACTTGACAAAGAAAATCTTGGCAAGCGTGTAACTAGATCATCAGCAAGAAAGAAGATCCAAGTTGAATAAACCAAATCTAAGATACATGTTCATTGTGTTTTTGAGGACGTGGTTGAACTTCAATCTCCTCTAGAGAAATAAGACATGACAACTAAAATATTAAATAAACAATTGAATGAGGCTCATGCTGAAATTGTAAAAATAAGGGAAGAAAATAGAAAAATGAAAGAGAGGATAATAGAACACTTGGACCTGTGTGAAAAATCTTTGAAGAATGCAAAAATAATGATCAAGAGGTATCTACCCCTACACAAGCAACTGAAAAATCTATACAAACATAATAAGGTATTGAGGACAAAAGACATATTGATAAAGGAACAAATGGAAAAAATTCACGTTCGTTTTTGTTTTGTGAAGTTATATTATGGTTTAGGATTGTGTTTGAAGGAGTTTTCAACACCATCAAATGAAAAAAAGATATTTCACAACAACTCTTTCTATGAAATTGCTCAAACAAAGATTTCGCAGCAAAATGTTTTGGTTGCTCCGAAATCACCAATCAACATATAAATGAGTATTTTTGTTAAGTCCTAATATTGGCTCATTACCCCTTAATTGGGGAATATTATATTAGTAATGTTATTTTATTTATGTTGGCTTTAGGCCATTAGTTGTAATTATACCTCCTTGTCTCCTATATATAC